>CM055269.1:69162078-69762078 GCA_029237695.1 Conchocele bisecta | reverse complement strand
ATATACGGCGTAAATGTTAGGAATCTTATTGTTTTACGTCGTTTTGTCGAAATTCATGGAACAACGATGTTGCCGGTCAATAGCGTGACGTTATTGACAACGACGATGAACGTCACGTAATCTAATGATGTCAAACAAACTTTAACAAATCGCGCGACGACACGTGGGGCTATTTATGTTATTTACATCTTTGAAACTATCCGAAAATGCAGTGTAAATATAAGTAACAAAACCATGGGCAGTTGCGTTTACTGTATTTACTGTATTATGAACAACAATTTGTCTGTTTAAAGTTTGCGACGAGTCCTTCGGACTCCACGCACTTTAAACAGACCAAACACTTTAAACGCAACAGCGTCACGGTTTTATTCCTTAATTAACCCGTAACACAGCTAGTATACAGTTAATTGCATTCTGTTTTTCAAATGCGTATTATGAAAACAATGAGAACATTCATCATTTAGATATGTAATGGCCATTATTATCTATTATGAAGGCCAATTAACACATTGATATGATGATTCACAAGTACATATATATCAATATACAATTATCGTATTTTGAGGTGTACATGAGATTTACGGACCTGAGAAAAGTGATGTTCACCTCCGCCTTCTCATGAGATTTACGGACCTGAGAAAAGTGATGTTCACCGACGCCGAAGGCGGAGGTGAACATCACTTTTCTCAGGTCCGTAAATCTCATGTACACCGACTCAAAAGACTATAATTGTTTTATTATTCACTTTTATTTTGTTCACTTTTATTTGGTTTCACACAATTTTCAATAATTATTTAAAAAAAAGGTTTTTTAAATTTTAAAATATTTTGTTCAAAATATCCGGCCGAAAAAAAATGTGTTCACTTTTTTTTGGTTTCTCACAATTTTCAATAATTATTTTAAAAAATTTTTTTTTAAATTTTAGGGCCCCCCAAAAACATTTACGCATACCCTCTAAGGAGGTGAACAATAGGTTTGTTTACATGAATAAACACATCTCGGACCGGTCTCGCGGTCCGAGAGTGCTTATTCGTGTAAACAAACCGTTCAGAGGTCTACTTTCAATTTGTATATAATCACGTGGTCGTGTTTCGGCCAATGAGAATGACAGAAATACTTACTGTTTCATCAGAATCTAATTATAGTTATGCAAAACAGCTGTAGATGGTCTTATAGCAACCGGATTGTCATTATTTTCGCTAACACTTGTATTCTTGTGAACACGTACGGAATGAATGCATCATTATCCAGATCTAAACCAGTTGTAGTATTTGCCTGTGCAAAGATTGTGAAAGCAAAAACATAATTCTTCATTGAAAATGGCAAGTTGGGAGTCCTTTAGAATCGTCTCATTGAGACGATTCTAAAGCACTCCCAACTTGCCATTTTTGATGGAGAATTCCATCGACAGAATAGACACAAGTGAGGTGATAAACTTCTCCACAAATGAAGACAGATTTTGGACGCACATCATATCAGATTTGTTAAAGACCAGGGGGCCGTTTCACTAAACTTCGTACGACTAAAATGTTCGTAAGTGCAAAATTATGATAGTCTGTAAATTTCACATTAACATTGTTTTCTTGTAAATAATTATTGGATTTACATGTATTGAGCATAGGCTGCATCTGCAGCCTATGCTCAATAAATGTCAATCCATAAATTGAAATTTCCAGACGATCCTAAATTTGCACTTACGAAGATTTTAGTCGTAGGAAGTTTAGTGAAACGGGCACCAGTTACGGCGCGTTATGTAAACACTGGGTATACATTATGAAAACCATATATAAAGTAGATAATCTATGTGTTTCTTGAATATTATAAACTGAAAAAAATGGTGAATACTTTTTATTCTGATATATAAGTCATACTGATCACTATTATCTACTTGTAACAGATAGGTCCCAAAGTGGGAACATATATTTTGAACCACCCTGTATATAGCTTACCAGATCTTTAATTTTCGGGCGCCCGATAATATTTGGAAACTCAAACCTCGGGCTGTCGTCACCGGAGAATCCCGCCTTCAGTGTCAATGTCCCCGGGTCTATTATGATGGCCGGGCTGTCGCAATTCGCCATGGCTATCACCGTTTCGAGCCTTGTTGGCGCCTGCTGTATTCAATGTAGCAGCAATGTACCTGGGAAATGTCGGTCCGTATTAAAATATAATTATGCCAAGGCTATTTAAACAATTGATGCATGTATATTGTCTGTTTTTCTGTCCGGGCAAATTTTCGGGATTTGGTGGCTGAATCTGTGGCTAAGTCAAAAGAAAACAATGCACTTTATTCTGTAACCATATAACCCTATTGATTCTTATGTGGTCACTCCATCTTTTGAAATAATGGATGTACCACCTAATGGGTGTCACGTAGGATCGTCCGTCCGTACATCCGTACGACCGGCACGTTTCTTGCAAGAAGTTAAACTATTAAATCAAAATGAATTTAAAGTGCTGAAAACCAATGATTTTATTGACAAAACAAAAATAATATAAAAACAGCAGACGACAATTTAGGAAACCCACACTCCAAGGGTCAATACTTCGCCATCGTCACTATACATCAGGGACCCGCTTCACTAAACTTCGTACGACTAAAATGTTCGTAAGTGCAACATTATGATAGTCTGTAAATTTCACATTAACAATGTTTTCTTGTGAACAATTATTGGATTCACATTTATTGAGCATATGCTGCATATGCAGCGTATGCTCAATAAATGTAAATCCATCAAATTAAATTTCAAGACGATCCTTAATTTGCACTTACGAACAGTTTATTCGTACGAAGTTTAGTGAAACGGGCCCTAAGACCTTGATTTGAAGGAAGGTTACATATTTACATACATGCTGTATACACAACCGCCTGCGTTAATCTTGCCAAGATGTCAACGTAGCTGAACATATATTGACGAAAATCAGCTTGCAATCACAGCTCAGTCTCAGCCAATCAAGCTGCTTGAAGCACAATATTCAAGTATTTTGCAATTATTGACAAGTTTAGCGCAGGTGATGGTGTATCTGCAATAAATGTAACATTTCATAATGTCATTTTTGTAATATATACATGTACGTACAACTACATATCCATATGTCAAACGCAGCATCTTATTATTTGTATATATGAATACGATTAACTCTTTGCATGCTGAGATATATGTGGGCTATAAATAGTTCAAAAGTTGTAGACGATAATTCTTTACATTTTCTCTTATTTCTGTCGGTAAATAACATGAATATGCCTTGGAATTTCATTAGAATTGGGTCCGGAGGACTCAATTCTAATGAAATTCCAAGACATATTTACAGAGAAATAAGAAACATACTCACAATTTGTTGGATGATATTTTCACCGCTAGCATGCAAAGAGTTAATACAGCATCAGCGATCAGTGATCGGTTATGCGCCGCATATCTAATACTACTACTCAGCTAGTTGCGGCAGTGCCCTGATGATTGGAGGCTTTGTAACGCCGCATATACCGCGCGCCGCATATAGCACAATACGTCAATAGCTGTATGCGGCGAAAAGGCATGGTCATACCGCATACATGGGCTATAGCAGCCACCTCATCCAAAATATGTCGGGGTGTTTAAAATTCGCCTTGTTATTTAAAAAGACTGTGTTATCCTTCGCCACAATAGTAGCCGTATAAGTGGCAGTGGCACCAGTAACAGCAGAAGTAGTAGGAGAATGATGAGGAGAGGGTGCAGCAGCAACAAAAACAACAGCAGTCAATAATTACAAAAAAAGTTCGAGTGTCCAACCATTCTATTTCTTTTAGTCACATATACTGTTTCAGACAGTCGTATATACATTTAACCCGTTCACCCCTAAGTAACTGAATGGGCTGCAATATGTTAATTTTGCAACCAATCAAATCATCGCAAAATAATTTTCAGACTATTCCATTTATAAAAAGGGGGTATTTGTTGTTCTCAAAAATATGAAAATTACTTTCAAACAGTGCAGATCCTGATGAGACGGCTCGTTACGAGCCGGCTCATCTGGATCTGCACTGTTTGCATAAACCGATATAGCGGCCTTTCGGGTTCAAAGGGTTAATGATAGTGACGATAATGAAAGAAAGCAAACCGATGTCTGACTGTCTGAAACAGGATATGTGAGTTTTTGTAATTATTGACTGCTGTTTGTGTTGTTATACATGTTTGCCGCATATAGCAGATCGGGAGCTTTATGCGTTGAAAATTAACCCTTAGAACGCTGGGAACAAAAATTGTCGTCTGCTATTGTTTTATATGTTGCCTTCTTTCTCAGAAAGAAACATGGGCATGATTCTAAAGTGTTGTCAAAACAAGTTTTAATGAGATGAAATGTACATGCCCACTCACTATGTTATAATATAGGGACAGATAGTTGTGTATATCTGTAGATATGACATTTTCTGGCAAACTAAACATTCATTCACCATTACCCGACGTATTGATTGGCATTATTATGCATTTCATATCAGACGTAAATTTCCACACCGATATCGGGGGCGCTAACCGTGCTTCCTAAAAATATTAACGGACATTACTATTTAGTCTCTGTATTTATTGGAATGATCCTACTTTATAATCTGTCGAAAATATTATTTGTTCAGGTGATGCATTTAATTAGTATTAATAATTAAAAAATATCATGCCTCATTTGCATATGAAAATAGCCTGATACCACCGCGAGTCACTATCAGTAAAATAAATATTACTAAATGATAAAAGCTGTATAGCGGGTATTTATAATTTTTAGAACTGGTTGAATAGTGACACAATTATACACTTATTTAATTCCTATAAGGAACAGTTTGTGCCTACGGAGTGGGCATGTACATTTAAGCAGAAAACCGAACATATTGCCTTAGTGACAAGGGTGCACCAAGGCGAACCATGCCCCTATGCTCTCTGGACAGCAGTTATGCTGTCGAACTTTCAATTCAATTGAAACAAACCATTTATTAAATAAAACCTATGTCAAAAAGTATCGACATTACCAGGCTTCATCAGTGTGGCAGCGGATCAGGATCTACACTGGTCAGAAAAGTGGATGCGACAGGAGAGAATGGGCCTGTTGTCATTATAGAGAGTCTAGCTCTCCGGGTGCCGTTTCACTAAACTTCGTACGACTAAAATGTTCGTAAGTGCAAAATTATGATAGTCTGATAATTTCACATTCGCAATGTTGTCTTGTAAACTATTATTGGATTTACATTTATTGAGCATAAGCTGCGTTTGCAGCCTATGCTCAATAAATGTAAATCCATCAATTGAAATTTCCAGACGATCCTAAATTTGCACTTACGAACATCTTAATCGTACGAAGTTTAGTGAAACGGGCCCCGATCCAAAGCACATTGTTGCACATCGACACAGTTTGTTAGGACCATGGCGGGTGTTTCAGCGGTTGAATGGCGAATGGTGTAGACCCTGACCAGACTCCGCAAATGCGCAGACTGGTCTGTGTTTACAGTGGATACATTTCTCCGGTCACACTCGCTAATGAAATAAGCCCTGTTATTGTCATATTGTGGACCACACACACACATATATAAATATAGGCGCGGCATATTTGACATTACGTACATGCACGAGGTTGCTAAATGATCTAATGAACGCGCATGGACTCGTATATTTATCATTGAATTTTCAAATTCACAGGACATATTTATTGTAAAGTGTTGAATAAAACGTGTTGTGAGCTAGCCGATATATACGCGAATATATGTAAATGTATATAAAACATTATTAGTCAATACAACATTATCATAATTATCATGATTATAGCTAAACAGTCGGTCAATATTAGGATTGGAAAAGCGACTCAGCAAAGCTCAAGTATAGAATAAGTAATACATACATTAGTTAAATATATCAGACCATGTGATTTTGAACCTTCGGACATCTGCATAATTTCATGAAATGCGTTTACAAAGCTTACAATATTTTCCGTAAAAAGTTGACACAATTTTCAGAGTATAATTCCGCATGTACTCTGAAGATTCTGTCAACGTTTGACTTTATTTATGAAAAATATTGTAAATTTTGTAAACGTGTTTAATGATGTCCGAAGGTACAAAATCGCATGGCGTGTCTCAACTGTGTATGATATTTAATATACCAATACAACAACAGTACAGTACGTTCAGGAACTCATCCCGTCAACACAGTGCGTATGTGCCGTGAAACACGGTGCCATGAAACATTTTTGATATCCTGTCAATACGACCTAATCACTGCGTATGAATATGTGCGGTGACTGGGGTTATGTTTTTGCATTTTAAAGCCATTTGTAGGTGTTGATGGGATAAATAGAATAGTAGGTTAGTGCCGTGAACGGGAAAACATATCTGGCGCGGCACGAAAACGGGATGTACTCGGCAGAGCCTCACCCAACAGGGTTGCCATGAAATACATCGAGAGAATGAAGCGCTGGGTGAACAGCCAACATCCACTTCAACTAGTCAGTTCTGACAAACGTGAAGAAACAGAAACCAAGAAAAACGACAAACAATCAGTGCCGAACGGAATAGATCCGAATGGGATAAACGTGATTCGGACACCAGGTTTGTTGCCGAAAACCTGGTTGAATTACATAACGTTTTCTCCAGAACAGTCGCATAATCCCTTCGCCAGAGAAAATAGATCACGCCGATCTGACCGCCATTACAGCAGAACTCCGTTCACAGCGCCCTCTATCTTCAGTATAGATTCGAACAATAGCTGTGCCCATTCACTTTACACTTCGATCTCCGGCTCGCCGATAGTGAGATACGCCATCAAACACCCGACGTTTGATGTTCCGCCGTACCTACCCTCGGTCATGGACAGTCCGCCCTACTACACGTTTTGCGAGGCCGTACTGCTCAGCGGAGTTCCGCAGTGTCCATGCACGTGCAAGTGTCGAGACAACCGGCCAAGTATTCAGCAAATAAACAAATGGCCACCCATTGTAAGGTTTGATTATTCGTCTGAGAGCCTTGACGTCATCCGCGATTCCCAACCCCGGAGACGCTCGTCTGTCCCGGTGAAAACGACGACGAACATGCATGATGGCAATTATGGGACGATTGACTCAACTAGAGACAAATATAAGAATAGCACAACTGAACGAGTAAAACGGTGCGAAATATCAATGACGCGATCATGGTCGATTAACTTCGAACTTAAATCAATAGATAATAGACCGACGGACCGCCGTAAAAAATCTCTAAATGAAACGGAGTTGCATCGTCAACGTCGTTACTCGTCCCTGCTCAGATTGCTCTGCGTCTCAGACGGCAAAGACATCCATGGCGCTGATTCACTCACGGAGAAGCGTGACGCTGACTTCAGGGAAAACTTCACCCAAACGTCGCAAGATCACTGGCGGAACTGTCATCCACAACAGGCCCGCGTTGATCCTTTAGAAGACGTTATGAATCTGTATGAGACGCAAACTACGGACAATGATAATATTCAAAGACACGACGACTTCGAAAGACACGGCGTTGTTAAAATAAAATTACAATACTTTCCTGCGTCCAAGAACCTACAAGTGATACTGATAAAGGCAACATTGCCGGTAGAACATATGAAAACATTAAATGTGTTCGCGAAACTGTGTATAATGCCGGGGAAGAAGCATAAAACGAAAGGCGCCAAGCGACATGGTTCAGTTGACGATACTCTTCTGGAAACGTTTGATTTCCATAATGTAGACTTTGATGAGATACTTTCTAGCATCCTGTGTGTTAGATTATACAACAAACCAACACGATTTTCCAGAGCCGTCCCGATGGGCAAACAGAGATTGAATTCTCCAAGTACGATTTAACATCAGTAACTATACTTTGGAAATCGTTGGACAATATGCCCTTGTACACTTCTAAAACACATCTACGATTTTATTGTGGTTGTATATGTATATGAGCCAATCATGAGACAATCCCAGCAATAAATATGCATTTGAGAGAGAGAGAGAGAGAGAGAGAGAGAGAGAGAGAGAGAGAGAGAGAGAGAGAGAGAGAGAGAGAGAGAGAGAGAGAGAGAGAGAGAGAGAAGAGAGAGAGAGAGAGAGAGAGAGCGAGCGAGCGAGCAGAGCGAGCAGCAGACAGACAGACAGACAGACAGACACACACACAACACACACACACACACACACAGACACACACAGAGACACACACACAGACAGACACACACGACACACAGACAGCACACACAGACACACAGACACACACAGACACAGACACAGAGAGACACACAGACTGGCAGAGGCCGAGGGAGAGAGGCAAATGAGAAGAAAGATGAGAGAGGGGGGAGATGATGGATTGAGAAAAGGGAGAGAGAAAGAGGGGAAGACAGAATGGAGAGAGAGTGAGCGAGCGAGCGAGAGAGAGAGCGAGAGAGAGAGAGAGAGAGAGTTCAAAGTAGGCAGCTAACTGACATATAAAAGAATGAAAGATACAATTTATAATGACATAAATGTATCATCATAATTTTAAAGAATGTAAAGGGCTTTTGATAATGATTTCATGGATATATTTGGAAAGTATCCTTCTACAGTTGAGGCACACATTCAGTTAGAAACAAAATTGCTACCTCACTGTAATATTCTCCACTCGGTAGCAATTTAAGGCGATAGTTTTTTTTGTAACAGTTGGAAGAATGATTTTTGCAATCGTTTTTCAGGCGCGTTTGATAACTTAGTGATACAAAACTGACAAAGCTGTATCAATAAAGTATTAATACCGAACATTCCGGTGTAAAAGTATATTTTACCGCGTGAGGGTGTTTATCTGACATTTATGTCCAAGGCTTGTAAAGTCGAAAACTGTCTCGAAAATTACTATTTGTTATTTTGAATGCGCATGCGTATTACATATGTATTTATCACGGGTATATGCCCGGGAACTTTTGACTGCCTGGCGGATTTGGAACTGTCTACGGTACATCTGCTTGTTCCAGCACAATATTTAAGTTTGCATCCTTATTTAGTTTGAAAGTTTACCGATTTAAATAAAGACTTCTCCAAATATTGATGTTGAGAAGATTTGTTTTCGAAATAATGTAAGAAATGTAAATTAATCGAATTTTATTTTGTTTTATTCCTTTATAATAGTAAATGAATGAGTTGCAAGAAAAACAATTTGAGAAGGCAGGATCAATTGTTACCAACACCATTTCGTACCCATACCATTTCGTACCCCGTTTGGTTATTTCGTACCCAGTATATTGTAAATGTGTACCCATAGCAAGTTGTACCCAGTTTTTGTAAGTTCGGACCCTTTTCGTCAATTTGTATCCATAGTCAATTCGTAGCCATACTTAATATTGTAATAGGATTTCATATTATAATAGGATTTTTGTTTAGAAATAATGTAAGAAATGCAAATTAGGCGAATTTTGATTTGTTCTATTCCTTTATAATAGTAAATGAATGGGTTGCAAATGAGTTGATATATATGTTAAGTTTAATTATGATAATCTTTGCATATTTTACATCATAGTTACATGCAGATAGATAAGAATATTAAAACTAACAAAGTTTTGTGTTTTTATAGATTTGCATTATATATCATACCAGTGAAACCGATTCATGGTGCCATTTACTAGACAATACATTTGCCGTGTAGTCACCAATTGACAATCAATATCCGGGTATTACACCTTGGTACAAACAATAAATGCTAAAGTGTGATAAACGGAACCTCATAAACAAACTGGAATTTGTTAATTAATTAAATAGATATGCATATAGATTTGTAGTTTATTCCTCAACGAAAGTATTTTGATAAATCTCTACACTGTTTGCCATTAAGTTCACCCATACCAATAACAAATGAGCAGTGCCTATACTGTTCGCCATATAATCGGTATGCTTTATCCTATTTCTCCATGAAACGACATGATTAGCTACACTGTGCCATTTTGTTTGTCTTATTTACCCATGCCAATACAAAAGATCAGTGTCTATTCTATGCCTGTCAGTAATTTCATATCTAGGCTCATAATCAATATGTGCCACGTGATCGGACATATATATCGTTGTCAGATCAGGGCAGACCAGTTCGCTGTTCATGTGCATGCGTCCGGCCAGTGTGTGGGATGTTCTGTCGTATTTCCATATATATCGTAAAGTTTAATCCCACCCCCACCCCCACCCCCACCCCCCAAAAAAAAAGAAATATATATATTGTTCGTAAATAAGTGGATAGTAGACAAAAGATTCATTGCATTTCATTTGGTGTGTGTCGTGAAACGTTTGTCAATGTTTTGACTGTATTTACAAAGATATAGGCTTTATATGACATATATCCGAATTGCATTTTGTAAAATTATCATACATGTATGCGATATGGCATAATATGGCATAATCTAGAAAAACAATACATGTATGATTGTGGGTCTAGTTTTCCGGGTATTAACACGTTCATCAAATACTAGCAGTTTTTATAAAAAACATAACGTATGAGCTAACTTGTCAGTTCAATCCATTGGTAAACATTTCTTTCAATGTTTCTTGCCTTTAAAATAAGATTGTTGTTAGATTAAAATTCGCGCGTTTAGCAACACAAGAGTCGGCCATCTTGTATCTTGACTTATGGTTGGTGTTTTCGGGGTATGTTCCGAAAGCGTCAACAAATTTGCTAATTTGTCCCGAATTTTCACTGGCTGCTGATCATCTCGTAGATAAATGAGGCACAGTGAAGGAAAACTTGAAACTTTTCTATTGTTTATGAGTTTAACAATATTAATCAAAGTACTCAAAGTACTGAAATATGTTATCTCCACAAAAACTGATCACTTGCGGAACTAAAAACTGATCACTTGCGGAACTAGAGACTGAAAGTTGCATATTTTCTCAATCATCATCCAGAGGCAAATATATAGTGCTGGTGCAAACCCATTCCCATTCCCATTCACAATTTTTCTCTAGACTAAATTACTGTGTGTAAATCCCAGAAAAAAATTGCACGAAATTGGCGGCTAACTGGTCACTGCTACCTAACTGTGAAAACTAAAGACGATAGCTGCTGTATTCATACGCACGAAATGTCTTGATTCGTATTTTCGAAAATTTAACTGATAAACTGAGCCCAAAACTGTGAAAACTATAGAGAATAGTATATGTAGAGTTTTACCTCACGTAAAGCACATCGCGGCTGCACACATGTATATAAGTTTACAATATATATGAATACCCCGAAATCTCCGACTACCCCGAAAACTGGCGTCTCGACCATACATTATTCAGTACCATCAAGACACCTATAATCCTGCCACGTGATTGACATGTCGCGCGATTGACGCTTAACAAGTTATATTACGTCACGTTTGGACCCTGCCTTTGAAACAGTAAACATGAATCAACTTCCTCATTATAGCGAGACAACGAGGATGGTTTTAAAGTAACATTTAGAGATATAATCTGGATTTGTTTGCCATCAGGACGTTGATTCGTGTTTGCTGTTTCAAAGGCAGCGTCCAAAACGTGACGTAACACATATACAATTATTGTCTTTTGAGGAGGTGTACATGAGATTTACGGACATGAGAAAAGTGTTCACCGACGCCGAAGGCGGAGGTGAACATCACTTTTCGAGGGTCCGTAAATCTTATGTACACCGACTCAAAAGACAATAATTGTTTTATTATATGACACTTTTCATGTACACCGACTCAAATGACAATAATTGTTTTATTATATGACACTTTTTGGCCACATATTAAAATATTTCTGCCCATTTTTTTTCAAAATATCCGGCCGAAAAAAAATGTGTTCACTTTGTTTTGGTTTCACACAATTTTAAATAATTATTTAAAAAAAATGTTTTTTAAATTTTAAAATATTTTTTTCAATAATTATTTTTTCACACAATTTTCAATAATTATTGAAAAACAAATGTTTGTTAAACATTTTTTTCAAAATATCCGGCCGAAAAAAAGTATTCACTTTTTTTTGGTTTCACACAATTTTCAATAAAAAAAATGTTTTTTAAATTTACATTTTTTTTCAAAAAGCCTCTAAGGAGGTGAACAATAGGTTTGTTTACATGAATAAACACATCTCGGACCGGTCTCGCGGTCCGAGAGTGCTTATTCGTGTAAACAAACCGTTCAGAGGTCTACATGAAATTTGTAGATACTAACGTGGCCGTGTTTCGGCCAATGAGAGTGATTGAAATGCTCAGTCATATAATAAAACGCGTTCACTTCAATCGTGCGAGATGACGTGGGCACGAAAACTGACGCAGCACGTTTATAGGTGTCTGGACGGTACTAATTAATGTATTTTTTCATGTTCATTATTTTGTCTAAAAAAATTATTTTAACCCTTAGACCGCTACTCACAACAATTGTCGTCTGCTGTTGCTTTTATATCTTGTCTTATTTCTCAATAAAAACATGGTTTGACAGAACTTCATAATCATTTCCAATGGAAATGATTCTGAAATGCTGTCAAAGCATGTTGTAAATTATTCTAAAGTGCTGTCAAAGTATGGTTTTGATGATAACAATGGAAAATAGAAAATAAACAGTAGACGACTAAAAACATAAGATATCGGTCTAACGGTTAAAGTAACAAACACCAATTCCTGTTGTTGACATACATGTACATGTATTATGACAAGTAAACGCTGATTATTAGTGCATAGAGGGGCTCAATGTAATAAAATAAAATGTGGAAAAAGCTAGTTGCTTATTTAGTACTGATATTAATAAAAGTTTTATATTTTGAGTTTCAGAATTGTCAGACATATAATTCACAATAATTTTGGATATAGCTCATGTATACGTACAATTGGAAAATGTACGTAACGTTTTGTGATTCTTCTTCCTTTAAGTAGTGACAAATGTATATCTGCAATACTTTTCTTATAGACTGCATCGTCACACACACAACACACCAATGCCAACGAGAATATTGGACATTTTGCGACTTGTTTTGCCGATTTAATACGGCATATTAACCCTTCGAGTAGTGTGCAGTACTTCTCACATTATATTGTATTAATTGAAGTAGAAACAAAATAAGAAACATTGTTGTTATCTTTTTCTGTAAAAATAATTGAGGAAGCATTTCCTGGAAGGGCACAAATACTGTTTACCCAGTCTACAATTACGCCATATTACATGACGTCAACTCGGATATCATGTGAAATGATTTAGGGATGGTTGTAGTCTTTGTTCATGATTTATATCTGATCAGGCAAGTCGTTTATTCTACATGTATTTGTTTTTACTTTACTCCTTATGGGCACGAAAACCGGTAACTCCTCGGTGTATGTAACAAAACTGAATTGTACCAGTTTGGATAGCATTGTATCGTGATAATATAGAAGTCTAGCGGGCGACTTTAGCCAATAGCGGACGATTTGACCAAATAACGGACGATTTGACTGGTATTCATTAACATATCTGTAACACTTTGATATACAATAACTTAAATAAATTATTGTAGTGTATGGTTTCCCGTACATCTTATTGTTATGTCCGGAAATCTGGTCCATTTCGCCTGAAATCTGGTCCGTTGTGCCCTGGTCCGTTATGTCCCTGGTCCGTAATGTTCATAATTCTTTGATAAAACATTACCGTACAAATAGTCAGTTGAAATTACACCAATAATATCAAAGATGGCGTCCGCCAGGAAATAATTTCGAGCTAATTCCCGTGTCATTTGATTTCCCGCAAATAACTAGTGCTACATCAAACATTATTAATTTAAAGGTATAACATATACAGTTTACTATATTTGGACATACTTGCAATGGGTTTGTGTAAATGGCTGTGATAATGTAATAAATTCAGTATAATAACAAGAATTCCGCGGAATCAAATGTCTCGCCTTGTTCCTCCTTGACCTTGACCCTGGGGCCCTGAGAAAAAGAATTTAATAGCCGTATATTCACCTACATATCATAGTAAAGGTATGTATAAAGTTTGATGACTGTAGCTGATAATATGTTGAAGTAATGATCGTAACACGAAAACTTAACATTGAAAGTAGATGTATTTATTTTAAAAAATAGAGTTTGAACATGACCCTGCGACCCGAGAATATTTTTGTTAATAGTACAATATTCATCTACATGTACATATCATAGTAAATATTCATCTACATGTACATATCATAGTAAAGGGATAATGATCGTAACACGAAAACTTAACATTGAATGTATTACCAAATAGAGTTTGACCTTGACCCTGAAGACCCTGGGGCCCGCAAAAAAAACTTCATAGTCCTATATCCATGTACATATATGTAAACGTATGTATAAAGTTTGATGAATGTAGCTGATAAGGCGTTGAAGTAATGATCGTAACACGAAAACTTAACATTGAAAGTATTAACACATATAGTTTGACCTTGACCCTGGAGACCCTGGGGCCCGCCAAAATGTGTTTAATAGTCCTATATTCATGTACATATCATAGTAAAGGTATGCATACAGTTTGATGACTTTAGCTGACAAGGTGTTGAAGTAATGACCGTAACACGAAAACTTAACATTGAATGTATTAACAAATAGAGTTTGACCTTGACCCTGAAGACCCTGGGGCCCGCCAAAAAAATGTTAATAGTCCTATATTCATGTACATATCATAGTAAACGTATGTATAAAGTTTGATGACTGTAGCTGATAAGGTGTTGAAGTAATGATCGTAACACGAAAACTTAACATTGAAAGTATTAACAAATATAGTTTGACCTTGATCCTGGAGACCCTGGGGCCCGCCAAAATTGTTTTAATAATCCTATATTCATGTACATATCATAGTAAAGGTATGTATATAGTTTGATGACTTTAGCTGATAAGGTGTTGAAGTAATGACCGTAACACGAAAACTTAACATTTAGTGATGACGCCGCCGACGACGACACCACCGCCTACGCCGCCGATGACTCCGGAAAAGCAAAACCTATGTATCGCTTTCGGCTTTCGCGGGCGAGACAAAAATTAATAAATTTATCCTTAAATTGAAAATTTCTCCCTCAAAGTATTCTTTGCTAGATAAGTATACTTTGCAATGTTGGTGAAATAGGCTACTGGATGCTGTTGTAAAAAGAAAGCACACGGTTGACTGATACAAAACAACAACATACAGTATCACCGCCAATGCCGAGCAGTGTATATCATGATCAACATGCGCATCCGCAGTTGATCCACAGGCACTTCGTGGTATGAACGAGAACAGCCTCTTTAAATCATACCCAATTTTATTCTGATATTAAATATCAAGAATGTAGGACACTCGCCATTCCTTCAACCAACGGAAGTGTATTATTTACCTTGGGCCCGGCTTATTCCCGGCGATTCGGAAACTGGTACACTATTGCCACTTCCGTTGCTGGAAAAGATGGCGAGTGTCATACCTTGTAGATATTTACTATTAGAGTAAATGAGTTATGACTTAAAGGTACAACATGCCCACTCAATAGGTACAAACTGTTCTTTATAGGAATTAAATAAGTGTATACTTGTGTAGATACTCAACCAGTTCCAAAACTTACAAGTGCCCGCTATACAGATATAATCATTTAGTAATAATTATTTTACTGATAGTGACGCGCGGTGGTATCAGGTTATTTTCATATGCAAATGAGGCATGACATTTTTTAGTTATTTATACTAATTAAATGCGTCCCCTGAACAAATAATTGTATAGACCGATTATAAAGTATGATCATTGCACATCAAAACATAAATACAGAGAATAAATAGTGATGTCCGTTAACATTTTAAGGAAACACGGTTATCGTCCCTGATATCAGTGTGGACATGTTACGCCTGATATAAACTGTATAATAATGCCAATCACTACGTGGGGTAATGGTGAATGAATGTGTATTTTGCTAGAAAATGTCTACTGAGTGGGTATGTACCTTTACATGAGGCACTTGTCCTTCATTCCACAAAGTGCCTATGAGTTGATCATTGTCTATTTTGTTCGACATTTAATAATTAAAACATTGAACAATACATATACGTTATGATATGATATCAGTTCGGCGTTAACCCTTTCAACCCTAGAGAGCATGAAGTTAAAAAATCAGTGTTAAAAAATCAGTGTTAAAAAATCGCATTAATGGAATATTGTTGATAGTTAGGGATGAAAAGGTTAAACCGATCGCTCTTCATTATAAACTCACCACAAAGCCATAAAAGTTATACACACCTTTACATTTCCCTGTTTGTATGCTGGCACTGTGTAATATATATGTGACTGTGTACATAAAATGTATGGTAAATATATATCTGTTCTATATTTAGAGATGTACTCAAACCGGAACTGAACAGCATGATATAAATGACAGACGATAATAAGTTGCTGGAGGTGTCCAAATATAGGTAGATCAGGTGTTTTATGGTATCATAGCTTCGTGTTCGTGTATAATAACTACATCATATAGTGCACGTGTCTGCGGACTATACATATATGCATATACATGTACACAAGTAAACACACTACACCGGGAATACATTGTATATGAAATAAAGTGTTGAGAATTTACCATGTTTAGTGCGTTAGGTGATCGTGTAAGCTGAGATGCTCTTTCCACCGATATAGCCAGGTAGTATTACACTATGCATGGGCGGATTCAGGGGGTGGAGGAGGGGGGGGGGGGCCCTCCCCCTAAAATTCGCCGAGTAAAGATTTTTTACAAGTTACAAGGCACGTTTCATGCCAAGTGCCATGTTTTCCATGCATTTTTCGCTCGTTTTCTTATTGTTTCAAAATTTAAACGTTTTCAATATTCAATAAAAACTCATGTCTAAACATACTGTGACAGTGTCAATATGTTTGCTCCAAAATGCGCCAGAACGCAGGAAATGCGATGCAGATTTGCAACATTTTCCTGGTCGGAATGCCCCCGGACCCCCCTAGCGCTATCTCGACTATTTTGCAATACTTGACTATATTATCGAACGAGCTTAGCTCGTTCGATAATATAGTCAAGTATTGCAAAATAGTTACGCCCCCCCTAACCCGAAATCCTGGATCCGCGCCTGCTATGTCCCGAGGGTGTCTGGTTTAGAGATGTCCAACTAAACTTCGTACGATAAACATGTTCGTACGAGGATTTCTATGAATTTGCTTCTCACTTAACCTGTTTCTCTAATGCTACCATTTTGTACGCACGGATTCATGTCCTTAAAAGTAGCATCTGAATATACTTAGTACATGTGTACCTATATTTAATAATTTAGACACATGGCTGTAATGTCATATGTTTATTGGTCTCCAGTCAATATTGCTATATTTGATGCAATTTTAAAAAGTTTGCATGACGGAATATTTGACGTCAAACAACGTAACGTCAAAACGCGGGAAAACACGTCCATGTATAATTAATCATGCGCACATCACAATGCATTGATTATAATCTCAAAAATAGACTAAATGTGCATATATATATCCTCTGTGGAAGTGTAATAGATAGGATATTCCATCGTACATGTTTGAATAGCGGAAATAATACACTCCTGTCCGTCGGCGTCCGTGCAAGCAACTCGTTCGCTACGCTCACTCGTTGCTTACGCGGAAGCCGACGCACACTCGTGTATTATTTCCCGCTATTCAAAATGTACTATGGAATATCCTCTATATTCGATGCAATTTTAGCCTCATGACACATCTACGAAAGAGGTTCCAAAATCGGCTGTCATAGATTTCAATTTTGCACTTATGAACTTCTTAGTCTTACGAAGTTTAATGAAACGGGCCCCAGGCATATACGCACTGCAGAAAAGTGTCGAGAATTGACACAAGTTTTTAATAATTGTCATGTGCATTGTAGTATCATACTGTGAATAGACGTTGTTCCGAACAATGGTCGTTAAAGCAAGCATCGGGTATTCAAACGTTGCTTTATCATGATTGCATGAATGCACCACTTAGTTTTGGACCGCCGCGCCTCCCAGCCCCCTTTCCCAAATGTTCAGCATCAGTCACAGCTCGAATAACAAGCGATAGAGTACGCCGTACAGTTGTTTCTGTATATACTGTGACAAGCTTGTCTTAGCGTGACAAAACTTGTATACGGTGACAAGATTGTCTTAGCGTGACAAAACTTGTATACCGTGACAACATTATCTTAGCGTGACAAAACTTGTAGGGCGTGACAAGATTGTCACGGGCGTGACAGCGTGACAGGTTCTACATTGGTGACAGATGCTATTAACCTGATGTTGTCAAAGGTCAGCGCTCAGAATGAGTACTAAGCGCTTACAGTTGCCCTAACCGTATAGCGCAAAAGTATGGTGGGTCATGGGGGACATGTCAGCAGGCTGGTAATCACGGCTGCGCACTTGGAACTCGACGCGGGTACTCAGGTGGCGGGTCATTCTGGTCCGCATGAGCAGCAGGGCGGGCGAGCGGACCAGCGAATTGGGCCCCGCCGCACCTCCCTTCTTCGCAAGGCCTCTCCCCCTGCTCTTCGAGCGCGCACTGCCCCCGACCCACAACCCATGTTCCTGCATAGGTATCTTACATTTGCTGGCGTTCGGGTGCAGAGCAACAAGCGCGCGCATATGTAGAGCCATGACTATGCCATAAGGGACCGCCCACCCCCTGCTCTTTGAGCGCGCAACGCACCCGGCCCGAGCTACTAACGTGGACATGGTACAGTGGGGTCAGCGTGTAAGTGCACACACGAACGAACATGACAGGTTAGTTCCAACAAGTCGTGTTCGTTCGTGTGTGCACTTACACGTTGACCCCACGGTATTCCTCAGCGTATATCCACGCTAGCCGGCTTACATATGGGTTTGTGTTGCACGGGCAAATCGTTGATATTCTGCAAAGAAAATCTAGCCACTGTCATGCGAAAGTTTTTATGCTTCGTAAGGTGGCGCCGACGGAACTATGACGCTCGGACTATATGTTGGCGGGACCTCCCAGGGTAGACACGCGAATAAACATATCACGTCCCGAGGCGGGCGAGAATGGTTTGCCTCTCTTCTTCGCGACCTCGAAGCACGAGTATTTTTGTTCGGGTCCACTCGTCGACGACCGCTTTAAATTCGATATCTGAACTTTCATTGTCGTCGATTTCTTTCGATAATAAAGCGTCAATGGAATTTTTCTTCCTTCTCGCAAGGTCGACACCCCCACCCCACTAATTACTGAAGCTGAGGCCAGTGCCGTGTTAATCCCATCAACCACGTTCACAGCCCGCCGATACTTTTTTGCGAGGCCTGTGCGCGTTGATCCTTCCTGTAGGAGAAGGCTCTGGATCTCGACAATCCTGGTCATTCTAAAAGATAACTCAGGATATAGCTTTTCGGCAGCCATTATAAGTCTATTTCGATTAATAATGTCACAACGGTAGAAGGGCTCCCAGCGTCGGCGATTTTGGTGACGAAGTTTATAACACTACCGGCGGGCGCTCTAATTGGTGTGGCGTCGACTATCGTAAATCCGGACATCTGCCCCGCATGCTTGGTAACGCCAGATGTCTGCTCTACCCCGTTCAGGACGAGATTCACTCGGACTTCGGTGGTCCATTTCCCCGAAAGTTGACCGAGCAGACTGACATTCGCAGAACCGTCCCGGTGTATCCCGTATATCTGTTGCTCGCGTTGGCGCCAAATGAGTATTCGTGGTCTCCCTCGCGCAGTCCACCCCGCTCCTCGGCCCAAACTGTTATGATCGGCTTTCTTAGTTCCAACTGCGATAGTTTGGAACTCATTGGCGCAAGCGCCGTGGTTATATTCACGTTTAGCTTTTCCATTTAAGGTCCAGCGACGGCAACCTCCTTCGGACTGTTGGGCCCGCGGCAAACAGTGGAGGTGCCGGGACCGTATATAGTATGTTTCGATACCTGAAGAACAAATGAAATCGGGAAATCGTGATTGTCCAATACTCGTTCACTATCATCTCGGACGGATATCTCCAATTCATGGACTTGCCCCGACTCTAAGCGTTTCATCTCGTGGGGGATGTCCACGCTTACAGTCTCCCCGAAGATGCTATCACTGGCGTGCACGACCTTGAGAGAAAGGAGCTGGGGACCTCGTCTAATGTGTTATACGATGTATTTAGCTGCTCAATGTGCACATGGAGGGTTCTCGTAAAGGCGAAACTTACGGGTTGGTCTCCGGGATACGAGCCAGGCCTAAACAACTCAGCATTGTCGAAATTTTTCACGAAGCCGAGCCTTGCGGCTAAACCCGGCGTGATTCTTACTCTGGAGCCGCGAGTCGTCAGGGTCGCCACCCCATTGGCTTTCGAAATTGTGATGCTGGCGTGACCATCAAGCTTCGAGGCAATGAAATCCTGTATGTCCCTAAAACTCCACAACCCGGGAGGGCTTCTTACCTCGACAATTATACCAGCCCGTACAAAGCCGAATGCCTCTTTCTCACCCACATTGTACCAGCCATCCGTGAATGTGATGGATCTGAGACCGACGCATCGCTCCTCGCAACAGTTGTCGATCGGATGAAGCAACTGTACCCCGCTTTGCAGACAAGGACTACGCTTTAAATGCTGGTGCGGACTACAGTAGCGCTTTTCTGCTCCTTACTTATTTGTATATACTAATATCGTATACATATCGTAATCGTATAGTATTGGTATATTTAATGAGCATATCGTATGATCATATAATATTGGTATGTTTGTACCGTATCATCGTATAGTACAGTTTGTTTACATTATACAAACGTACTATACGAAATTTATACAAACATACGATGAGAAAGATTAGTAATATTACGCATTTCTGAATATTATGAAAAAAAACTGCCGAGGCGGACCAAATATTAGGGGCGGACCAAATATTAGGACAAATAGTACACGGCAACACCGTTAATATATCGTATACATTTACGGTATTCTGGTACATTTATACCGTACACAAATCTGGTATGTTTGTACGATACAAACGTACCAGAATTATACACATGTATACAGATCGTATAAACGTACGATTTGAATGGTATATCTATACGATATTGGTTGGTATGTACGGTACAAACATACCGTACGTTTATATTATATGCATATCGTATAGAAAACATATCGTAGTGGTATAGCATACGTATAGTATTGGTATAGTACGTATAGTTGACCTGCAGAAAAGCGCTACTGTATGTAGTCGGAACGCCTTACACGCTGAAAACCGTGAACCTATCGGACCACACTGCGATGTATGTTGTCGTTCCTTTGGAACAGCGCAATCGCGACGAAGTTGCATTTACGGTGTCATTTGCAGACATAACCAAGGACAATGCCAACCCGCCATTGACAGGTAACCCCACGTTGAACAACGCGGTATGGCACTATTGGCAGGCTGCACCTGTGGTGGTGGCAGAACCAGTTCAACTTCGCCATCTGGTGTGCCACGACTGGTTGTGACGTGTCATACAATCAACATCTTACATCAGACCTCCCACTGGCGAGGTCTCTGTACCTATTTCACGTCTACTAGCAAGCACAGGCAGTTGTTTCGGAACAGGCGCCCGATGGCCGGCCCGACGTCCCAACTGCGTATGATGATGAAAAAACTGCGCTGATTGTGGGGATCGTTATTACTGGTCATTCTTTGGTTATGCGAACCAGTCCCGTGCGGCAACATACATTAGGCCACCAACGACAACGATCAGTGCACATATATTGCCTGCAAACCACCAAGCCGCTTTGCCCAAGAAGGTGAGCAGCCAGGAGACAATACCACCGATAATGCCAGGAAGCGCTGCCGCAGTTTTCCCGGCGAGCTTTGCGCCAAAGCCAGAGTGACAGCCACATTTCATAACTTTCCATTATTGGTACGTGTATCAGGAAATGCAAGAACCAAATTATCTCCCCTCATTATCACAGTGTCATTGTATATACATGTACTTGAATATAAATATAACGCAAACGGTTTGGAATTCGATTAAATACCAGATGGCCGCGACCCGCATGTCGAGCCCGCCGAGGCATTTGATGGTATTTTTAAAAACTTTAACGCATATTTCGGACGAACGGACGCACGCACGCACGCACGCACGCACGCACATACGTACGCACGCACGCACGCACGGATGGACGGACGCACGGACGCACAGACGGACGAACGGACGGACACACGGACACCCGAACGTCACATTGTGATCACTATGTTACCTATAAAACATTAGCGAACAATGAGACGGTTCAGTATTTATTATCATCTGGAATAAAATGACGTTTGCAGCATATCAGGATATACATTAGTCAGATGCGAAAACAATTCCCAAAAATGTTGTCCAATCTTTAAATAGTTATACTCTAATAGTGTATACATGCTGGCTGTCAGTACCACACTTATATTGCTGCCACAGCCGTTTATGAATATGTCATGAACGTACTTGCCGTGGTCGTTATGTGACCTGTCAACAAAGCAAACTGGCTTGTTGATGTATTTCATTTGACCAGTGTAACCACAACCTCGCTCAGCCATTCACCCCGTTATAAGGTTATAGACGAACGATTTAGTTTCATAAAGGCATCAATAATGTTCCACCAACACGAGAACGAACAGTGCAGGCTCAGATCAGACTGCGCGAATGCGCTGGCTGATCTGGGGCTACACTGATCGCAAAACAAATAAACCCCATTTCATAAGGGTGAGACACATATTGTCGCAATTGTGACGCCGGCTCTTGACGTCCGCGAGAAGAAATTGAAAGGCCCTCCGTAATAATGCAATACATAAAGAATCGTATGTGTGGCTGTGATTGGGGAAATGGGCCTTATGGCATTTTGCGGCCAGTGTAGATCCAGATCAGCCTGTGCGCGTCCGCACAGTCTGATCAGGATCTGTACTTTTCGCAATTTCTTCAACGAAACACCCGGCATGCTTCTAACAAGTACAACATATCATTATCTGACTACGTGAGTGTGATATTTGATCAGGAACTACACTGGTTACACATACCATAAGCCCCATGTCTCCAGTCACAGCCACATACATGTATATGAAACTACAGTTTACTGATTTCGGAAGAAACCAGGCTAAGTCGATTTTCAAGCATACACGGTTTGAAAACCTAAATGGTTATCATGTGCAATACAATGGTGAACAAGTACATGTATGTGTAATTGTCTTATATATTTAGCTATTACTAGTTCTTGTGAGTCTGTATTATCCATAATGTACACATGTTGGTGGCCATCTTGAATATCGGAATTAATTCAATACCATCATTAAGTAGATGTCAACAACAGAAATATAGACTCGCATATAATTAGTATAGCAAATGACTTTTGTATGGAACGAAATACATAAAATGATTTAGTTTTATGAGGTAAAAATGTATTCCAAATGACGACCATCTTGGACTTACCGTTTTATCCCTCCCCCCCCCCCCCCCGCGAGATCATGGGGACGGGGGGCATATTGCTGCTTTGTCCGTCCGTCCGTCCGGGGTCATTTGCGCCGATGTATTTGTAAGTTTCTCCATTACGCTATAGCTTCCATATTACTGGTACATGGATTGCTTATGCTATAATCTCACGTGACCATTAGCATTGACCTTTTTGCCTTCACTAGATCGCTGAAACACTTTTACGTCGAAATGTTTGTAAGAGTTTCTGCATCATGCCATAATTTCATTGTTACTATATGGATTACTTTGCCATTCGCATACTTCATACGTGTGGACATATGCGACACACACACGTGGCTATCAACATGATCTTGATTGTTTGACCTTCACAATGCCGCTAAACACTTAGCAATTTTACGTGGAATGTTTGTAAGAGTTTCTCCATCATGTCATAACTTCAATATCACTATACTGTATATGGATTACTTTGCAATTCAACATGCAGGGGCGGATCTGGAGGGGGGTGTTCCGGGTTGGACCCCCGCTTAGCCACGGAGTTTACATATATCACAGTTTACCACCAGTTGGTGTCTGAATTTAAATGTCGTAAAACACAGGAAAGTGCATTTCCAAGAGCTCGAAAATAGGACAACCCCCTAGTTGCGAACGGTAACTCTTGCAATTACTCCCGTACCGTCGCAACTAGACAGCCCCCGTTCCCCAAATGCTGGATCCGCCCCTGACATGCATGAGGACATATGCGACACGCACGTGACCATCAGCATTACCTTGATCGTTTGACCTTCTTGCGACTAAATAGTTGTAAGAGTTTCTCCATCATGCCATAACTTCAATGTTACTACATATACATGGATTACTTTGATATTCGGACACGTGCACGTGACACGTGTGGACGTATGTCGCAATGTTCCCCATCTGCCTAACGTCAATATTACGTATGTTACTTAACCCTTTCAGCACCACATACCTGTATAGTAAGTGATATTGGCAAACAGTGCATATCCAGATGAGCCGACTCGTGACGAGCCGTCTCACAGGATCTGCACCTTTTGCAAGGAATTTTCATATTTTTCAGATCAAAACACGCCCCCCCCCCCCCCCACTATAAATGGAATGGTCTGAAAATCGTTTTGTGACGATTGAATTGGTTGCAAAATAAACATTACTTATGGATGACATGCGGACATATGCGACACATTTAAGTGAACGTGAATTTCACTCCTTCGCGGTCTGGTCTGACATGCGCAGAGCATCATATTTCGCTTGTAGCAGTTTCACCCTTCAAAATATCGTTTGCATGTTTCCACAGGACTGTTGACATGTTAAACACTTAATTGGACGATGTATTTTGACAAAACGACGTTCACAATGAGCGCTCAAACAAGTTTAATGCGAATCCACTTTAATACTAGCTCACTCGGATGCGGAGATATACGGCGCGATACGAATCATTTACGTAGCTTACGTATTGTAAGTAGCAGGAGAGCACAGAGAACGTTTGCATTACTAGAGGTATTACTTATGTATATATGTATACCGAGAAGTGTTATTGAATGAGTCTGATCAGAATATGTACCGTTTGCCATTCCATCAATGAAACACCCGTTGCATTTCTAACAAGAAATATAGATCATTATCAGGCAACAGGGGCCCGTTTCACTAAACTTCGTACGACTAAAATGTTCGTAAGTGCAAATTTGGAATCGTTTGGAAAGTTCAATTGATGGATGTACATGTATTGAGCATAGGCTGCTTATGCAGCCTATGCTCAATAAATGTAAATCCAATAATTGTTTACAAGAAAACATATCATAGGTTTGCACTGACGAACATTTTAGTCGTAATAAGTTTAGTGAAAGGCCCCCAGGAGTGTGTTATTTGAGCAGCAGTAGCTACTCTGGTCACAACTCTCATAAGCCCCATTGTTCTACATGTAGTCACGCGGCATATGAGACACTCCATGTAATACGTTTATAAAATTTACAATATCTTCCGTAAATGGTGTCAAAAGTTGACAAAATTTTCAGCGTACATGCGGAATTATATTCCGCATGTACGCTGAAAATTTCGCCAACCTTTGACTTAATTTATGAAAAATATTGTAAATGTTGTAAACGTATTTAATGAAATTACGCAGATGTCTGAAAGTACAAACTCCCATGACGTGTCTCATATATTACAGTACCAACATTGACGACATGGCAGAAATACTATCACACAATGTGGCTGGAGATTGTACGTTGGAGCAATATTCGTACGATGTCGATTCAACAAAAAACACCGACAGTATTCCGATTGTTCTGGATCCTGGATCGTGTTCGCTAAAAGCAGGATTCGCCAGTGAGCCAGTTCCCAGCTTCACAATTCCGAGTATAATTGGCCGACCAAAGCACCAGGTATGTCCATGTTGGTCATACATGTATATGCGTCATTTTCCATTTCTCTATGTTTACCCCGAAAACGGATATTTGGGTATATAAGCACTAGTAATACTATTAGTGAATGTTTTGTTAAGCCTTTCAACACTGTATATCTCTGTAGCAGTGTTTGCAAAACAGTGTAGATCCAGATGAGCCGGCTCGTAGCGAGCCGTCTCATCAGGATCTGCACATTTTGCAAATAATTTGCAAATAATTTGAATATTGTTTTTAGAAAACAAATTCCTCATTTTTATAAATGGACTAGTCTGAAAATCATTTTGTGATCAGATTGGTCAGAAAATTAACATATCACAGTCCATTCCAGTTATTTAGGGTTGAAATGGTTAATACATGTTTCTATTGATAAAATGGCAATACATTGTACACTAAATGATTAATTCTAGTTGTTCACTTATGCAGAACAAATCAACAAATGAGAATGGTGTTTATCGAGTGTTTATGTTTGTTGTTGTTTTTTTTTTTTATTGTTTTGTTGTTGTAGTTTTAGTGGAGGGGGAGGGGGTGAGGATAGATTCCTTAGTACTAAAATAAATAATTTACAGAATAGTGTCAATTTGTTTATTTTCATGCTACTTGAAGTTCCATAATTATGTTCTTCATCGATGTAATATGTTACAATTTCTGTTGTCATGACGTGTAACTGTTAAATAAGTTTACACTGCACTGCAGGTGCCTCCGTCGTCACCTACCTTCGGGAAAGACCAGCTGTATATTGGTGACGATGCACGGACCTCACGTGGAATTCTGGCAATAAAGTACCCAGTGCAACACGGATACGTCAGCAGCTTTGACGACCTGGAACTCTTGTTCAGATACGTCTACAACAACAAACTGGTGACTCCACCGGACGATCACCCTGTACTAATATCCGAACCGCCGAAAAACCCGAAAATGAACCGCGAGAAGTTGATCGAGATGATGTTCGAACGATTTGATGTTCCGGCGTTTCATTTGCAGTCGAGTGCCGTTTTAACGCTTTACGCAAACTCACTCACAAGCGGTATCGTGTTAGAACTGGGGACGGTGATTTTAACGTCAGCGTTGTTCATGACGGGTTTTTGATTAAAGAACTGACACTGGTTCTTCCATTTGGGGGACGATACATCACGGACTTTCTGCGAAAAGAGTTGGTGAACAACCATGCGGTTAAAGCTGATATCAAAGAGATGTTGAACTACTCAATGCTATGGGATACTTTAAATGATATTAAACATAAATGTTGTTTCGTGTCACACGACTTTGCAAATGAAAATGCGCATCCGTTGTCTGAATATTCCTACGAGTTGCCAGACGGACAATTTCTGACGCTGAACAAAGAAAGGTTCAAATCTCCCGAGTGTATTTTCGACCCCAATATTTTAGGAATTGAAATGTACGGCGTTCATCACATGGTACATGATGTCATCAAGCGCGCGGAAGATCGGGACCTCATCACACCGGACCGTGACGGGTTCTATACCGTTGTAGTTTCCGGCGGATCTTCGTTATTTCCGGGATTACCCAAACGCCTAGAGAAGGAAGTTGCCTCCCTTGGTAAGCGTGTCAAGGTCGTCGCCCCGGCAACGAGAGACAGGTCTGTGTGGATTGGTGGATCGAATCTCGCGTCAGTGACTGGCAGGTGTGGTTCGTGGATATCCAAGGCTGAATACGACGAAACTGGTCCCACAATAGTTCACACTAAATGTTTCTGAACCCATGGAGCGAACAGTGTCCGACACCTCCAAAACAGAGTCCGCGATTATATAACTATCCGAGAATATACTGTGTTGTACTGAGCAGTTCTCATGCTTGAAACGTAGCTGTGACGTGACTGTAGACATTGTGCTTATGACATTTGTGACCAGTTTAGATCCTTTAAAATAGCACTTCCATGTAGCCTGATAGTGGTCTACACACCTTGTAAGAAGCATGGTGGGTGTTTCGTTGATGGAAATGCGAACAGTGAATGTCCTGATCAGTCTGTGCGGATGCACAGTCTGATCTGGATCTACACAGCTCGCAAAAAAACATTAGCCCCATTTCTCCAGTCACAGCCACACATCAGGAAGATTAACTAGTCCAGGTTGAGCTGTGTTCATTTTAATCGAACACACCAGAAACCATTCTTATAAACGTTTGTGAGCATGCACTCTGTGTTCTCATGATCAAAATCAAGACGTTTCATTGTGATATGACCAATGTGTTTGCTGATGACACTACTTCCTATATTACAGTGGGGAGCCTTTCAGTTTCAGATCTAGAACAAAAACATACGATGGTTCTTCCTGCACGCTGAACCTCAGTTAGGAAGTATATAGATCCTAGCTTTAGACATTTAAAATCTCACCAAGACACTGAATAATAATAAAATCCAATGTAAACTAAAGTTGTCAGCAAGGCATACGGAATATCCCCGCGTGGGCATAGGTGCCCCTAAATATGTAGTATGTGGGCCTCTGACCTTGACCCTGGGCTTAGCAGGGACGGAACGGTCATGGATTTGTCACAGCATGATAGTAGAGCCTTAGAGGAATGCATGCGTGAAATATTAAGAATGTTCGACAAAGGAAATTTATAACGTATTTCTCTGATGTTATGTTTTGTAAAAAGACTAAGTATGTGACCTTGACCTTGGGATTAGCGGGGATTGCACGGTCGTGGTTTTTTCACCGCATGATAGTAGAGCCTTAGAGGAATGCATGCGTTAAATCTTAAGAATTATCGATGAAGGAAATATAATTGATAACATATTTCTCTGCTGTTAAGCTTAGTGATGGACGGACACTACTAGTTTATATGTATATTGTACATTGAGATCCACATGCGTGAAATATTAAGAATGTTCGACAAAGGAAATGTATAACATATGTCTCTGATGTTAAGTTTTGTAAAGAGACTAAGTATGTGACCTTGACCTTGTGATCAGCGGGGGTTGGAAGGTCGTGGACTTGTAACAGCATGATAGTATAGCCTTAGAGGAATGCATGGGTGAAATCTTAAGCATTATCGATGAAGGAAATAGAATTGATAACATATTTCTCTGCTGTTAAGCTTATTAGTGACGGACGGACACTACTAGTTTATATGTATGTATATTGTACATTGAGATCCACAGGGTAGAATATAAACATACAGTGAAACCTCTCTAAACCGGACACCCTGGGATGTCCCCAGGGTGCCCGGCTTAGATAGGTTTCACTGTAAATCAGGTATTTGATCATTCTGAGTCATAATTGTGTGCTATGCGATCATGAACAGACATTATTACCTGAGATAAATGACCATGAAACTCACAAAAATAAGATCACAGGTGTTTTATTGGTGTCCGGTTTAGAGAGGTTACACTGTATTTAGTTATCCGGTTTAGAGAGGTTCTACTGTACCAAAAGACACTAGCCTGGTGTACATGTATCCACCCCATTAAATGAATTTTCCAGGAATTTGCTGACATTACGGGTGTACGGTTGTACTTTCGGTTTCATACAACAATAGTTCAGCGCCGATGGTGTACGAGATTTTACGACTTCTCACGTTTTATAAATTTCAAACGTCTGGTATTTTTTCCGAACACTGCATTGGAAATTGGTGAACAACTCACAGCAGTTGTATAGTTGATTTCCGCATATGCCTCGATACATTTTGCAGACTTTCTGTGTCATTGACAGCAAATATGTCTAAGTTTCGGAATCATTCTCGGGGAATTGAATCATACATTTTGCGATTAGGGTTTAAATCTTATGAAAGGTTCATATATTAAATGGGCTAAACGGGGTTTATTGCATCTATGGCCAGTAAGTATTTAACCGCCTTTCGTTCAATTACTTATAATATCCAAGTTATTCGCCGTACGTAGAATTGAGTGAGGTTTTGTTGAACGTATGGTGAACCGTGTAGACAAGGGCGTGGTCTAAGTCTACACTGGGTGATAAAGCAATAAGCCCGGTGTTGTCAAATCATCGTTGACCTCGAATGCAGTCGCCAGATAATGTTTTGGTTTCATAATCGTTGACTGGCTGCCATGAACGGGTGGAAAGACGTCGTTGCCGCAAATTAAAGGTATGGATGTTCGTTTTTAATATGTTATGCTGTATACCCCTATATGAAATAATTGCTGCTACAGTGAAACCTCTCTAAACCGGACACCCTGGGAGGTGTCGGGCTTAGAGAGGTTTTACTGTAAATCAGGCATTTGATCATTCTGAGCGAAACATGTGTGCTATGCGATCACGAATAGACGTTATCACCTGACATAAATGGGTGTGTGCCACAGGGATTGTGTCACCACCGGGTTTGTGCCACTAGGATTGTGTCACAACTGGATGTGCGCCACTGGGATTGTGTCACAACTGGGATTGTGAATATTGTCACCACTCGGTGTGTGCCACTGGGATTGTGAATATTGTCACCACTGGGATTGCGAATATTGTCACCACTGGCATTGTGTCACCACTGGGTTTGTCTCACCACTGGGATTGTGAATATTGTTACCACTGGGTCTGTGCCACTGGGATTGTGAATATTGTCACCACTGGGATTGTGAATATTGTCACCACTGGGTGTGTGCCACTGGGATTGTGTCACAACTGGATGTGTGCCACTGGGATTGTGTCACCACTGGGTGTGTGCCACTGGGATTGTGTCACAACTGGATGTGTGCCACAGGGATTGTGTCACCAATGGGTGTGTGCCACTGGGATTGTGTCACCACTGGGTGTGTGTCACTGGGATTGTGTCACAACTGCGTGTGTACCACTGGGATTGTGAATATTGTCACCACTGGGTGTGTGCCACAGGGATTGTGTGACCACTGGGTGTGTTCCACTGGGATTGTGTAATCACTGGGTTTGTACCACTGGGATTGTGTCCAAAATGGGTGTGTGCCACAGGGATTGTGAATAGTGTCCCACTGGGTGTGTGCCACTGGGATTGTGTCACAACTGGGTGTGTGCCACAGGGAATGTATCACCACTGGGTGTGTGCCGAAGGGATTGTGTCACCACTGGGTGTGTGTCACAGAGATTGTGTCACCAATGGGTGTGTGCCACTGGGGTTGTGTCACAACTGCGTGAGTGCCACAGGGATTGTGTCACCACTGGGTGTGTGCCACAAGGATTGTGTCACCACTGGGTGTGTGCCATTGGGTTTGTGAATATTTTCACCACTGGGAGTGTGCCACTTGGATTGTGTCACCACTGGGTGTTTGCCATAGGGATTGTGTCACAACTGGGTGTGTGTCACAGGGATTGTGAATATTGTCACCACTGGGTGTGTGCATCAGGAATTGTTTCACCAGTGGGTGTGTGCCATTGTGATTGTTTCACAACTGGGTGTGTGCCACTGGGATTGTGTCACCACTGGGTTTTTAGCCATAGGGATTGTGTCACAACTGGGTGTGTGCCACTGGAATTGTGAATATTGTCACCACTGGGTGTGTGCCACAGGGATTGTATCACCACTGATATTGTAAATATTGTCATCACTGGGTGTGTGCCACGGGGATTGTGAATATTGTCACCAATTGGTGTGTGCCACTGGGATTGTGAATATTTTTCACCACTCTGTGTGTGCCACTGGGATTGAGAATATTGTCACCATTGGTATTGTGAAGATTGTCACCATTGGGTGTGTGCCACAGGAATTGTGTCACCACTGGGTTTGTGCCACAGGAATTGTGTCACCACTGGGTTTGTGCCACTGGGATTGTGTCACAACTGTGTGTGCCACTGGAATTGTGAATATTGTCATCACTGGGTGTGTGCCACAGGGATTGTGTCTCCACTGGGTGTGTGCCACTGGGATTGTGAATATTGTCACCACTGGGTGTGTGCACAGGGTTGTGTTGCACAGGGATTGTGAATATTGTCACTCTGATTGTGATATTGTCACACTGGGTGTGTGCCAAGGGATTGTGTCACACTGGGTGCCACTATGGGTATGTGTTACCTACTGGGTGTGTGCCACAGGGATTGTGTCATAACTGAGTATGTGCTACTGGGATTGTGAATAGTGTCACCACTGGGTGTGTGTGCCACGGGGATTGCGAATATTGTCACCACTGCGTGTGTGTCACTGGGATTGTGAATATTGTCACAACTGGGTGTGTGCCACTGGGATTGTGAATATTGTCACCACTGGTGTGTGCCACTGATATTGTGTCACCACTGGGTGTGTGCCACAGGGATTGTGTCACAACTGGGTGTGTGCCACTGGGATTGTGAATATTGTCACCACTGGGGGTGTGCCACTGGGATTGTGTCACCACTGGGTGTGTGCTACTGGGATTGTGAATAGTGTCAGCACTGGGGGTGCCACTGAGATTGTGAATATTTTCACCACTGGGTGCGTGGCATTAATCAAACTGGCTTTATAAAAGGTCGATATATTGGAGAAAATGTGCGTACACTGATGGAAATAATAAATGAAACAAACGAAACAGACACACCTGGACTAATATTTGTTGCTGATTTTCAAAAGGCATTTGATAGTCTAGACCATAAATTTATAATTAAAAGTATGCACAATCTAAATTTTGGTGAATCACTAATACAATGGATATCACTGTTATATAAGGATGCAAAAAGTTGCATTTCAAATAACGGTCATTTATCAGATTTGTTTAAAGTGGAAAAAGGTGTAAGACAAGGTTGTCCCTTATCTGCATACATATTTATTTTATGTATTGAAATATTATCGAGAGAAATCAATCATAATGAAAATATTACCGGTCTATTCTTAGGTGGTACGGAAATAAAACAAACACTATTTGCCGACGATGCCAGTTTTACACTTGACGGGTCACAAAGATCATTTCAAGAGCTTGTAAAAACGTTAGATAAATGTGCCCTTATATCTGGACTAAAACTAAATAAATCAAAATGTACAATTTTAAAGATAGGCAGATTAAAGCATGACAATGGTGCAATAACAATATGTATACGTGGTCAAGCGACCATGCATCGACACTAGGAATAATATTCACAAACAATATAGAAAACCTACATGAACTGAATACGCTTCCCAAGATAAAGTCATTCCAGCATTGCCTAAATAACTGGAAAAAATGGAATCTATCATTAATTGGCAACATTACTGTACTAAAGACTTTCGAGCTACCAAAACTAATATATCCACTAACTGTGCTTGAAAACCCAGTAGCTGAAACAATAAAACGGATAAGTGATATAATGTATGATTTTCTTTGGGACAGTACACCAGATAAAATATCACGTAAAACTATAATTCAAAACTATGAACACTGTGGACTGAAAATGATAAATATTCATGCGTTTATCAACTCACTGAAATGTTCATGGATAAAACGTTTAAAAGGTATACAAAATCAGTTAAAAATAGCATACAATAACGAGCTTAAAAAATATGGCGGTGATATTATATTTAAAGGTAATCTTAATGAAAATGACGCAAAGCAATTAGCAAACAGGTATACCTTTTTAAATGAAGTATTGATCTCGTGGTGCAAAATTAACTTCTAATATTCAAGTACCAACGTAGCACATGCGATTTTATGGCACAACTCTAACGTAAAACTTGAAAGAACCAGCACGATATTTTATAAAGAGTGGTATAACAAAGGTATTATGTACATGAAGCATATATATGATTTTAGAGTAAACGATTTCTACAGTTTTAGTGATTTTAAGGATACATAAGAAATAAATGCTGACGACTTCTTAAAATATTACGCATTGATAGGCAATATTAAAACTGAATGGAAAGTAAAGATAAGAACAGAATCGTTAAACAACGAGGTGCTGACATACTTAATAAATAAAACATTATCGTCTAAAAGTATAAATAAAATGTTATACAACAAACAAGTTGAAACAATGAGACTACCACAACTAAAACATGTACGAAAATGGGAGATCGAATTAGACCATCAAGAAATTGAATGGAAATATATATTTTCAATAACGTACAAGAGTACAATCAGTACAAAACTTAGAGCATTTCAATATATATAATCCGATGAGAATAATACCAAACAATTCGTTTTTGTTTAAATGCAAACTAAAACCATCAAACCTGTGTGAATGTTGCCACATGAGTATAGACTCTAACAAGCACATGTTTTGGGAATGCACCGTCATACAACAATTTTGGACTGGCGTAAACCAGTAGCCGATTTCATCAACATTGCAAAGTATACTTTTCTAGCAAAGTATACTTTGAGGGAGTAATTTTCAATTTTATGATAAATTTATTATTTTTTATTATACTGAATTTATTACATTATCACAGCCATTATGGCTGTGATAATGTAATAAATTCAGTATAATAATTTTGCATACTTTCAATCATCAAATATATGCAGTTGTTAGTTCTATATGAAATAATGCATTTTTACAAAAATAAATGATTACTCCCTCAAAGTATACTTTGCTAGATAAGTATGCTTTGCAATTTTGGTGAAATCGGCTACTGTTATTACAAACGAGTAGGCTAGATTATAATCTCAATTTAACATATGAATATATATCATTTTGTAACGCGAAAGTTGCTTGTAAAAAGAAAACAATACTTATTAGTTTTATTATCCTTTTAGCAAAATATTTTATTTTCAGATGCAAATATAGTGAATCACAACCAACATTGGAACACTTTAACGCATATTTTATTCAGTAAGCAAACACCTTTTAACAATACTGCCTTTATCTTACCATATCAATATTCCCAAACCACTATACGTTATCATATAAGAGAGTTTTGAACCTTCTCACCTTCCGATATAAATAAACCTCCTACCCCAATCCAATAATCCAATAGCCTATATAAACCCTTTAAACAAAATAAAACTCATTGTTACATGCATATCTGCACAATTAAGGAATGTGACCAATCTCTGACAAATACGTATTTGTTGTTCTGTTTGTCAGATCACGGTCTGTTTTATTCTTTACGCATACATGTGTACACTATATTAGTTTGATCATGTTAACTATGTGTATGATTGTATGTTATGTATTATATACATGTAACAAAGAGCATTAAAGATTAATACAAAAAAAAGAAGAAAGAATAGTGTCACCACTGGGGGTGTGTCAATGCCATTGTGTCACCACTGGGCGTGTGCCACAGGTATTGTGTCACAACTGGGTGTGTGCCACTGGGATTGTGAATATTGTCACCAATGGGTGTGTGCCACAGGGATTGTGTCACCACTGGGTGTGTGCCACTGGGATTGTATGACCATAACATGGCCATGGGCATATGCTAAAGTAAGCATCACAAAAACCGTCATAGAAGTGCAAGCTTAAAATACGAAAAAGGTCATGGTTCAAGAAACTTTTTTGACACAAAGAAAATGGCTAAGTGTGTTCACAACCATGTGAAGGTAAAACAGTTCAAGGTCATGTTAATGGCGACATGAGTGTGTTCCAAATGCTTACATGTATCAAGTGTTCAAATTATGAAATAATCCATCAAGTAATATTAATGTCATACGATGCTGAAGAAACTTCTACAAACTTTTTGACGCAAACTATGGCTAAGTGTTTCCGCAAAAATGTGAAGGTACAAAAGGTCAAGATCATGTTAATGGGGACATGAGTGTGTTCCGAATGCTCGCATGTATCAAGTTTCCAAATGTTGAAGGTATCCGACAAGTAATGTTAAAGTTATATCATGATAAAGAAACTTGTACAAACTTTTTGACGCAAATAAAATGGCTAAGTGTTTCCGCAAAAACCTGAATGTAAAAAATGTCAAGGTCATGTTAATGACGGCATGAGTGTGTTCCAAATGCTTACATTTATAAAGGGTCCCAATATTGCAGCAATCCGTCAAATAATATTAATGTTATACGATGATGACGAAGCGTGTACCAACTTTTTTTTATTTCGGACGACGATGACGGAACAAGCGGCGACTATAGTCGCGCCTTCCGCTGAAGCAGGCGCGAAAACAATGGTATGGACGTGATGTCTGATATGAAATCGATTCTATTTCAGAGTTGACATCACATCCACATCGTTATTCTTAATGAGCTGATGAATTTGGTGCAGAACGCTATTTTAAGTTCTTACAATAGTGACCCAGGCGTAAAAGCATGGACTGACACTGTTAGTTGAATTGAGGGGTGGAGGTAATTGTTATTGTGTAAAGTACTGGAGTTATTCATGAGACAATTTATGACTACTGTCTGTTCAACGTTTTCTCTGCGGACGTACCTTTGGCTATTAAACACGATAAATCTAACAATATTTAAATGTTAGTAATTGTTTCATCACTGATAAAAAAAAGTCACCCTCCCAGTTTGTTTAGTTGATACAATTCCACTAATTATTAATTTTGTAAGGAAAATACAATGTTTCTACATGATGAAACATTTGTTTTCTTAGTTGCTTGAATTTCAAACTCGCTAGCCAAGGAGCCGTTTCACTAAACTTCATACGACTAAAATGTTCGTAAGTGCTAATTTAGGATCGTCTGGAAATTTCAATTGATTGATTTGCATGTCTATGCAGCCTATGATCAATAAATATAAAACCAAAAATTGTTTGCAAGAAAACATTCTTAATGTGCAATTTACATAATGTTACACTTACGAACATTTTAGTCGTACGAAGTTTAGTGAAACGGCCCCCTGGTTTCGGTGTCTCTTCTCGTTTGAATAATTACATTTCATTGTGAACATGCACTGTTAGTGGTATATCAGTTATTATATGCAACTCACCTTGAGATAGGGCATGCTGGGTTTATGACCAGGGTAACCACAGGTCAGCCTGCGTCTGATCAGAGCAATCAATGTTCGCAATATTAAGTTTGAATCCGTTCCAGTAGCCTATTTCACAAAAATTGCAAAGTATACTGATCTTGCTAAGTACACTTTGAGGGAGAACCTTAAATTTAAGGATACATTTATTATTTTTTATTATACTGAATTTATTACATTATCACAGCCCTTTTGGCTGTGATAATGTAACACATTCAGTATAATAATTCTGCATACTCTTAATCATCAAATACATGTATATGCAGTCGTTAGTTCTATATGAAATAATGCAGTTCGGGTAAAATAAATGATTACCCCCTCAAAGTACACTTAGCTAGATAAGTATGCTTTGCAATTTAGGTGAAATATGATACTGATAGCTCTAACCAGAACTTTAGAACCTGGTGTCGGGGTTAGGGCAAACAGTTCGGGCAAAACAAACATTCAATAAAGTTGGAATTAGTGGGAAATATTTGGTGGCTTCTTTCAGATTTAATGAGGATGCAAAATGGTAGCATTAGTGAACCGCTTTATTATCCCATCGCCGATAGGCAATATGGGATATAGCGTTAGTCCACGTACGTGTGTACGTACATACGTGCGTGCGTTAGTAACACCTTTCATTTTTCAATAACTTATGCAGAGCTGCCAACTGTTACGATTTTTCCGTATTTGTTCCGGAAAATACGTTAGAAATACGGAAGTACGGATAACAATTAAAAAGTACGATTTTTAAAAAAATCAGCGCGGGAATATCTGGAAATAATAATTTCGTTTCACAATTCAGCCAATAAATCCTATTTTTTTATTTACCCGTTTATTCAATAACTTCACCGATATTGATAATATTTGGCCACAATGTGTGTCTATGGATGGTGCTTTGTTTTGCATACGACCCACGTCCGACCGCCCAATGTCATGGACTTAAGTTGTTTTGTTTTTTTTGCTGCATTTTTATTATTATCAAGGCTGGCTGTCAGCGAGGGGATTAGCCTCGTTATAACGATGCCCTTGTTATATGAAGTATATATTTGTGTCGTACGACGTTCAGTGAAACGGGACCATACTCTCTATGTATGAATGTACTAGCAGAACGGGAGCTACACTGGCCAAAATCTCAGCAAGTCCTACTTGTCGTGGCAATTCACATGAACGTAGCAGCGACTGGAAAAATGTGGTGCATGTGTTTTGCGACCAGCCTACCTCCTGATCCGCTAGCACATACCCTCGGCCTGATAAAGATATACTAGGTTTTGCCCTGTCCGTCCGTCTATCCGTCCGTCCGTCCGTCCGTCCGTCCGTTTATTTTTTGAAAGTTTTTGTAAGAGTTTCTGAAATCACCTATACTTTCTGTTTGTCTTCAGCTAATAAGTTCATATTGCACACATGCATTACTTAGTAACGATACATCTTCCACAGTAATACAATTACCCTCGTTACTGATGGTATGTCCGTCTGTCTGTCTGTTTATTTATTTTAAATAGTTTCTCAAATCGCCTATCATTTCTATTTGCCTTCAGCTAATATAATCATAATGCACACATGCACTACTTTTTAACGATACGTCCTTCCACATTAATGCAATTACCCTCGCTACTGATCCTACGTCCGTCCGTCCATCTGTCTGTTTATTTTATATTTTGAAAGTGTAAGAGTTTCTCATATCACCTATAATTTATGTTTGCCTTCAGCTAATATCATCATATTGCACACATGCATGACTTAGTAACGATACATCATTCCACATTAATACAATTACCCTCGATACAGATCATACGTCCGTCCGTCTGTCTGGTTATTTATTTGATAGTTAGTGTAATAGTTTCTCAAATAGGGGCCCTCCGTGCGTGACAGACAACACTTTCTAGTTATACTGCTTGTCAGAGGCATGACCGATTATTCACTGACTAAATGGCGAACGGTGCAGATCCGGATCAGTCTGGTCTGGTTCTACACTGGTCGCATATGTCATAAATCCTATTTCTCAAGCACGGCTGTTTATTACATAGCTGTTTATTACTTACATTGCAGATAAAAATCCGACAAGACATCATCAGTGATACAGTGCCCAAGCCTTCCGTTGGAACGCAGTGGTACCATACGTCTCTGCGTATAGCATATACTCTCTGCGTATAGTCAACCACAAGCCAGTTAAAATGGACGTGGTCGACGGGGAAAAAGCTGTGAGTTGCGGTAAGGACAATTCTGGCAAGACATACCAACATGAATGCGATGCCTGCAAATATGACGACAAAATAAACAAAGCAATCTGCTATTGCGACAACTGCGAAGAATATTTATGCGGGAATTGTAAAATGTACCATAAGAAGTTTGGAGCGACGAGAAAGCATGTTATACGAGAGGGTGGTGAGCAGCGGTCCCGCGTTGCCAAATCAGCGATACAGAAATGCGAACAACATGATGAGATGGTGGAATTCTACTGCGATGAGCATACAACTGTTCTATGCAAAATCTGTAGATCAATCCAGCACAGAAGATGTTGCGGCGTGAAAAAAATTGATCAAGTAAGTGCTGGCGCAAAGTCTGGACCAGAAATCAACACCGCGATTGAGACAATGATAAACTTGATTAGTAAATTAGACTTGCTGAAAAATTCAAGGACGGATGATCTCCAACATACATGGGACGAAAAGGCGAAATGCTGTGAGGAAATTGCAACAAAACGTAGTGAATTCAATGATTTGTTCAATAAACTTGAACGTGACCTTCATAAAGATCTCGACCGAAGAGAAGCGAGTGACACAGCGGCGATATCGGAGAATCTGCACGTGATAGCTCATACCATCACACACCTGACCACCACATTGAAGGGTGCGCAAGACGCTGTGGACGTAAATGACGATGCAGTATTCATTGCAATCAACAAGTCTGACCAACTGATCAGCGAAGGTGAAACAATCGTGGCCGACATTGAGCAGGATGCAAGAAAGTCAACGTTCACCTTTAAACCAGACGATGCTGTAAGCCAGTTAACCAAGCTAAAACAACTTGGGAAAATCGTCGCTGACACAATAAAAGTATCAGAAAGCCAACAGGTTTCAGCGAAGTCACTCAACGCTATGGATGTGACTTCTTTCCGCAGAACATAGTGTGAAAAACAAAAAACAAAATGTCGCACGAATGACGTCGGCCACTGCTGTGGGTGACGGCTGGTCCGTAATATGTTACACAGACAACTTTAAACTGAAACTGCTGGACTAGAACCAGACATGTATAGACACCATAATCCTACGCTCCCCGCAATATCACGTAGCAGCCGATGGAGACTCCGTCATCGTTACATTGCCCGAGGAAGAAAACTCCAATATGTAAATGTTGGTCAGAAACTTTCCATCGCTCGCGCCATACAGATGGGCAGTAAATGTTACGGGGTGTCGGTTTCCAAATATGACATCGTAGTATCATGCGTTGGTGAAAGAAGCAGAAAACTGCTAAACAAACTTGGGAAGTAGGTCAAACGAATATCCGTACCTGACTGTGGATACATCACTGTCTCCCGTGTGGTGGCCAGCCTATGCCAGCCTATGTAGCTGCCAATGAGGAAGGAAACAAGATCTACGTCTCCGACCCAGTGACAAGCATGCTATACAGCCTAACGTACGAGGGTGAGCTGGTGAATACGTACAGGGATGTTGACCCCATCCGACCGTGGATGATTACAGTAGACGGAGAAGATACTAACCTACTATTCTCTATTTATGTGTGACGTAAAACGAATACTGTACGGAAGCATAACATTCAGAAGACTATATGTAACAATGTTCTGCTTCTGTAAATTGAAACTGACGAAGATATCACGTTATAAAACGTACACCAATTCATATACGTAAACGAACATATCAGTGAAACGATGGGTGTCGCGTGCGACGAAGAAATGATGTTATGTGTGAGGTGTGTATTTTTTATTTTAACTTACTTTCTTATGGGGGGATATAATAGCAATGTATTTGAAAATGATCGCTATAAAATTACGATAATCGAGCAAATACAATGAGAAAATATTGTAAATTTTGTAAACGTATTTTGTAACGAAATTACGCAGATGTCCGAAGGTACAAAATCATATGGCGTGTCTCAAATGTGGAAATCACTATTTTGTCCGAGGAAGTATTAAGAATGTTCGACAAAGGAAATGTATAACATATTTATATGATGTTAAGTTTTGTAAAAAGACTAAGTATGTGACCTTTACCTTGGGATCAACGGGGTTGTAGATAGTAGAGCCTTAGAGGAATGCATGGGTGAAATCTTAAGAATTTTCGAAGAAGGAAATAGAAGTTATAACATATTTCTCTGCTGTTAAGTTTAGTGACGGACGGACGGACGGACGGACAACCCGATTCCAGTATACCCCCACAACTCGTTGCGGGGTATACTCATTTGCAGTTTACACACCTCGTCGTGTGTTCCATGTTCATTCGCATTTATTATTGACTTTACACACTACTAGTTTATATGTATATTGCACATTGAGATCCACAGGGTAGACTAAATCTGGCAGACTGTGTCACCCTCATTGGAGAAGGTACATTTGGCGTAAATAAAACAACATAACATAATGCATGTATTAAATATTGTGACCGTTCCGTGTCTTCATAGCCCGAAATAGAAGCGCGGAAGACTACACTGTGTACATGTATGTAAACATCGCTTCACCGTGTCTACAGCATGTGGCGTTTCCTTCGGAGGATTCTTCGCTTTTGTTAAGGTAGCTACTTACCTCCCGTTGAATTTATATATAGAAATCCGGTCCAAACTGTGTAGTTTATGGCCTTATTGCCTGTAAAAATAGCGAATGTAGCATGATTTGATGTGCAAAGGAGTCAGTACAGTGATTTTGACTACTGTTGCTCCAAATCATCATACATATCTGCGCAATCTGATCTGGGACTACATTATTTGACAGATTCATATTTTCACACTTGTTAATGTTATTGCAATCAGTGTAGACTCAGATCAGTGTACTCTGCTCGCAAAACTATTTTTTGTGATTTTCGAAATAAACGCAGTGTAGACTCAGATCAGACTAAAGGCTGAAATACAGCACTGGGCCGGATCTCTATAAATAGATTTTCAAAGGGAAATAACTAGCTACGATCCTTCAGTGTACCCTTATTGTGGTCCCCATGACGACCATTCAGTCAGTAACACGGCTGTCCTGTTTCCACCCAAAAGTATAAATCCGTAATAAATCCGTAGCTAATGGAAGTTCTAAAGACAGACTTACCACTACGGCAGTAGTGACATGTGTTTTCGTGGGTGAAACATTCCATTAGAATACTCCTGTTAACTCCATTTGGTAGAATGCCATATCACTGCACTTTGATCTATTTAATTATTTTCATGCTTAAAATGCTAAGATGCATAGTATAACTTGTCTGTTATGCACTGTATCCTTCATAATGTGCCAGTTGTTTAGCACATGTCTTCAGGAAGTCAGCATCCCTGTTTACTTCCTGTTGGACCAGACTGTTGCATTGTGGATAAAAGTACATAGTAACGTAAATAAGCAGTTACATTGCGTTCTACCTGTTAAACTTAACTTTTAACTAATTAGTATTTATCTACGGGGCCAACCATGGTAAGTAACTTATATATTTATGACCAATCTTTATTGTCCGAAGATGTTTTGGGTGTATTCCATTCAACTTTATGGAGTATTTCCCTACTTTATCTGAATCTTGACGGTAACCAAGCAAGTGTCAGTGTCTTGACTTCATATCTGTCACACAGAATCTGGGGTGAATCACCCCAAGTTTTGGGCGAGTTAACCCTCGCCCAGATTTACGGTTGAGATCACCCCATATTGTGGTTCATATTGCAGGGTACTATAAAAGACCCCCGTTTTTCTGCTCTGGAGCTCAGTCAGTTCTAAAACTTCTAAGACCAGTCATGCTGTTACTCTATCTCTGACATTTCCTCGGAAACTGCCAATTGTTTAACCAAACCATTTGAATAGTAAGTACAGCTGGAATTATTGTTAATTGAGCTCCCAGCTGTACCCTCAAGGCAAACCCTGATCTTCTTTAAAATACAGTGAGATTGTATAACTGTTGAACTGCCAACTGTTGTCTTTTAACCCCAGTCATTCATGGAACGCCAAATATACATAAACTCAAATATATATTGCTAGCTCTAAATATTTAGAGCTAGCAACAAATATTTGGAGCTAGCAATAAATATTTGGAGAGCTCTCGAAATCATTTGGAGAGCTCTCGAAATCATTTGGAGCGAGCTTTATATAACATTTGATTTGGAGCTATCTCTAAGTCATTTGGAGAGCTCTCGAAATCATTTGGAGAGCTCTCGAAATCAATTAATGATATTTCGAAATCATTTAAAGAGCTCTCGAAATCATTTGTAGTGAGCATTATATAACTTTGATTTGAGAGAGAGCTCTAAATCATTTAGAGCTCTAAATCATTTAGAGCTATCTCGAAATCATTTGGAGAGCTCTCGAAATCATTTGGAGAGCTCTCGAAATCAATTAATGATATCTCGAAATAATTTAGAGAGCTCTCGAATCATTTGTAGCGAGCATTATATAACTTGATTTGGAGAGCTCTCTAAATCATTTGGAGAGCTCTCGAAATCATTTGGAGAGCTCTCGAAATCAATTAAAGATATCTTGAAATCATTTAGAGAGCTCTCGAAATCATTTGTAGCGAGCATTATATAACTTTGATTTGGAGAGCTCTCTAAATCATTGGGAGCTATCTCTAAATCATTTTGAGAGCTCTTGAAATCATTTGGAGAGCTCTCGAAATCATTTCGAGCTATCTCTAATTCATTTCGAGCTAGCAATATATATCTTATTTGGAGCTAGCATTAAATCGCTTGAAACTATGAAAACGATGTCTCCCTGAATTATTGAATTACGCATTGAATTACGCAGCGCGATTTACCCAAATATAGCCAAATCTTCATTCAAAATAACATTTATGATTATATTATATACTTTTTCTACAATATATCATTAGTATATCATATAATAACCACATTTTGACGGAAACATATGAAGAATAAAGCGATTAATAAACGATTAATATAGCATGATTATAAAGGGAGACTACCGAGACTCATTAATTATGTCTCAGTTGTCTAACTTTAAGTTATCATCGACCATGATTGCATATCGCACATAATGTGGTTGTGACTGGAGAATGTGGTTTATGGGTTTTGCGACCTGTGTATATCCAGATCAGCATGTGCATCCGCAGTTTGATCAGCATCTGCAACATTCGTCATTCCATAAATTGAAACCCCCAGTCATGCTTCGAACAAGCAATGTAGGTCCTTACCAGGCTACAGAAGGGATCTATATAATCAGAACCTACACTGGTCACAATTTCGATAAGCCCCATTTATCCAGTCATAGCCACATATACATATTAATGCAGTATTAGTTTTAAAATATTAGTAGTTTATATATTTAAATTATATATTACTACCGTATATAAATATATAATTATACTAGTTGACATAACAGTTTTCACACACTGTCTCCTTGGATGTCAACATTAGAGAGATTATAATGTTTTTATGAGTATTTCAATTAAAGATCATCATTACGATTTAGCCATTATAAAGTGCATTATATTCATTGGCTTCCTAGCATAAGTTAATCGCGGTATTCTCCCTTTATTCCATGTACAAATATTTCCATTTTGCATCAAAACATTAAACAAGAGGCCCAAATGGGCCTGTATCGCTCACCTAAAAGCCTCCATAGTGGTCATCTTGATTTCACAAAGACTCTTCACTTACAACTTCAAATGTTCCACAGAATTTGTTGGTACCTTCTGATCTAACATATATTGCGAATGTGCATGTGATGTACTGCTATACCTTCGATTTGATATATAAAATGACCATATTAGGTCAAAAATAAAATTTGACCCTTATTTGACCCCTCGGGCCATGACCATTTTTGACCCAGAGGCCACCATATGAACAAATCTGAATCAGCGTTAACTATCGATCATTCATACAAAGTTTCGTCGAAATCGGCCTGGCGGTTTGTGAGAAGAAGCTTTTTTTGACAATTTGACCTATTTTTCAACGGCGGACATCTTGGATTTGGTGATAACCTCCATTTTGACAAAAATGAACAGGCTTCACCAACAAACCATTTCAGTTATGTTTGATCAATATCGGCCAAGCAGTTCACAAGAAGAAGTCCTTTGAAATCTTTAGTAAAAGAACAACCTTTTGACCTGTCGGTGGCCATCTTGGATGACGTAATCATCTGATTTTGGCAAAACATGCTCCAGAGTGATCGTCTCGTCGATACCTTGGATTGGATATATTATATGACCATATTCAGTCAAAAATATAATTTGACCCCTAGTTGACCCCTCGGGCCACGCCCATTTTTGACCCAGGTGCCACCATATGAACAAATCTGAAACAGCGTTAAATATCAATCATTCACACCAAGTTTCGTCGAAATCAGCCTGGAGGTTTGTGAGAAGAAGATTTTTTTGACAATTTGACCTACTTTTCAACGGCGGACATCTTGGATTTGATGATGACCACCTCCATTAACAAAAATGGACAGGCTTCACCCACAGACCATTACAGTTAAGTTTGGCTAGTATCGGCCAAGCAGTTCACAAGAAGAATACGTTTGAAATCTTTAGTAAAAGAACAACTTTTTTACCTTTCGGTGGCCATCTTGGATGACAAAATCATCTGATTTAGACAAAACATGCTCCAGAGTGATCGACTAGTCGATACCTTCGATTTGATATATTATATGACCATATTCGGGCAAAAATATAATTTGACCCCTAGTTGACCCCTCGGGCCACGCCCATTTTTGACCCAGGGGCCACCATATGAACAAATCTGAAACAGCGTTAACTATCAATCAATCACACCAAGTTTCGTCGAAATCGGCCTGGAGGTTTGTGAGAAGAAGATTTTTTGACAATTTGACCTACTTTTCAACGGCGGACATCTTGGATTTGGTGATGACCTCCATTTTAACAAAAATGGACAGGCTTCACCCACAGACCATTACAGTTACGTTTGGCCAATATCGGCCAAGCAGTTCACAAGAAGAATACGTTTGAAATCTTTAGTAAAATAACAACTTTTTTACCTTTCGGTGGCCATCTTGGATGAAAAAATCATCTGATTTAGACAAAAAATGCTCCAGAGTGATCGACTAGTCGATACCTTCGATTTGATATATTATATGACCATATTCGGGAAAAAATATAATTTGACCCCTAGTTGACCCCTCGGGCCACGCCGATTTTTGACCCAGGGGCCACCATATGAACAAATCTGAAACAGCGTTTAACTATCAATCATTCACACCAAGTTTCGTCGAAATCGGCCTGGAGGTTTGTGAGAAGAAGATTTTTGACAATTTGACCTACTTTTCAACAGCGGACATCTTGGATTTGGTGATGACCTCCATTTTAACAAAAATGGACAGGCTTCACCCACAGACCATTACAGTTAAGTTTGGCCAATATCGGCCAAGCAGTTCACAAGAAGAATACGTTTGAAATCTTTAGTAAAAGAACAACTTTTTTACCTTTCGGTGGCCATCTTGGATGACAAAATCATCTGATTTAGACAAAAAATGCTCCAGAGTGATCGACTAGTCGATACCTTCGATTTGATATATTATATGACCATATTCGGTCAAAAATAAAATTTGACCCATATTTGACCCCTCGTGCCACGCCCATTTTTGATCCAGGGGCCACCATATGAACAAATCTGAATCAGCATTAACTATCGATCATTCATACAAAGTTTTGTCAAAATCGACCTGGCGGTTCGTGAGAAGAAGATTTTTTAAGAATTTGACATACTTTTCCACGGCGGCCATCTTGGATTGTCGATGACCTTCATTTTAACAAATCTCAAATGGCATCACCCATATATCATCCCTGTAAAGTTTTACCAACATCGGCTCAGCAGTTCGGGAGAAGAAGATGATTGAAAATGTTCACGGACGACGGACGACGGACACTTTGCCATAAGAATAGCTTACATGAGCTTTGCTCATGTGAGCTAAAAAGGCCCTGGTATAAGCAAATTAATGACAGATATTATGTAAGTACAGTCCAAACATCATTATTATAATGTGTATAGCTTTATTTATTAACAAATATAGTAATTACATGAAGATTTGGGTAGATTTGGGTAAATAGTGCCATCCCAAATTTAGTGCGACTTTACCTAGACCGGAAGTCGCCTGTCACACGTGTAGTAGTGAATACACATATGTCGAGCATGTTTACAGCACATGTTGAAGTAACGGACCGAGGTCTATAAATAAATTAAATATGCCTAAAAGCATCAATAAATGAAAAAGAAATAAGCTAAACAATTTTTTTTACTCCATCCATATACTCCATATTGAAGGTTACGAAGTTTTCAATAGGCTCGGTGCACATGCGTACAAAGATTTTAAAAGCGCGGGAAGGGAGCGCGTATTGTTTGTTTCCCCCAATTCTCACGTGGAATGGTATTTGGAGCTAGCATCAAATCAAGTTTATAAAGCCCTCTCTAAATCAATTTGAGATATCTCCAAATGAATTCGAGAGCTCTCCAAATGATTTCGAGAGCTCTCCAAATGATTTAGAGATAGCTGCAAATGATTTAGAGAGCTCTCCAAATCAAGATAGCTGCAAATTATTTAGAGAGCTCTCCAAATCAAGTTATATAATGCTCGCTACAAATGATTTCGAGAGCTCTCTAAATGATATCGAGATATCATTAATTGATTTCGAGAGCTCTCCAAATGATTTCAAGAGCTCTCCAAATGATTTAGAGATAGCTCCAAATGATTTAGAGAGCTCTCCAAATCAAAGTTATATAATGCTCGCTACAAATGATTTCGAGAGCTCTCTAAATGATTTCGAGATATCATTAATTGATGTCGGGAGCTCTCCAAATGATTTCAAGAGCTCTCTAAATTATTTGGAGCTATCTCGAAATCACTTGGAGAGCTCTTGAAATCATTTGGAGAGCTCCCGACATCAATTAATGATATCTCGAAATCATTTAGAGAGCTCTCCAAATGATTTAGAGATAGCTGCAAATGATTTAGAGAGCTCTCCAAATCAAGATAGCTGCAAATTATTTAGAGAGCTCTCCAAATCAAGTTATATAATGCTCGCTACAAATGATTTCGAGAGCTCTCTAAATGATATCGAGATATCATTAATTGATTTCGAGAGCTCTCCAAATGATTTCAAGAGCTCTCCAAATGATTTAGAGATAGCTCCAAATGATTTAGAGAGCTCTCCAAATCAAAGTTATATAATGCTCGCTACAAATGATTTCGAGAGCTCTCTAAATGATTTCGAGATATCATTAATTGATGTCGGGAGCTCTCCAAATGATTTCAAGAGCTCTCCAAGTGATTTCGAGATAGCTCCAAATAATTTAGAGAGCTCTCCAAATCAAATGTTATATAATGCTCGCTACAAATGATTTCGAGAGCTCTCCAAATGATTTCGAGATATCATTAATTGATTTCGAGAGCTCTCCAAATGATTTCGAGAGCTCTCCAAATATTTATTGCTAGCTCCAAATATTTAGAGCTAGCAATATATATTTGAGTTTATGTAGATTTGGCGTTCCATAGTCATTACAAGAAGAAATCATACCATCAGTCCTGTACAGACACACTCCAAAAGCCTGAGCATAACAATATTATAAATCATTTCTATCGTCTGCGTACCGTGATAATTAACCATTTCAACCCCACGCGGCTTTGAAACCAGAAAACACGAAATGTCCCTAACGAGCCACAATACGCCATGCATTATATCGTGTTATAATACATGGGCGGATTCAGGGGCGGCGGACCCGGCGCCCCCCCCCCCTAAAATTCGCCGATTTTTTGCAAGTTACAAGGCACGTTTCATGCCAAGTGCCATGTATTCCATGCATTTTTCGGGCGTTGTCTTAATGTTTCAAAATTTAAATGTTTTCAATGAAAAATCATGTCTAAACATACTGTGAGTGACAGTGTCAATAATCTTGCTCTAAAATGCGCCAGAACGCAGGAAATGCGATGTAGATTTAAAATATAATCAGGGGGGGGGATGCCCCCGGATTACCCTAGCGCTATCTCGACTATTTTGCAATACTTGACTATATTATCGAACGAGCTTAGCTGGTTCGATAATATAGTCAAGTATTGCAAAATAGTTACGCCCCCCCAACCCGAACTCCTGGATCCGCGCCTGTAATATCTTTGATACATGTTCTATAAGTATACCAGCCTGACATGGCGTTGTTTACATGCTTTGTTTATATAAACATTGGTGTATAAATAAACATGGAATTCCTGTAGGTATTTCCCTGTTTATTATGGCGCGTCGCTATAGTCATGATCGATATATTGCGCTTAGCAAAACAGTTTCTCATACTGGAGCAGTGGGTAAACTGGCGGCAAACGGTGGCACTTGATTTTAATTTTGCACTGCATGCGTTCGATCCTCACTTTGGCCATTATATATATATATTTTTTTAAATATTGTTTTTGTGTTTTCTTTTTCTTTTTAATGCATCTTTATTACATGTAACAACAATTGACATGGCAATTATGAACCACATGCAGCCACGTTTATTTATTTATTTGTTTATTATCTGAAGTGAGAGGTTTATTTTTCGACATGGTGTTCTCCGTAACATATTTACATTTGTAGTGAGTCGAGGTGGACTTTCACAATAACACACGAATGTGCAGAATGCATTTCACAATGATTTGGTTCAAAGTGAAGTGTTTTATAATGTTGTGTAAAAGTAAATGCACGACTGTTTCGGGATGTGTGCGTTATCTCTGGCGCCAAAATAGTAAAAGCGAGAGAAAAATGTATGCCTTTGGCAGGATTCGAACTCACGACCGTCCGATCACCAAACAGCAGATCTACCCACTAGAGCACTAAACGATGTTACTATTATTAACAATTCTATCGAATGTTAATGCGTTTGCGCTGGTATACAAATACCATGTCTACAACATATGACGTAAACTATTTAAAAATAGCACGTGTTTACAATAATATTTACAATAATAAGGCCCAGCTCAAAGCGGTACACCTCTAGTTTTGTTTCTGTATTTACACAGCACATGGGCAATGTACAATGTATGGATATCCATACATATCAATGTACAATATATCGATAATCCACTCGCTAAAGCTCGCGGATTATCTCCTCGAACATGTGGACGAACCGTGATCTAACTGGGGCTTGTATCCCACCCAATTAAATGACTTTCTCGGGAATTTGATGATCAGTCTGGTATTTCCAACGGTTGTTACTGCACTTTCGGTTTCATAAGATAATACTACGAGGCCTCCGTCGCGCCACATGTTGGTGTAACGGACCAAGATCTATAAATATACATAAACGTATCAATACGTGAAAAAACAATAAGTTAAATAATTATGTTTTACTCCCTCTTATACAAAAATAAGCTAAATACTTATGTTTTACTCCCTCTAATACAAGTAACACATTACTAATGTAATGCCTTTCCCAGGAATTTGATGATCAGCCAGGTATTTCCAACAGGTTGTACTTTCGGTTTCATGAGATAAGCCTATGAGGCCTCCGTCGCGCCACAGGTTGGCGTAACGGATCAAGGTCTATCATTACATTAAATATACATGTACCTAAACGTACAGATACGTACAAAAAGGTTAAGTTAAATAATTTATTTTACTCCCTCTTATAACACATTACTAAGGATACATTGGAACCTCTCCAAACCGGACATCCTGCGAGCTCCCCAGGGTGTCCGGTTTAGAGAAGTTCCACCATAATTCGAGCATATCAGTTATCCACGGCACAGTTGCGTACGCTACAATCGTGAATAACTGGTAACATCAGAGATACATGACAGTGGAACACAGCAAAAATAAACATACAGTGAAACCTCTCTAAACCGGACACCCTGGGAGGTCCCCAGGGTGTCCGGCTTAGAGAGGTTTCACTGTAAATCAGGCATTTGTTTATTATGAGCCTTAGTTGTGTGCTATGCGATCACGAACAGACATTTTCACCCGAGATAAATGACCATGAAACTCACAAAAATAAGATCACATTTGTTTGCTTGGTGTCCGGTTTATAGAGGTTCCATTGTATTTAGTTATCCAGGGTGTCCGGTTTAGAGAGGTTCTACTGTACCACGACCCCGTTAAATTAATTTTCCAGGAATTTGCTTACAATACGGGTAAATGTATTTCCAACGTACTTTCGGTTTCATATACAATATTTCAGCGCCGATGGTGTACGAGATTTTACGACTTCTCAAGTTTTATAAATTTCAAACATCAGGTATTTGCACCAAACACAGCAGTTGTATAATTGATGTCTGTGTCATTGACAGCAAATATGTCAAAGTTTCAGAATCATTTTCGGGGAATTTGAATCATACATTTTGCGATTAGGGTTTAAATCTAATGAAAGGTCCATATATTAAATGGGCTAAACGGGGTTTATTGCATCTATGGCCAGTAAGTATTTAACCACCTTTCGACCAATTTCTTATAATATTCAAGTTATTCGCCGTACGTAGAATTGAGTGAGGTTTTGTTGAACGTATGGTGAACCGTGTAGACAAGGGCGTGGTCTAGATCTACACTGGGTGATAAAGCAATAAGACCGGTTTTGTCAATTCGTCGTTTACCTCGAATATAGTCGCCAGATAACGTTTCGGTTTCATAATCGTTGTCTGGCTGCGCCATGAACGGATGGAAAGACGTCGCTGCCGCAAATTAAAGGTATGGATGTTTGTTTTTAATATGTTGTGCTGTATACCCCTATATGGGCCATGACCAACTTCAACTAATTGTTGCTACAGTGAAACATCTCTAAACCGGACACCCTGTGAGCTTAGAGAGGTTTTACTGTAAATCAGGCATTTGATCATTTTGAGCGACACATGTGTGCTGTGCGATCACGAACAGACGTTATCACCTGAGATAAATGGGTGTGTCCCACAGGGATTGTGTCACCACCGGGTTTGTGCCACTGTGATTGTGTGACAACTGGATGTGCGCCACTGGGACTGAATATTGTCGCCACTGGGTGTGTACCACTGGGATTGTGTCACAACTGGGTGTGTGTCACTGGAATTGTGCCACTGGGATTGTGAATATCGTCACCACTGGGTGTGTGCCACTGGCATTGTGTCACAACTGGGTGTGCGCCATTGGGATTGTGTCACCACTAGGTGTGCGCCACTGGGATTGTCTAACAACTGGATGTCTGCCACTGGGATTGTGCCACTGGGATTGTGAATATTGTTACCAATGGGTATGTGCCACAGGGATTGTGTCAACACTGGGTGTGTGCCACTGCGATTGTGCACCTGTGTGCAGTGTCCAACTGGATGTGTGCCACTGGGAACAGGGATTGTGTCACAACTGGGTGTGTGCCACAGGGATTGTGTCGCCACTGGGTGTGTGTCACTGGGATTGTGTCACAACTGGGTGTCTGCTACTGGGATTGTGTCACAACTGGGTGTCTGCCACTGGGATTGTGTCACAACTGGGTGTCTGCTACTGGGATTGTGTCACAACTGGGTGTCTGCTACTGGGATTGTGCCACAACTGGGTGTCTGCTACTGGGATTGTGCCACAAACTGGGTTGTCTGCTACTGGGATTGTGCCACAACACTTGTGTGTGCCAGGGAGTGGTGTGTCCACAGTGTGGGTTTGTGCCCATGGATTGTGTCACAACAGGGTGTGTGCCACGGATGCACTGGGATTGTGTCACAACTGGGAGTGTGCCACTTGATTGGTGTCACCATTAACAAGGGTGTGTGCCACTGGGATTGTGTCACAATGGGGTTGTCTGGGCCAATGATTAGTGTCAACCAACTGGGTCTGTGCCACTGATTGTGTCACAACTGGGTGTGTGCCACCTGACTGAAATTATTGTCCACAACTGGGTGGTGTGTCCACTGAAGATTGTGTCAACTGGGTGTCTGCCATGGGCTGATTGTGAATATCGTCACCACTGGGTGTGTGTCACTGGGATTGTGTCACAACAGGGTGTGTGCCACTGGGATTGTGTCACAACTAGATGTCTGCCACTGGGATTGTGTCACAACTGGGTGTGTGCCACTGGGATTGTGTCACCAACGGGATTGTGACACCATTGGGTGTAGGCCACTGGAATTGTGTCACCATTGGGTGTGTGCCACTTTGATTGTGTCGCAACTGGGTTTGTGCCACTTGGATTGTGTCACAACAGCGTGTGCGCCAGTGCGATTGTGTCACAACTGGGTGTGTGCCACTGGGATTGTGTCACAACTGGGTGTGTTTCACTGGGATTGTGACACAACTGGGTGTGTGTCACTGGATTGTGTCACAAACTGGGTGTGTGCCACTGGGATTGTGTCACAACTGGGTGTGACTGGATTGTAAGTGTCCACAACAAGGGTGTTGTGCACTGTGATTTGTGTCACAACTGGGTGTGACTGGGATTCAACTGTGTGTCACTATTGTGACACAACGTGCAGGTGTGTCACCTTGGGTGGTGCATGAATGTCACCTTGGTGTGTCCACTTTATTGTGTTTGTGCCACTTTTGTGATTGTGTCCACATGTCAAAACTGTGGTGTGATGGGATTGTGTACACTGGGATTGTGTCTATGTGTGCACGAATTGTGTGGGTGTGAGTCACTGTTGAATGGGTTGTATGGAGTCATGTGCCACTGGAATTGGTGTCTTGGGTTGGTGCCACTGTTGTGGAGGTTTGGTGCTTGAAGTGTTCAATGGTGGTACTATTGTGTGTGCTGCCACTGGGATTGTGTCAGAACTGGGTGTCTGCCACTGGAATTGTGTCACAACTGGGTGTGTGCCGCTGAGATTGTGTCACAACTTGGTGTCTGCCACTGGGATTGTGTCACAACTGGGTGTGTGCCACTGGGATTGTGTCACAACTGGGTGTGTGCCACAGAGATTGTGTCACCATTGGGTGTGTGCCACTTGAATTGTTTCACCATTGGGTGTGTGCCACTTTGATTGTGTCACAACTGGGTTTGTGTCACTTGGATTGTGTCACAACAGGGTGTGTGCCACTGGGATTGTGTCACAACTGGGTGTCTGCCATTGCGATTGTGTCACAACTGGGTCTGTGCCACTGAAATTGTGTCACAACTGGGTGTGTGCCACTGAGATTGTGTCACAACTGGGTGTGGGCCACTGAAATTGTGTCACCACTGGGTGTGTGCCACTGAGATTGTGTCACAACTGGGTGTGTGCCACTGGGATTGTGTCATAACTGGATGTCTGCCACTGGGATTGTGTCACACCTGGCTGTCTGCCACTGGGATTGTGTCAGAACTGGGTGTGTGTCACTGGGATTGTGTCACCACTGGGTGTCTGTCACTGGAATTGTGTCACTACTGGGTGTGTGTCGCTGCGATTGTGTCAGAACTGGGTGTCTGCCACTGGGATTTTGTCACAACTGGGAGTCTGCCACTGGGATTGTGTCAGAACTGGGATTGTGTCACCACTGGGTGTCTGCCACTGGGATTGTGTCATCACTGGGTGTCTGTCACTGGGATTGTGTCACCACTGGGTGTCTGCCACTGGGATTGTGTCACAACTGGGTGTCTGCCACTGGGATTTTGTCAGAACTGAGTGTTTGCGACTGGAATTGTGTCACAACTGGGGGAGTGCCACTGAGATTGTGTCACAACTGGGTGTCTGTTACTGGCATTGTGTCACAACTGGGTGTGTGCCACAAAGATTGTGTCACCATTGGGTGTGTGCCACTGGAATTGTTTCACCATTGGGTGTGTGCCACTTTGATTGTGTCACAACTGGGTTTGTGCCACTTTGTTTGTGTCACAACTGGGTTTGTGCCACTTGGATTGTGTCACAACTGGGTGTCTGCCATTGCGATTGTGTCACAACTGGGTCTGTGCCACTGAAATTGTGTCACAACTGGGTGTGTGCCACTGAGATTGTGTCACAACTGGGTGTCTGCCACTGGGATTGTGTCACAACTGGGTGTCTGCCACTGGGATTGTGTCACAACTGGGTGTCAGCCACTGGGATTGTGTCAGGACTGGGTGTGTGTCACTGGGATTGTGTCACCACTGGGTGTCTGCCACTGGAATTGTGTCACAACTGGGTGTGTGTCGCTGCGATTGTGTCAGAACTGGGTGTCTGCCACTGGGATTTTGTCACAACTGGGTGTCTGCCACTGGGATTGTGTCACAACTGGGTGGCTGCCACTGGGATTGTGTCACAACTGGGTGTCTGCTACTGGGACTGTGTCTGCCACTGGGATTGTGTCATCACTGGGTGTCTGTCACTGGAATTGTGTCACAACTGGGTGTCTGCCACTGGGATTATGTCAGGACTGGGTGTTTGCGACTGGAATTGTGTCACAACTGGGGGAGTGCCACTGAGATTGTGTCACAACTGGGTGTCTGCCACTGGGATTATGTCAGAACTGGGTGTTTGCCACTGGAATTGTGTCACAACTGGGGGAGTGCCACTGGATTGTGTCACAACTGGGTGTCTGCCACTGGGATTATGTCAGAACTGGTGTTTTGCCACTGGAATTGTGTCACTACTGGGGGAGTGCCACTTGGATTGTGTCACAACTGGGTGTCTGCCACTGGGATTATGTCAGAACTGGGTGTTTGCCACTGGAATTGTGTCACAACTGGGGGAGTGCCACTGAGATTGTGTCACAACTGGGTGTCTGCTACTGGGATTGTGTCACAACTGGGTGTCTGCCACTGGGATTATGTCACCACTGGGTGTCTGCCACTGGGATTGTGTCACAACTGGGTGTCTACCACTGGGATTGTGTCAAAACTGGGTGTGTGCCACTGGAATTATGTCCCAACTGGGTGTGTGTCACTGGGATTGTGCCACAACTGGGTGTCTGCCACTGGGATTGTGTCACCACTAGATGTGTGCTACTGGGATTGTGTCACAACTGGATGTGTGCCACTTTGATTGTGTCACAACTGGGTGTCTGCCACTGGTATTGTGTCACCACTGGGTATGTGCCACTGGGATTGTGTCACAGCTGGGTATGTGCCACTGGTATTGTGTCATAACTGGGTGTGTGCCACTGGGATTATGTCACAACTGGGCGTGTGCCACTGGGATTGTGTCACCACAGGGTGTGTGCCACTGGGATTGTGTGAAAACTGGGTATGTGCCACTGGGATTGTGTCACATCTGGGTGTCTGCCACTGGGATTGTGTCACAAACTGGGTGTGTCACTGGGATTGTGTCAGCACTGGGTGTGTGCCACAGGATTGTGTCACAACTGGGTGTGTGCCACTGGGATTGTGTCACCACTGGGTGTGTGCCACAGGGATTGTGTCACCACTGGGTGTGTGCCACAGGGAATGTGTGCCACTGGGATTGTGTCACAACTGGGTGTGTGCCACAGTGATTGTGTCACCACTGGGTATGTGCCACATGGATTGTGTCACCACTGGGTGTGTGCCACTGGGATTGTGTCACAACTGGGTGTGTGCCACTGGGATTGTGAATATTGTCACCACTGGTTGTGTGCCACTGGGATTGTGTCACCACTGGGTTTGTGCCACTGGGATTGTATGACCGTAACATGATCATGGGTATGTGCTAAAGTAAGCATCACGAAAACCGTCATAGAAGTGCAGGCTTAAAATAAGAAAAAGGTCAAGGTTGAATAAACTGTTTGACACAAAGAAAATGGCTAAGTGTTTCCACAATCATTTGAAGTTAAAACAGATCAAGGTCATGTTAATGGCGACATGAGTGTGTTCCAATTGCTTACATGTATCGAGTGTCCATATATTGAAGTAATCCATCAAGTAATATTAATGTCATACGATGCTGCAGAAACTTGTACAAACATTTTGACGCAATCTATGGCTAAGTGTTTCCGCAAAAATGTGAAGGTACAAAAGGTCAAGGTCATGTTAATGGGGACATCAGTGTGTTCCGAATGCTCGCATTTATCAAGTTTCCAAACGTTGAAGGAATCCGACAAGTAATATTAAAGTTATCATGATAATGAAACTTGTACATGTACAAACGTTTTGACGCAAATAAAATGGCTAAGTGTTTCCGCAAAAAAAATGAATGTAAAAGATGTGAAGGTCATGTTAATGACGGTATGAGTGTGTTCCAAATACTTACATTAATCAAGTGCCCAAATATTGCAACAATCCGTCAAGTAATAGTAATGTTATACGATGATGACGAAGCTTGTACAAACTTTTTGACATTTCGGATGACGTTGACGGAACAAGCGGCGACTATAGTCGCGCCTTCTGCGCCTCTACAAAAATGGTATGGAAGTGATGTCTAATATGAAATCGATTCGATTACAAAGGTGACATCACATCCACATCGTTATTCTTAATGAGCTGATGGATTTGGTGCAGAACGCTATTTTAAGTTCTTACAATAGTGACCCAGGCGTAAAAGCATGGACTGACACTGTTAGTTGAATTGAGGGGTGGGGTAATTGTTATTGTGTAAAGTACTGGAGTTATTCATGAGACAATTTATGACTACTGTCTGTTCAACGTTTTCTTTGCGGACGTACCTTTGGCTATTAAACACGATAAATCTAACAATATTTAAATGTTAGTAATTGTTTCATCACTGACAAAAAATGTCACCATCCCAGTTTCTTTAGTTGATACAATTCCACTAATTATTGATTTTGTAAGGAAATTACAATTTTTCTACAGGATCAAACATTTGTTTTCTTAGTTGCCTGATTTTCAAACTCGCTAGCCAAGGAGCCGTTTCACTAAACTTCGTACGACTAAAATGTTCGTAAGTGCAAATTTAGGATCGTCTGGAAATTTCAATTGATGGATTTGCATGTATTGAGCATAGGCTGCATATGCAGCCTATGCTCAATAAATGTAAATCCAACAATTGTTTGCAAGAAAACATTATGAATGTACAATTTACATACTTTTGTACTTACGAACATTTTAGTCGTACGAAGTTTAGTGAAACGGCCCCCTGGTTTCGGTGTCACTTCTCGTTATAATTAGTACACTTCATTGTGAACATGCACTGTTCGTGGTATAGCAGTTATTATATGCAACTCGCCTTCATGAGGAGCATGCTGGGTTTATGACCAGGGTAACCCCAGGTCAGCATGCGTCTGATCAGAGCAATACGTATTCGCAATATTAAGTTTGGAATCCGTTCCAGTAGCATATTTCTCCAAAATTGCTATGTACATTTTGAGGGAGAAATTTTTAATTTAAGGATACATTTATTAATTTTTATTATACTAATTCAGTATAATAATTCTGCATACTTTTAATCATCAAATATATGCAGTCGTTAGTTTTATATGAAATAATTCAGTTTGGGTAAAATAAATGATTACCCCCTCAAAGTACACTTAGCTAGATAAGTATGCTTTGCAATTCAGGTGAGATATGCTACTGATGTCTCTAACAAGAACTTTAGATCCTGGGGGCGGGGTGAGGGCAAAGAGTTCGTGCAAAACAAACATTCAACAAAGTTGGAATTAGTGGGAAATATTTGGTGGCTTCTTTCAGATTTAATGAGGATGCAAAATGGTAGCATTAGTGAACCGTCGATAGCGTTAGATGTGCGTACGTGCGTGCGTTAGTAACACCTTTCATTTTTAAATAACTTATGAACAGCTTCACCGATTTTGATAATATTTGACCATAATGTGTGTCTAGGGAGTGTGTTTTGTTTTGCATACGACCCACGTATGACCGCCCAAGGTCAAGGTGACTGAGGACTTATGTGCACCTTATTTGTAAGGCAAATGCCTTAACAAGTTGTTTTTTTTTATTCAATAACTTCACCGACATTGATAATATTTGGCCACAATGTGTGTCTATGGATGGTGCTTTTTTCGTGTTTTTTTTTAATTATTATCAAGGCTGCCGGCGAGGGGATTAGACTCGTTATAACGATGCCCTTGTTATGTGAAGTATATATTTGTGTCGTACGACGTTCAGTGAAACGGGACCATACTCTCTATGTATGAATGTACTAGCAGAACGGGAGCTACACTGGCCAAAATCTCAGCAAGTCCTACTTGTCGTGGCAATTCACATGAACGTAGCAGCGACTGGACAAATGTGGTGCATGTGTTTTACGACCAGACTACCTCCTGATCCGCTAGCACATACCCTCAGCCTGAAAAATATATAATTATGGCCCCTCCGAGAATCAGCGGTGCCCTATAGGTTTTGCCCTGTCCGTCTATCCGTCCGTCCGTCCGTTTATTTTTTGAAAGTTTTTGTAAGAGTTTCTCAAATCACCGATACTTTCTGTTGTATTTAGCTAATAATTTCATATTGCACACATGCATTACTTAGTAGCGATACATCTTCCACATTAATACAATTACCCTCGCTACTGATCGTATGTATGCGTCCGTCTGTCTGTTTATTTATTTTAAATAGTTTCTCAAATCACGCATCATTTATGTTTGCCTTCAGCTAATGAATTAATATTGCACACATGCAATATATAGTAACGATACGTTCTTCCACATTAATGCAATTACCCTCGCTACTGATCGTACGTCCGTCCGTCTGTCTGTTCATTTTATTTTTTGAAAATGTTTGTAAGAGTTTCTCAACTCATCTATAATTTCTGTTTGCCTTCAGCTAATATCTTCATATTGCACACATGCATGACTTAGTAACGATACATCCTTCCACATTAATACAATTACCCTCGATACTGATCGTACGTCCGTCCGTTTGTCTGTTTATTTATTTGATAGTTTATGCAATAGTTTCTCAAATAAAGACCCTAAGGGGCGTCGATAGACAACATTTTCTAGCTATACCGTTTGTCAGAAGCATGACCGAATATTCACTGACTAAACGGCGAATGGTGCGAATTGCGGATGGGCAGTCTGATATGGATCTACACTGGTCGCATATGCCATAAATCCTATTTCTCGAGTCACGGCCACATATTAGCTGTTTATTACTTATATTGCAGATATAAATCCGACAAGATTTCACCAGTGATACAGTGCCCAAGCCTTCCGTTGGAACGCAGTGGTATCGTCTCTGCGCATAACATATACTCTCTGCGTATAGTCAACCACCAGCCAGTTAAAATGGACATGGTCGACGGGGAAAACCCTGTGAGATGCGGTAAGGATGATTCGGGCAAGACATACGAACATGAATGCGATGCCTGCAAATATGACGAAAGAGTAAGTGAAGCAAAATGCTGTGAGGAATTTGCAACAACACGTAGTGAAGTCAAATCATTGAGCAATGAACTTGAACGTGACCTTTATAAAGATCTCGACCGAAGAGAAGCGAGTGACACAGCGGCGATATCGGAGAATCTGCACGTGATAGCTCATACCATCACACACCTGACCACCACATTGAAGGGTGCACAAGACGCTGTGGACGTAAATGACGATGCAGTATTCATTGCAATCAACAAGTCTGACCAACTGATCAGCGAAGGTGAAACAATCGTGGCCGACATTCAACAGGATGCAAGCACGTCAACGTTCACCTTTAAACCAGACGATGCTGTAAGCGAGTTAACCAAGCCAAAACAACTTGGGGAAATTGTCGCTGACACAATAAAGGTATCAGAAAGCCAACAGTTGTCGGGGAAATCACTGAACGATATAGAGGTGGCTTCTTTCGCAGAACATAATGTGAAAACCAAAGGACAAAATGTCACACGAATGACGTCGGCCACTGCTGTGGGTGACGGCTGGTCCGTAATATGTTACACCGACAACTGTAAACTGAAACTGCTGGACTCGAACCAGAAATGTATAGACACCATAACCCTACGCTCCCCGCCCTATGACGTAGCAGCCGATGAAGCCTCCGTCATCGTTACGTTGCCAGAAGAAAACAAACTCCAATATGTAGATGTTGGTCAGAAACTTTCCATCGCTCGCGCCATACAGATGGGTAGTAAATGTTACGGGGTGTCGGTTTCCGAATATGACATCGTAGTATCGTGCGTTCATGAAAGAAGCAGAAAACTGGAGGTGCATGTCCTAAACAAACTTGGGAAGTCGGTCAAACGAATTTCCGTACCTGTGGATACGTCACCGTCTCCCGTGTGGTGGCCAGCCTATGTAGCTGTCAATGAGGAAGGAAACAAGATCTACGTCTCCGACCCAGTGACAAGCACGATATACAGCCTAACGTACCATGGTGATCTGGTGAATACGTACAGGGATGTTGACCCCATCCGGCCGTGGATGATTACAGTAGAAGGAGAAGATACGCTCGTGTGCGTTGCCGGCAGAATCACGGTACACAAAGCAGCTAAGCTGACGAAGAAATGACGTTATGTGTGACGTTTTCCCATTCACGGCACTAACCTACTATTCTCTATTTATGTGTGACGTTAAATGAATACTGTACGGAAGCATAACATTGAGAAGACTATATATAGCAATGTTCTGCTTCTGTAAAATTGTCGTGTGCGCACCTTGAAACTGACGAAGAAATGACGTTATGTGTGACTTAAAACGAATAATGTACGGAAGCATAACATCGAGAAGACTACATGTAACAATGTTCTACTTCTGTAAAAGTGTCGTGTGCGCACCTTGAAACTGACGAAGAAATGACGTTATGTGTGACGTAAAACGAATACTGTACGGAAGCATAACATCGAGAAGACTATATATAACAATGTTCTACTTCTGTAAAATTGTCGTGTGCGCACCTTGAAACTGACGAAGAAATGACGTTATAAGACGTACATCAATTCATATACGTAAACGAACATATCAGTGAAACGATGGGTGTCGTGTGCGCGTGCGTACCTTCAAACCGACGAAGAAATGATGTTATGTGTGAGGTGTGTATTTTTATTTTAACTTACTTTTTTATGGGATGATATAATAGCAATGTATGTGAAAATTATCGCTATAAAATCACGATAATCGAAGAAATACAATGAGAAAATATTGTAAATTTTGTAAACGTATTTTGTAACGAAATTACGCAGATGTCCGAAGGTACAAAATCACATGGCGTGTCTGAAATGTGGAAATCACTATTTTGTCCGGGGAAGTATTAAGAATGTTCGACAAAGGAAATGTATAACATATTTCTCTGATGTGTGTGACCTTTACCTTGGGATCAACGGGGGTTGTAGACAGTATACCCTTACAGGAATGCATGGGTGAAATCTTAAGAATTTTCGATGAAGGAAATATAAGTTATAACATATTTCTCTGCTGTTAAGTTTAGTGACGCACGGACGGACGGACGGACAACCCGATTCCAGTATACCCCCACAACTCGTTGCGGGGGTATACTCATTTGTAGTTTACACACCTCGTCGTGTGTTCCATGTTCATTCGCATTTATTATTGACTTTACACACTACTAGTTTATATGTATATTGCACATTGAGATCCACAGGGTAGACTAAATCTGGCCGACTGTATCACCTTCATTAGAGAAGGTACATTTGGCGTAAATAAAACAACATAATGCATGTATTAAATATTGTGACCGTTCCGTGTCTTCATAGCCTGAAATAGAAGCGCGGAAGACTACACTGTGTACATGTATGTAAACATCGCTTCACCGTGTCTACAGCATGTGGCGTTTCCTTCGGAGGATTCTTCGGTGTTGTTAAGGTAGCTACTTACCTCCCGTTGAATTTATATATAGAAATCCGGTCCAAACTGTGTAGTTTATGGCCTTATTGCCTGTAAAAATAGCGAATGTAGCATGATTTGATGTGCAAAGGAGTCAGTACAGTGATTTTTGACTACTGTTGCTCCAAACCATCATACATATCTGCGCAATCTGATCTGGGACTACATTATTTGACAGATTCATATTTTCACACTTGTTAATGTTATTTCAATCAGTGTAGACTCAGATCAGTCTACTCTGCTCGCAAAACTATTTTGTTGTGATTTTCGAAATAAACGCTGAAATACAGCACGGGACCGGATATCTATAAATAGATTTGCAAAGGGAAATAACTAGCTACGATCCTTCAGTGTACCCTTATTGTAGTCCCCATGACGACCATTCAGTCAGTAACACGGCCGTCCTGTTTCCACCCAAAAGTATAAATCCGTAATAAATCCGTAGCGCGCTATAAATGAAAGGCGTTAGAAGTTCAGTAACCAGACTGGCCATATATAAGCCCCAATTCTACAGTCATAACCACTACAGCTAGGATACCTTATAGCTCTCCCTACATTCTAAGCTGGACAGTATTGTGCTCCACTTATTTCACATATTGCAACGTTTAACTCCCATAAGGTATATATTACCAGATTTAATTATTAACTGTTCGACAGGAAATGGAAAATCAATAATAAGATGGGACATTGCATTGTACACTTGGCTGAACTATAAGTCAGTTGAACAATGACTTATACATAAACACGGTCTAAATAGAATAATGGCAATTAGTCCAGGGACTATTTTACGCACTCACAAAATGTTTATTAAACATTTATTACCGTGTACATAATTTATTTCAAATACAGTCTTAATCAAGGTGTATGATCACGTGGTACTAACAACAACAACACGTACTGACACTTCCAGAATCCATCTGATTCAAAGTACGTATTATTTTATATTGTCCTTATTACGTAACGGATGTTGATGAAATATGGCAGCATCAAACGCGTCTTTGTATTTTCGCCGAAACTTCTGTAGTTTTTGCGAAAAATCGATTTCCGTGCCGGTAGACATCAAAATCCGTTGCATATTAAGGAAAATATCAAATAATACTTACTTTGGAGTGTACGACGTTGTTGTTGTTGTTGTTGTAACCACGTGATCATGCACCTTGTTAATACATAAAAGGTAAATATTCCTGTCAACAGACGGACATACACACATATACAGAAAGTCGGGGCGGATGGAATAATAAAAAGAATTAGTATATATGTACGTACACGTACTTTCGTTTCTCATTGAAACACAATGGATTGCAAGTCGTAAATATTTTCCATATTGACGCCTCGTACGTTCATATTGGTCAGTGCCGCTGTCACATGACATTTTCACCCGCGCGATATTTTCACCCGCGGGTGAAAAAAATGCCATGAGCTTTTCCACATCTATGTAGATTTTCACCCGCCCTCCAATATTTTTGTCAAATGTTGTTGTTGCTGTGTTGCTTCTATCTTATGGTTTGTGAGAGTCATATGACCTTTATATATGGTGGTGACAAAATTGAAAGAGTTGCAGGGGGGGCGGGGTGAAAATCTCATGGCCATGATATTTTCATTGGAATATGACTACTGTTGTTGCTGTATTGCTTCACCCGCGGGTGAAAAATATCATGGCCATGAGATTTTCACCCCCCCCCCCCACCCCTAATTGTCTTAAACAACATATCCATTGACATAGCACAACTTTCAAATTTTCAAATTTGCCACCATCATATTTGAAATAGTCATATTTCTCAAGCAATACAGCAACAACATTAGTCATATTCCATGATATACAAGGAAAAAAATCAAAAATAAAAAGCGACAAATTTTAAGGTGAATGGTAGGTGCAACTATTAATTCTTTATATAATGAGTACAATTCCCCACTACTGCTGCACACTCAGTCAATTGAAAGTTGTGCTATGTCAATAGATATGTTGTTTAAGACATTAGGTGGGGGTGGGGGTGAAAATCTCATGGCCATGATATCTTCACCCCGCGGTGAAAATATCATGGCCATGAGATTTTCACACACTCCCCCTGCAACTCTTTCAATTTTGTCACCACCATATATAAAATAGTCATATGACTCTCACATACCATAAGATAGAAGCAACACAGCAACAACAACATTTGACAAAAATATTGGGGGCGGGTGAAAATCTCATAAGGGGGGTGAGAATCTCATGGCATTTTTTTCACCCGCGGGTGAAAAAATAGGCGGGTGAAAATATCATATGACATTTCGTAAAATAATTCCTTCTAAATAATCACTAATTTCTTTATTTTATTTAGAGTTCTTATATTTTTCAGGCGCATACGAATTGCGAGTGATGCACGTACATAATAAAAAGGAAGGTGCATACATCCACATACAAATCAACAAATCTATAAACATAGTATGGTTTGTTTACTATAGGAATGAATGGCCTTTTTGTGGAATTTATCGGGGTATAAACTTGGAAAAGTCGCGGGAATACTGGACGAGGCCTTGAAAAATTACAATTTTCGAAAATTGTAATTTTGTATGCTTCGTCCAGTATTCCCGCGACTTTTCCAAGTTTATATCCCCGATAAATTCCACAAAAAGGCCTTTCATTCCTTATAAAACGGCCCATCAACAGCTAAGGTCGTTTTAAGGCCGGGCTCGATCCCGCATTTTACCTGCTGCATTCGGGGGAGGGGGAGATCCCAAAATTAGAACGGAATATTTACATCGAACCCAGAAATGAATGGTGTTACTAACGTACGTACGTACGCACGCACGTATATTGACTACTATTATCGCCATATCCCATACAGACAGGAGGCGACGGGATAACAATTATGAAAGCAACGTCAACATTTATAAAATGAGCATTGAACAATATGGCATTTGTCACGTTAAAAAATATACACACAAAACAAATTCCAAACGGAAGTACACATGTTTTCTATACCACCGTATGCACAAACTCCGCGCATGCGCATATGTAACCCTTTCAACACTACATACCTCGTTTGCCGTGTTTGCAAACAGTGTAGATCCAGATGAGCCGGCTCGTAACGAGCCGTCTCATCAGGATCTGCACATTTTGCAAGTATATTTCCATATTTGTTTAGAAAAACACACACACCTTCTTATAAATGGACTCGTCTTAAAATAATGGTGTGACTACTGACTTGGTCCTTCAAATAACGTATCACTGTCCATTCTAGTTATTTAGGGTTGAAATGGTTAACACAAAATTAACTCGAAATATCCTGAAAATACGTTTAACCTTTCACCCCTAAATACCCGACATTGATATCCATACTCATGTCTGGACTATACTATTAATCAGATGGAGTTTAATTAAAATATCTGAAGAAGTGCTTATAAACCTGCCGATCCGGACGAGACAGCTTGTTACAAGCCGGCAAACTGGATCTACAGTGTTTGCAAATGGTTGGATTGTTACAAGCCGGCTCATCTGGATCTACAGTATTTACAATTGTTTGGATTGTTACAAGCCGGCTCATCTGGATCTACAGTATTTACAATTGTTTGGATTGTTACAAGCCGGCTCATCTGGATCTACAGTATTTACAATTGTTTGGATTGTTACAAGCCGGCTCATCTGGATCTACAGTGTTTACAATTGTTTGGATGGTTACAAGCCGGCTTATCTGGATCTACAGTATTTACAATTGTTTGGATTGTTACAAGCCGGCTTATCTGGATCTACAGTATTTACAATTGTTTGGATTACAAGCCGGCTTATCTGGACTCAGTATTTACAATTGTTTGGATTGTTACAAGCCGGCTCATCTGGATCTACAGTTTACAATTGTTTGGATTGTTACAAGCCGGCTTATCTGGATCTACAGTGTTTACAAATGGTTGGATTGTTACAAGCCGGCTCATCTGGATCTACAGTGTTTACAATTGTTTGGATTGTTACAAGCCGGCTATGGATCAATTGTTTGGATGGTTACAAGCCGGCTTATCGGTACTTTACAATTGTTTGGATGGTTACAAGCCGGCTTATCTGGATACAGTATTTACAATTGTTTGGATTGGTTACAAGCCGGCTTATCTGGATCTACAGTATTTACAATTGTTTGGATGGTTACAAGCCGGCTTATCTGGATCTACAGTATTTACAATTGTTTGGATGTTACAAGCCGGCTTATCTGGATCTACAGTGTTTACAATTGTTTGGATTGTTACAAGCCGGCTTACTGAGTTCTACAGTGGATTTACAATGTTGTTTGGATTGTTACAAGCTCATCTGGATCTACAGTTACAATTGTTTGGATGTACAGCAGGCTTTCTGGATCTACAGTGTTTACAATTGTTGGATTACAAGCCGGCACTGGATGTTTACAATTTGTTTGGTTTGTTACAAGGCTCATCTGGATCTACAGTGTTTACAATTGTTTGGATGGTTACAAGCCGGCTCATCTGGATCTACAGTGTTTACAAATGTTTGGATTGTTACAAGCCGGCTCATCTGGATCTACAGTGTTTACAAATGTTTGGATTGTTTACAACCGCTATCTGGATACAGTGTTTACAAATGGTTGGATTGTTACAATGGTTTACAAGCCGGCTCATCTGGATCTACAGTGTTTACAAATGGTTGGATTGTTACAAGCCGGCTCATCTGGATCTACAGTATTTACAATTGTTTGGATGGTTACAAGCCGGCTCATCTGGATCTACAGTGTTTACAAATGTTGGATGTTACAAGCGGTCATCTGATCTTTCAGTGATTTACAATTGTTTGGATGGTTACAAGCCGGCTCATCTGGATCTACAGTGTTTACAATTGTTTGGATGGTTACAAGCCGGCTCATCTGGATCTACAGTATTTACAATTGTTTGGATGGTTACAAGCCGGCTATCTGTATTTAATCGCAAGAGTTACAAGCCGGCTCATCTGGATCTACAGTGTTTACAAATGTTTGGATGGTTACAAGCCGGCTCATCTGGATCTACAGTGTTTACAAATGTTTGTTGTATGATTGAAACGATGACAGCTTAGTAATATTGAGGACAAGAATATTCGCATATGTTATATGTATTGGTTGCCGCCCTTTGTTCAGGTTTCAGTTGATTATTTTGCTTGTCTGTCAGTCGCAAAAGTGACAGAAAATCGGATCAAATCCCATTAACATGGCGAAGTTCAGAAGGGATTAGTAATAGGGCTAATTCCATCATGGGGCTAACTCCATGAGTCGCCTTATTCCACTGATCCCTTCAATTTTAGTAAAAGAAGCGATGCCACCCCCCCCCCCCCCCCTCCCCCCCCCCCCCCCCCCCCCCCCCCCCCCCCCCCCCCCCGTTCAGCCACGGAGTTTTCATAGATCACAGTTTACCACCAGTTGGAGTCTGAATGTTAATGCCGTAAAACACAGGAAAGTGCATTTCCAAGAGCTCGAAAATAGGACAACCCCCTAGTTGCGAACGGTAACTCATGCAATCTACTCCCGTACCGTCCGTAGCTAGTAGATTGCAAGAGTTACCCCCGTTCCCCAAATGCTGGATCCGCCCCTGGTTATGATTGTCATGTTACGATGTACCGTAGGTGGACAGAAGTATTTCCCAAAAAGTTTAAATCCCATAGACATACATGTATTTCCATCTTTACTCTCAAATATGTAGCCTATACTCAATAAATGTAAATCCATAAATTGAAATTTACAGACGATCCTAAATTTGCACTTACGAACATTTTAGTCGTACGAAATGTCGTGAAACGGGGCACTGTCATACATACCGTAACATTTGCATATGATTACACCTCATACTACATAAGTATGACGACACAATATAAGTTAGAGTGTCGCCAGTCATAAAATACGCTCGTCGAGGGATTGATTGACAGAAAGCTGTTGGAGGAGTTGATTACACAAACTGTATACCATATACAGGATTGAATGCCAAATGGTGGGAAAATGGCTAAGTTGAAAAGGCCTTTTTAAATGGTGGACATGGTACATTGTAATGTATGTAGAGGACATGCGTAAAGTTTCAGATTGATTGACGGAAAGCTGTCAGAGGAGTTGATTACACAGACTCTACACCATATACGAGATTGTATGCAAAAGTGCAGAAAAATCGCGAAATCGAAACGTTTCAGATCCATTGACTGAAAGGTGTCGGGGGAGTTGATTACACATATATACCATCTACAGAATTGTATGCAAAAGTGTATAAAACACAGCTAAGTTGAAAAGGCGGTATTTTTGTGGGAAAAAATATTTTTTCGCCATAAAAGCACCATGGTGCACATGTTCAATATGTACAGAACACGTGTGCAAGATTTCAGATCCATTGACTGAAAGCTGTCTGAGGTGTGCATTACACGAAACATGCAGTACAGTGTGAAATTAATCAATCTATTTTGGTGACCTTGACCTTGGGTGGACGAAGCTCATCTTCAACATGTGCGTTCGCCCCATTGATATCAATACACCTATGAAGTTTCATGAAGATAGTCCAAGCGATATATGACTTATGCTCCAAACAAGGATTTTCTGCCCGCCCGCCGAACTGTAAAACATAATACACGTTTGCCCCTATTTTTTTCAAACCGGGCGTATAAAAAGTATGTGGCTGAGTAGGGAAATAGTGAGTATGGGTTTTGCGACCAGTGTAGACCCTGTAACATATTTCACCAATATTGCAAAGTATACTTTTCTAGCAAAGTATACTTTGAGGGAGACATTTTCAATTTAAGGATATTTTTATTAATTTATATTATACTGAATTTATTACATTATCACAGCCATTTTGGCTGTGATAATGTAATAAATGCAGTATAATAATTCTGCATACGTTTAATTATCAAATATATGCAGTCGTTAGTTCTGTTTGAAATAATGCATTTCCGGAAAAATAAATGATTACTCCCTCAAAGTATACTTTGCTAGAAAAGTATACTTTGCAATGTTGGTGAAATCGGCTACAGGTGGTCACAAATCCGACAAGCTCCATTATCTCCAGCCACTGCCACATACACGATGACACCAAATCTGACATTTCAATTTGACACCAAATCTGACACTTCAATTTGACACCAAATCTGACACTTCAATGTGACACCAAATCTGACACTTCAATGTGACAACAAATCTGTGTCACCCACACGTCAATCACTATCCATTTCAGCACGCGCCTCAACATGGTGGCTATTCGATGTTGTGAGGTAAAAATGTTAATTTCTCTGCACTATTGTCCATATGCACGTATGAAATAGGTCACGTGTCTTCGCCATTCATGTTGTTGTTGCTGCTGTTGTTGTTGTTGCGCGCCATCTTGTTGTTACCGTCGTCAGAAATTTCGATCATATGGACGAACTCTACAATAAATAAAAATAAAAAACACATGTTATGTCTATATCAGAGTATGGAGTAACTTGGTTTCGTATCCAAGTGACGTAATGTGTAGTGTCATATTTGTTCAGCAGACTTTCTTTAACACTGCTGTATATGTCTATATCATGGTTAGGTATGTAATCACGTTGTGTCATAACCATGTGACGTGGTGCGTGATATGACGTCATTTTTTAAGTAGATTTTCTTTAATGTCTTCCTCAGAAATATAATAATGTCGCACACAATGCTTTATTTACGTGTTGTCTGGTCACACTACGTTCTTTCCAAACCCAACTTTCACGATGAATCGGGCCCCGTTGTTTTCGTACGATGTACTGGTTGCGAACAGTAACTCTTGCAATCTACTCCCGTACCGTACGGGAGTAGATTGCAAGAGTTACTGTTCGCAACTAACGATTCATGTGATTGATACTTTTGCATAAATGAATGTAAGCGATTCTTCGGCAGAGTGATACATATGTGTTATACATGCAGGCAGCAGCAGGGTAAAAAGCAATCGCATTGAAGAAGATGGTTAAGAAAATAATGCTTGACAGTACCAGATTTGGCACCAGCATGTTGTGCAAGTATCAAAGCTGGCACTGTCGTACATTTATCCCGTCAACACAGTGCGTATGTGCCGTGAAACACGGTGCCGTGAAACATTTTTGATATCCAGTCAATACTATTTTTGCATTTTACAGCCTGATGTCGGTGTTGACGAGATAAATAGAATAGTAGGTTAGTGCCGTGAATGGGAAAAAATTATCTGGCGCGGCACGGAAACGGGATGTGCTCGGCAGAGCCTCGCCCATCCCGTTTCCTGAGCCTTGCCAGATATTTGTTCCCATTCACGGCACTAACCTACTATTCTCTATATACATACACAGGGTGTGGGATCAAATCATGCGACGTAACTTTTTCTTCAATAACTTCTGCAATATAGTTGCTTTTTATTCTGATTGTTTCAGGACAATCTCTAACAGTGGCCCAATACAAGTATAACACATAGAGCTAATCGGTCTTTCAAAACGAAAGTAATAGCACGAAAACAAACGGACTGAAGGATGAACAAACAGCTATATATGTTCCATACTAACATATGTCCAATTTTGTTCGGGGGTATCCAAATGAGAAAGGTAGAAAACTCGAAAGGACACAATCGGCCTCCGATAATAAGATAAGGCACAGTCGAGTGACAGAACCCGTCCTTTAATGCACGGTATCAAATAATTTCAGTTGCTTCCCTTGGACATAGAGCCTGGAAGTATATGACGGTGAACCGTCTCGTGTAATACCAACATTGTAGGTTAGGTATAAACATTCTTGAAGGTATATCTCGATCCCAGTAGCCTATTTCATCAACATTGCAAAGTATACTTTAGTAGCAAAGTCTACTTTGAGGGAGAAATTTTCAATTTTATGATAAATTTATTAATTTTTATTATACTGAATTTATTATATTATCACAGCCAATTTGGCTGTGATAATGTAATAAATTCAGTATAATAATTCTGCATACTTTTAATCATGAAATATATGCATTTGTTAGTTCTATATGAAATAATGCATTTCAGGAAAAATAAATGATTACTCCCTCAAAGTATACTTTGCTAGTAAAGTATACTTTGCAATGTTGATGAAATAGGCCCCTGATCAAGGGGCTGTTTCACTAAACTTCGTACGACTAAAGTGTTCGCAAGTGCAAAATAATGATAGTCTGTAAATTTCACATTAACAATGTTTTCTTTTAAACAATTATTGGATTTACATTTATTGAGCATAGACTGCATATGCAGCCTATGCACAATTTATGTAAATCCTTAAATTTAAATTTCCAGACGATCCTATATTTGCACTTACGAACATTTTAGTCGTACGCAGCTTAGTGAAAGTTTACGCAGTTTAGTGGGAACGAATTGTTATTTCGTGGGAACGAATTGTTAAATTGAGGGAACGAATTGTTATATCGTACGAACGAGCTATGTTGGGAACATACCCTGCGGTGCTCCGTATTGTACGACCAGCAAAATGCTACGATAATCTACATGTATTAATCATCAAACGTATCAAGGTGTACACTCTTTGCATGAATGAAATTTATCCCGTCAACACAGTGCGTATGTGCCATGAAACACGGTGCCGTGAAACATTTTTGATATCCAGTCAATACTATTTTTGCATTTTACAGCCATTTGTAGGTGTTCACGGGATAAATAGAATAGTAGGTTAGTGCCGTGAATGGGAAAAAATATCTGGCGCGGCACGGAAATGGGATGTGCTCGGCAGAGCCTCGCCCATCCCGTTTCCTGCTGAGCCTTGCCAGATATTTTTTGCCATTCACGGCACTAACCTACTATTCTCTATATGCCCTATTTAAAAATTACCAAATAAATTAATCAAAGCAGATGCGGAATTTACGTCGAGTGATTTGCTTTGATTAATTTGCCACGTTTCGACATCACTTACGGAACACAGAAGTATACCAGCAAATGTTTTTCTTTCAAAATTATAAGTGGTAAAGGACGGAGATAAGATGCATAGCAACAGTGCAAGAACGGTGCCTCTGTTTCAAATCTCATCTGGAAAACCAGTGAGACGTAAATACTACGAACGTATATTTCCATGACTGTGTCGGGGGGGGGGGGGGTGGGGGGGGGGGTTGTCAAACTTGTGGTCGAAAATGGGCTTATTCTCTTGATAACAAGAGTAGATGTGTCTTGAATGGCGGCCATTTTACAATTCAAGATGGCAGCCACACGTGTGACCGAAAACAAAGAGGTAGGTTTAGGTCGACCTTCTGTATCATCTCATAGATATCATCGTCCGTCAGGTTCTCCCCCAAGTTCGTCATCACAACGGTACAAATGTGCTTTTTGTACTATGTCACATATCAGTCATAAAGACATATTTCCCAAGACAATAGCAACACTTTGAGCAGGTGAACTTTTTGACACAGACTATAAACGGCATTGATTGAAACTGGGAGTGTTATACGAGTATGTATAGTTCACCTGACTTGCTAATCGCTGGGCAGCATTGCGCTCCACCTTGTACACATATTGCAACGTTTAACCCCAATAAGTTATATATTACCAGATTTAATTGATAACTGCTCGCAGGAAATGGAAAATAAAATCAATACCCGGATTGCATTGCACATTTGGCTGAACTTTCAGTATGTTATTGTTCGCATATTATATTTTAAGTAACTAAATGCTGCGGTCGCTATCGATCCCTCGCATTTAATTCCTTAAGAATGCAATATGTGAACAATAACTTATACATATACCAGCGACGTTAATTCGGAATCATAATCGACACAAAACGGAGATGCACACATTCGTACAGTGGAATCTCTCTAAACCGAACACCCTGGGAGTTCCCCAGGGTGTCCGGTTTAGAGATGTTCCACTGTAAATCATACATTTTACCATTCTGATACGTATTTCCATGTTTTTAAATCATGAATATACATTATCATCTGAGATAGATGACAAAGAAACCCATCAAAAATAAGATCACAGATGTTATCTTGGTGCTCGGTTTAGATAGGTTCCACTGTACCTTCAAAATCGACCCGGCCGTCACCGTTTAGGTCGACCTTCTGTATCATCTCGCAGATATCATCGTCCGTCAGGTTCTCCCCCAAGTTCGTCATCACACGCTGAAACAGAACGGGCGGCCCGATGTTAAAGATACATGCCCACTCAGTATGCACAAAATGTTCTTTATAGGAATTAAATATGTGTATAATTTGTGTCACTATTCCACCAGTTCGAACAATTACGAGTGCCCGCTATACAAATATAATCATTCAGTAATATTTATTTTACTGATAGTGACGCACAGTGGTATCAGGCTATTTTCATAAGCAAATGAGGCATATTTTTTAATTATTATGTATACTAATTAAATGCGTCACCTGAAAAAAATAACATTTTCGACAGATTATAAAGTATGATCATTGTACATCAAAAAAATAAATACAAAGAATAAATAGTAATGTCCGTTAGCATTTTAAGGAAACACTGTTATCGCCCCTGATATCAGTGTGTAAATTTAAGTCTGATGTAAAATATATAATAAAGCCCATCAATACGTGGTGTAATGGTGAACAAATGTTTATTTTACCAAAATATTGCTCCGATGATGTCTCTGATAGAAAGCATATTTTGTGACTACTGAGTGGGCATGTACCTTTAATAAAACGCCCATCGCCTTCGGGCACGGGTAACAAGTTAATTTTACTGGTCGTGATTTATAAGTTGAAACATATAATGATTTTGTTCCTCAAAAATTGGTATTATTGGACATAAACAACGTGAGATTGGTTGAATGATTACCGGCGTAAGCCAGTGACTACGAACTCCATATGTATGGAGGCTGTGGTAAATAGAGAATAGTAGGTTAGTGCCGTGAATGAGAAAAAATATCTGGCAAGGCTCAGGAAACGGGATGGGCGAGGCTCTGCCGAGCACATCCCGTTTCTGTGCCGCGCCAGATATTTTTTTCCATTCACGGCACTAACCTACTATTCTATTTATCCCGTCAACACATATACACGGCTTTAAAATGCAAAGAAATAATCCCAGCAACCGCACATATTCATACGCAGTGAGTAGGTCGTATTGACAGGATATCAAAAATGTTTCACGGCAACGTGTTTCACGGCACATACGCACTGTGTTGTCGGGATAATATAAAATCCCTGTCACATGGAGAGAAAATGTGCACCCGACCAGGGACTCGAACAAGGAATTACCATCTGTTCAAACACCTGTAAACTAACCGGGCACAGTGGTGTTACTTCGCCAAGATTATGAAGGGAATGTTCACAGTAAGCGGACTGGCGGACAGGCGAATACATTGCTCAAGTGGTTGGCAAGGACGTCGTCAGGGGAGGTTCGATGGGTTCGTACGAACCCCCCTTTTTGGGAGCCAGCAGGATTTTATTTATACAAATGAGGTCCGCGATATCAATTTTCAGTACATGAATGAGCAGACATTATTATTCAAATTACCTGCTAACAAAACACAGTCAAGCGACGCCAAACGTCTTGTAATATGCCAATTTTCATAAATACGCTACTTAAATTGACCCAAAACTCTTTGCCCAGGAGCTAGTTGTTGTCTTGACATACCCGAATGCAAAATTTGGAAATCAACAAATCTCCGGCGCTGTGAAACAACTGAAATATGTAAGGGGTCAATTCTGGTGACGCCCATGGTTGGGGTCACTTTTTATGTGCCCTACTACGATACTGGCGGCCGTTTCACTAAGCTTCGTACGACTAAAATGTTCGTAAGTGCAAAATTAGGATCGTCTGGAAATTTCAATTGATGGATTTACATTTATTGAGCATAGGCTGCATATGCAGCCTATGCTCGATAAATGTAAATCCATTAATTGTTTACAAGAAAACATTGTTAATGTGAAATTTACAGACTATCATAAGTTTGCACTTACATGTACGAACATTTTCGTGGTACTAAGTTTAGTGAAACGGCCCCCTGGAGGGGAGGGGGGAGGTTAGTGTTACCCGTCCGTCCGTCCTGTCCGTTCGGTTCGTTACAAGGTTAAAGTTTGAGTTTGTATCTTCAATACTATTAGGCCTACAGCCACCATACCCATACGTGCACACTATCAAGAACCATTGATGTTCACCACAGACAAATGACCTTCATGTGACATTGATCCTCAATTACCGCATTACATAGTTAATTCCATTGGTTAAACGTGTTGTTGGAGCGTGTATCTTCAATAGTAGTAGGCCTACAGCTACCATACTTGCACACTAGCATGAGCCAGTGATGTAAACCACAACCCACTGTGAATCAATGACATGGCATTTATGTGATCTTGACCTACAATTGCAATGTTTACATTGTTATTTCCCTTGGTTAAAGTTTAGGCCTACAGCCACCAAACGTGCACAGTATAATGAGCCATATTTATAGTTATATATACAGTGCAACCTATCTACAATAGCCACCCATGGGAAGACGCAAAACTGGCTGTTGTAGAGAAGTGGCTGTTGTAGAGAAGTGGCTGTTGTATGAAGAAGGTTAATGCTGAATTAAATTATGTCGTCCGCTGTTTATTTATTTTCTTCGATAATTCGCATCAAAAACATGTTTTGGCAACATTTTAGCATTGGAAATGATTCTAAAATGCTGTCAAAACATGTTTTTATTGAGAAAGAAGGCAAAGCAACAGCAGACGACAATTTCCGTGATCAGCAGTCTAACGGTTAGTACGGAAGCCCATTAGGGCCACTTCTCTTTTTTTTAATTTCCATTTATTCAAGATGTTTTCTTGAATTTTCAAGACCTTTTCTTGAATTTTCAAGAAAAGATCTTGAAAATTAAGAAAAGATCTTTGAATTTTGAAAATTTAGAAAATAACTTGAAAATTCAAGAAAACATCTTGAAATTCAAGAAAACATCTCGAAAATTGAAGAAAGTATCTTGAAAATTCAAGAAAAGATCTCGAAAATTCAAGAAAAGATAAAAAAAAGTGAAGTGGCCCTAATGGGCTTCCATAGGTTAGATACAGAGGAAATCATTCATTTTGGATATAACATAGCTAAAGCTCGAACATGCGGACGAACCGTGATCTAACTGGGGCTTGTATCTCACCCAATTAAATGACTTTCCCGGGTATTTGATGACCAGTCTGGTATTTCCAACGGTTGTTACTGCACTTTCGGTTTCATAAGATAGTACTACGAGGCCTCCGCCGCACCACAGGTTGGCGTAACGGACCAAGGTATATAATTACATAAAATATACCTAAACGTATCATAGTAGATACGTGAAGAAACAATAAGTTAAATAATTATGTTTTACTCCCTCTTATACAAAAATAAGCTAAATAAATAATAGTTCATGTGTTTGAACAACCTACATTTATTTGCCCATGGAACACCGAGCCGCGAATTCGCGGCTCGGTGTTTCATGGGCACATGTAGGTTGTTTAAACACACGAACACCTCGATTAGGGCAGTAACTGACTTACACATCTACTTACTGACCACAGTTGGCTATTATTCAGTGGGCATTTTGAATTTCCATTTAACATTAAAGGAACTGTTATGACAGTCAGATGTGTAAGTCAGTTTCCGAGCCGAGCCTCATTATTTTGATATCGAAAGGCACTAGACTAGTATTTTATTTATCAGGTAACGTTTTATGCTAGCCAATGATCAAATTTAAAACTGTTTTCGTTGAAAAGAACGCGGACTTGTTTACGTTACGTAGTACAGTACAGTACAGTGCAACATCTTGAAAACCGTCACCCTGGGAGGTCCGCATGGTGTCCAGCTTAGATAGGTACCACTGTAACAAGAAATGGCAGCGTTTAACGAAGCTTATGCCCTCGCTGTCTGCCTAGATAATAATAAAAAACCGAAGTCCTCGGTGACATTGACCTTCGGCGGTCGTACTGGCAACCTTGATAATGAAATAAGGACTTTAACATTATTGCCTTACAAATTTGCCTTATTACCAACAAGGTGAACATAAGTCCTCAATGACATTGACCTTGGGCGGTCAGATGTGGGTAGCATACATAAGCACCATCACATTGTGGCCAAATATTATCAAAATTGGTGAAGCGGTTCATGAGTTTTTTAATAATGAAAGGTGTTACTAACGTACTTATGCATGTATGTACGTACGTCGTACATGGACTAACGCTATATCCCTCTTGTCTATCGACAAGGGGATGATTAATGCATCAGTCAATGTAAATCCCCCCCCCCCCCCCTCCGGGGGAGGGGCGGGGCTTTACCGGGGCATACCCCGGGGCTTTTACCTTTCATGATGCCCCGCACTGCGGGGACTTTACCGGGGTTTTAACTGTTGCTAAGAAATTGAGCGGGGACATACCCCGGGGCTTTACCGGGGCTTTACCGGGGTTTTATCAGACTGTTATCAAGATATGTACATGTATGTTTACCTGAATACTGTTGTGTGGGAGGGGTGAAGGGTTTTAAAACAGTTTAATAAACAGTTTATACGATCTACTTTCACTGTGGACTGTTTAATACTGGCAAATTTTTGTTTAATATAAACAAAATTGTTTTCAAATAATTCCTCTGTTTATATTGCACTGCCGTTATCCGTTATCGCACACCCCCCCCCCCCCAACACTGGATGGAAAATTCTGAGACATTCCCCCCCCCCCCCCCCCACACACACACTGAAAGAAAACCCGAGACCCCCCCCCCCCCCCCTGGATGGAAAGTGATTCATTACCCGACCAACCCTGGAAAATCACGAGACCCCCCCCCCCCCACCACCCCCCCCCCCCCCCCCTGGAAAGTGATTCTTTACCCAACAAACCCTGGTAAAATCCCGAGACCCCCCCCCACCCCCCCCCCCCCACCTGGAAAGTGATTCTTTACCCAACAAACCCCTGGAAAATCCCGAGACCCCCCCCCCCCCCCCCCCCCCCCTCCTGGAAAATCCCGAGACCCCCCCCCCCCTGGAAAATCCCGAGACCCCACCCCCCCCCCCCCCCCCCCCCCCCCCCCCCCCCCCCCCCCCCCCCCCCCCCCCCCCCCCCCCCCCCCCCCTCACTGGAAAAATCCTATTTCTCACACACACACACCCTCCCCCATGTAAGTAAAAGTATAAAGTGCTGCATTTTTATACTATTAATAGGGGGGGGGGGTGTGTACTTTTTATGAACCCTGTCTCGAAGAGAGCCGGTGTCATATAGTGTTTGCACCGTCCGTGTGTCCGTGCGTTAATACGGTTAAGAAGTTTGTATCATGCAAGGGTCCACTTTTGCGCTATTTAATACTATTCACACATATCCGACCTTCCTTCTACCGAGTCCGTGGGTGGTGCCAAAGGTTAGCGGCTATTTTATTTGGTTATTACTATTAACAGGAACGTACCTATTTCAAAGCAACAAACACATATTTACCCTGTACTTAGTCGACCCTACTTGTCCTAACTGTCATTTGGAGGCGGAGCTAGGATGCGTCACACATGCTACTAAGATGCCCAGCACTACACGTAAGTTTGGAAACAGACCTACCCGGTCGTTTCGTCAAGAAATCCAAAAAGTGCTAGGAGACTCGAACTTTTACAAACTAAACATATCGGTCATTACCCAGCCGACTGTAACGGTTTCAAAAACAACTATATCACTGAGTCAACCACCCTAGAAATAGAACGAGTAGCAGGCCAAATGTGCTACCAATTACATCTACAACGAATAAAGCTGCTTGGGTTGTAATAATGGCTTCCCATACTAATAAAAGTTCCCAGATATCTACTATTTATAAGTGACATTTTGCTCTACAACACATCATTTTCGTGCAAGAATATTTCACATTTAAAATCACCAGATGGCCCCGCAGTGCGGGGCATTTTACCGGGGCTTTTACCGACCATGTTGCCCCGCAGTGCGGGGCCTTCACCGGGGCTTTAACAGCAACGAAAATATAAGCCCCGCTATTCCCCCGGAGGGGGGGGGGGGGGTGGCGGGGACTTACATTGACTGATGCATAAACAGTACATGCAGATTTGTTCTCATTTTCAACCATGACCAAATTACAATAAATGCCATATAAATGAAACGCAATGGGGTCCCCAGGGTGTCCGGTTTAGACGTGTATACATAGCCCACCACATTTAGGTTCAGCAGTTCTCTGTCAAACATAGACGAAATGATAAGCACCCGGATTAAGGGCCTCTCATCGCCTGGTGCAGTGCTTACAACTGTACATGCACGTGCAGCATATGAATGCATATACATGTATCTATTATTGGATGGTCAGTGATAAAAGTCATTTACGAGGGGTATTCAATAATTAATTTTGCCAACGCATACATGATCCCAATCAAATGAAATGACATTAATTTAATGAATGAAAACTATTAGCATAATTAAAACAACAATCAAATTTAAAGGCACGTGGTCTTAGGTATGTGCATAAAGTGATGAAACATGTTTAATGTAGGAAACAATAATTTAATGGTAGATTTACATGGACTGTCTTAACCAAATCATGCTTATAGGCCGCCTTGAAAAGATTCCTATTTACTAAAATATGTTTTATTATACCAAATCATAAATAGCGTTGCGAACGCTAGTTTTGTTGACAGTCGATGGTATTATTTGTATTTCGTTGAATTAATTTCACATTGTCTATAAATAGCAACATATTACATGTGTGGAACAGTATTTTGATTTCAAACTCAAAAAAATGTTATGTTTCACAAAGTGTGCTTCCTGGTGCTGAAATAGCGAACGGAAATGCGTTAATAACTTATCTCCGCTCTTAATCAGAGTCAAGTTTAGTACATTGTATATAAGAAAACACACAATCCTTGTATATGGCATTTGGAGTCAATAAAGCGAAAATAAAAATAGCATTGAATATCTTCCGACATCATCTGAAACATCGTGTGAGACACTGTTTCTTTAACATACGTTAGGACATCTCTGTTGTCATATATCATCAGTTGGGTCTCTGTAGAGTTCACATCATTAACAATTGAATCCTTCATATGTGTAGCCACTGTATTTTCACATGCAGTTTCAGTAATAAACCAACTGAAATGATTGAACTTATGTGATTGATGCAGTTGTCATTCAACAATGAATCATCACGCAAGTAAGATCCTCTATATATATATAGCACTGTTTTTGAGACCTGATGAAATATGCCACTTCACGAGTGGGTGTAGGTTTATAACACTTTTCTGTTACTTACTGAACGACCCTCATTTATGTCCCTATTTTTGTCGGTGACATTTGTCTTTCCACGTGCTAAACTATACGCAAACAGAAACATACTGGAACGTGTGGGAGATTCACCAGGTAAGCTTTTATTTAAAGTATTTCAACAATGTTCTACATTATAGTTTAGACATTTCTGCCGCCCGTCTGTATATATACTTTTGTTTATACATCTGTTCACGGCATTGACACGATTTGTGATTACATATGCGTCACTGGCACGGAGAAGGACCTTGCAGCATTTGTAAGGCGAATATGTGTACCTTTACCATCATTCACAATCCAAATTAGCGTTTTATGCTCTACAGGTAATCATTCCTCCGGTGATCGCAAAACATCAACAACTGCTACATTGGTGACATGTAGTAAATATAGGAAATGGTATTGAGCGAATGGCGACCAACACATGCAATGATCAAACTGAGCGGATGCGCAGGCTGATCTGGGCTAAGCTAGCCATCGTAAGACTGCTTTTCTTAGCCGGTGTTCCTTCTGTTAAACTATCAATTCACACAATGACCATAGACACACAACGTGTGTGGTTTGCCGTGACGCACGACATTATCGTGCCCAGGTTTGCATATAGATGCAAACTTTTCTTTCGTCTACAAAGGTGTTCAAATTGCTCATGCATCAGTCAATGTAAGTCCCCGCCCCCGGGGGACCCCCCCCCCCCCCTCCGGGGGAATAGCGGGGCTTATATTTTCGTTGCTGTTAAAGCCCCGGTGAAGGCCCCGCACTGCGGGGCAACATGGTCGGTAAAAGCCCCGTTAAAATGCCCCGCACTGCGGGCCATCTGGTGATTTTAAATGTGAAATATTCTTGCACGAAAATGATGTGTTGTAGAGCAAAATGTCACTTATAAATAGTAGATATCTGGGAACTTTTATTAGTATGTGGGAAGCCATTATTACAACCCAAGCAGCTTTCTTTATTCGTTGTAGATGTAATTGGTAGCACATTTGGCCTGCTACTCGTTCTATTTCTAGGGTGGTTGACTCAGTGATATAGTTGTTTTTGAAACCGTTACAGTCGATGATCAGCTGGGTAATGACCGATATGTTTAGTTTGTAAAAGTTCGAGTCTCCTAGCACTTTTTGGATTTCTTGACGAAACGCCGGGTAGGTCTGTTTCCGAACTTCGTGTAGTACTGGGCATCTTAGTAGCATGTGTGACGCATCCTAGCTCCGCCTCCAAATGACAGTTAGGACAAGTAGGGTCGACTAAGTACAGGGTTAATATGTGTTTGTTGCTTTGAAATAGGTACGTTCCTGTTAATAGTAGTAACCAAATAAATAGCCGCTAACCTTTGGCACCACCCACGGACTCGGTAGAAGGAAGGTCGGATATGTGTGAATAGTATTAAATAGCGCAAAAGTGGACCCTTGCATGATACAAACTTCTTAACCGTATTAACGCACGGACACACGGACGGTGCAAACACTATATGACACCGGCTCTTCGAGACAGGGTTCATAAAAAGTACACCCCCCCCACCCCTATTATAGTATAAAAAATGCAGCACTTTATACTTTTACTTACATGGGGAGGGTGTGTGTGAGAGAAATAGGATTTTCCAGTGGGGGGGGGTGTCTCGGGGGGGGGGGGGGGATGTTTTCCAGTCGGTCTCGGGATTTTCCAGGGTTTGTTGGGTAAAGAATCTCTTTCCAGGTGGGGGGGGGGTCTCGTGATTTTCCAGGGTTGGTCGGGTAATGAATCACTTTCCAGGGGGGGTGGGGGGGTGGTCTCGGGTTTTCTTTCAGTGTGTGTGGGGGGGGGGGGGGGTAATGTCTCAGAATTTTCCATTTTCCAGTGTTGGGGGGGGAGGGGCTGGGATAACGGATAACGGATAACGGCAGTGCAATATAAACAGAGGAATTATTTGAAAACAATTTTGTTTATATTAAACAAAATTTGCCAGTATTAAACAGTCCACAGTGAAAGTAGATCGTATTAAACAGTTTAAACCCATGTCACCCCTCCCACACAACAGTATTCAGGTAAACATACATGTACATATCTTGATAACAGTCTGATAAAACCCCGGTAAAGCTCCGGGGTATGTCCCCGCTCAATTTCTTAGCAACAGTTAAAGCCCCGGTAAAGTCCCCGCAGTGCGGGGCATCATGAAAGGTAAAAGCCCCGGGGTATGCCCCGGTAAAGCCCCGCCCCTCCCCCGGAGGGGGGGGGGGGCGGGGATTTACATTGACTGATGCATTACCAACCTCTGATAAACAATAGAGTCGATGTGTAATTATTGTTTACTCCCTCTTATACATGTCACACATTATTAATAGAATGAGTTTCCCAGGAATTTGATGACTAGCCAGGTATTTCCAACGGGTTGTACTTTCGGTTTCATGAGATAAGACTCCGTCGCGAAACAGGTTGGCCAAGGTCTATAATTACATTAAATATACCTAAACGTATAGATACCATCATACGTAAAAAAAGATAAGCTAAATACAAATAAATACTCCCTCTAACACATTACTAAGGATACATTTGAACCTCTCCAAACCGGACATCCTGCGAGGTCCCCAGGGTGTCCGGTTTAGAGAAGTTCCACCGTAATTCGAGTATATCAGTTATCCATGACACAGTTGCGTGCGCCGCGATCGTGAACAACTGGTAACATCAGAGATACATGACAGTGGAACCCATCAAAAATAAACATACAGTGAAACCTCTCTAAACCGGACACCCTGGGAGGTCCCCAGGGTGTCCGGCTTAGATAGGTTTCACTGTAAATCAGGCACTTGAGTCATAAGTGTGTGCTATGCAATCACGAACAGACATTTTCACCTACGATAAATTACCATGAAACTCACAAAAATAAGATCACTGGTGTTGTATTGGTGTCCGGTTACACTGTATTTAGTTATCCAGAGTGTCCGGTTTAGAGAGGTTCTACTGTACCAAAAGACGCTAGCCTGGTGTTAGCTACATGTATCCACCGCGTTAAATGCATTTACCAGGAATTTGCTGACATTACCGGTGTACGGTTGTACTTTCGGTTTCATACAACAATTATAGTCCAGCGCCGATGGTGTACGAGATATTTTACGACTTATACATTTCAAACGTCTGGTATTTTTTCCGAACAACTCACAGCAGTTGTATAATTGATTTCTGCATATGTCTCGATACATTTTGCAGACTTTCTGTGTCATTGACAGCAAATATGTCTAAGTTTCGGAATCATTTTCGGGGAATTTGAATCATACATTTTGCGATTAGGGTTTCAATCATATATTAAATGGGCTAAATGCATCTATGGCCAGTAAGTATTTAACCGCCTTTCGTCCAATTACTTATACTATCCAAGTTATACGCCGTACATAGAATTGAGTGAGGTTTTGTTGAACGTATGGTGAACCGTATAGACAAGGGCGTGGTCTAAGTCTACACTGGGTGATAAAGCAATAAGCCCGGTTTTGTCAAATCGTCGTTGACCTCGAATGTAGTCGCCAGATAATGTTTTGGTTTCATAATCGTTGACTGGCTGCCACGAACGGGTGGAAAGACGTCGCTGCCGCAAATTAAAGGTATGGATGTTCGTTTTTGATATGTTATGCTGTATACCCCTATATGGGCCATGAACAACTTGAAATAATTGTTGCTACAGTGAAACTCTCTAAACCGGACACCCTGGGAAGTTTCCAGGGTGTCCGGCTTAGAGAGGTTTTACTGTAAATCAGGCATTTGATCATTCTGAGCGACACATATGTGCTATGCGATCACGAACGGACGTTATCACCTGAGCTAAATGGGTGTGTGCCACAGGGATTGTGTCACCAGTGGATTTGTGTCGCTCGGATTGTGTCACAACTGGGTGTGCCCACAGGGATTGTGAATATTGTTACCACTGGGTGTGTGACACTGGGTGTGTGCCACAGGGATTGTGAATATTGTCACCACTGGGTGTGTGCCACAGGGACTGAATATTGTCACCACTGGGTGTGTGCCACAGGGATTGTGAATATTGTCACCACTGGGTGTGTGCCACAGGGACTGAATATTGTCACCACTGGGTGTGTGCCACTGGGATTGTGAATATTGTCACCACTGGGATTGTGTCACCACTGGGTTTGTCACACCACTGGGATTGTGAATATTGTCACCACTGGGATTGTGTCACCACTGGGTTTGTCACACCACTGGGATTGTGAATATTGTCACCACTGGGATTGTGTCACCACTGGGTTTGTCACACCACTGGGATTGTGAATATTGTCACCACTGGGATTGTGCATATTTTCACCACTGGGATTGTGTCACCACTGGGTTTGTCTCACCACTGGGATTGTTTCACCACTGGGTGTGTGCCACTGGGATTGTGAATATTGTCGCCACTGGGATTGTGTCACCACTGTGTTTGTGCCACTGGGATTGTGTCACCACTTGTTTTTTGTGTCAACAGTGGATTTGTGTCACTCGGATTGTGTCACAACTCGGTGTGCGCCACAGGGATTGTGGATATTGTCACCACTGGGATTGTGAATATTGTCACCACAGGGTGTGTGCCACTGGGATTATGAATACTGTCGCCACTGGGTGTCTGCCACTGGGATTGTGAGGGATTGTGTTACCACTGGGTGTGTGCCACTGGAATTGTGAATATTGTCACCACTGGGGGTGTGTCACAGAGATTGTGTCACAACTGGGTATGTGCCACTGGGATTGTGTGCCACTGGAATTGTGAATATTGTCACCACTGGGATTGTGTCACAATTGGGTGTCTGCCACTGGGATTGTGAATATTGTCACCACTGGGTGTGTGCCACTGGGATTGTGAGGGATTGTGTTACCACTGGGTGTGTGCCACTGGAATTGTGAATAGTGTCACCACTGGTGTGTGTCACTGGGATTGTGAATATTGTCACCACTGGGTGTGTGTGCCACAGGGATTGTGAATATTGTCACCACAGGTATGGGAGTAATGTTGTACGGTGGGTATGATTGTCACCACTGTGGGTGTGTGCCATGGGAATTGTGAATATTGTCACCACTGGGATTGTGTCGCAATTGGGTGTATGCCACTGGGAATGTGAATATTGTCACCACAGGACGTGTTCCACTGGGATTGTGTCACCACTGGGTATGTGCCACTGGAATTGTGAATATTGTCACCACTGGGATTGTGTCACAATTGGGTGTATGCCACTGGGAATGTGAATATTGTCACCACTGGGTGTGTCACTGGGATTGTGAATATTGTCCCACAGGGTGTGTACCACTGGGAGTGTGAATATTGTCACCACTGGGTTTGTACCACAGGGATTGTGTCACCACTGGGTTTGTCTCACCACTGGGAATATTGTCACCACTGGGTGTGTGTCACTGGGATTGTGAATATTGTCACAACTGGGTGTGTACCACTGGGATTGTGAATATTGTCACCACTGGAATTGTGAATATTGTCACCACTGTATGTGTGCTACAGGAATTGTGTCACCACTGGGATTGTGAATAGTGTCATCACTGGGTGTGTGTCACTGGGATTGTGTCACAACTGGGTGTGTGCCACTTGAATTGTGAATATTGTCACCACTGGGTGTGTGCCACAGGGATTGTGAATATTGTCACCACTGGGTGTGTGCCAATGGTATTGTGAATATTGTCACCACAGGGCGTGTGTCACTGGGATTGTGAATATTGTCACCACTGGGTGTGTGCCACAGGGATTGTTTCGTCACTGGGATTGTGTCACAACTGGGTGTGTGCCACTGGAATTGTGAATATTGTCACCACTGGGTGTGTGCCACAGGGATTGTGTCATAACTGGGTGTGTGCCACAGGGATTGTGAATATTGTCACCACTGTGGGTGTGTGCCACAGGGATTGTGTCATAACTGGGTGTGTGCCACAGGGATTGTGAATATTGTCACCACTGTGTGTGTGTGCCACAGGGATTGTGAATATTGTCACCACAGGGTGTGTGTCACTGGGATTGTGAATATTGTCACCACTGGGTGTGTGCCACAGGGATTGTGTCACCACTGGGTGTGTGCCACAGGGATTGTGTCACCACTGGGTTTGTGCCACTGGGGTTGTGTCACAACTGGGTGTGTGCCACTGGCATTGTGAATATTGTCACCACTGGGTGTGTACCACAGGGATTGTGTCATCACTGGGTGTGTGTCACAGGGATTGTGAATATTTTCACAACTGGGTGTGTGCCATTGGGATTGTGAATATTGTCACCACTGGGTGTGTGCCACAGGGATTGTGTCACCACTGGGTTTGTGCCACTGGGGTTGTGTCACAACTGGGTGTGTGCCACTGGAATTGTGAATATTGTCACCACTGGGTGTGTGCCACAGGGATTGTGTCATCACTGGGTGTGTGTCACAGGGATTGTGAATATTTTCACAACTGGGTGTGTGCCACATGGATTGTGTCACCACTGGGTTTGTGCCACTGTGATTGGTTCACAACTCGGTGTGTGCCACTGGGATTGTAATATTGTCACCACTGGGTGTGTGCCACATGGATTGTGTCACCACTGGGTTTGTGCCACTGTGATTGGTTCACAACTCGGTGTGTGCCACTGGGATTGTGAATATTGTCACCATTGGGTGTGTGCCACTGGGATTGTGAATATTGTCACCACTGGGGGTGTGTCACTGGGATTGTGTGCCACTGGGATTGTGAATATTGTCACAACTGGGAGTGTGCCAGTGGGATTGTGAATATTGTCACCACTGTGTGTGCCACAGGGATTGTGAATATTGTCACCACTGTGTGTGCCACAGGGATTGTGAATATTGTCACCACTGTGTGTGTGTGCCACAGGGATTGTGAATATTGTCACCACAGGGTGTGTGTCACTGGGATTGTGAATATTGTCACCACTGGGTGTGTGCTACAGGGATTGTGTCACCACTGGGGTTGTGCCACTGGCGTGTCACAACTGTGGTGCCACTAAATTGTGAATATTGTCACACTGGGTGTGTGCCACTGGGATTGTGAATATTGTCACCACTGGGTGTGTGCCACTGGGATTGTGAATATTGTCACAACTGGGAGTGTGCCACTGGGATTGTGAATATTGTCACAACTGTGTGCAGGGAATTGTGATTGTCACAACAGTGTGCCACTGGGATTGTGATTGTCACCCACTGGGTGTGTGCCACTGGGATTGTGAATATTGTCACAACGGGAGTGTGCCACAGGGTTGTGAATATTGTCCACAATGGGAGTGTTGCCACTGGGATTGTATAGTCACAACTGTGTTCCCACTGGGATTGTGATGTCCACAATGGGAGTGTGCCACAGAATTGTGATTGTCACAACTGTGTGCCACAGGGATTGTGAAATTGTCACACTGGGGAGGGTGCCACATGGGATTGTGATTGTCACAACTGGGTGTGTGCCACAGGGATTGTGAATATTGTCACAACTGGGAGTGTGCCACAGGGATTGTGAATATTGTCACAACTGGGAGTGTGCCACTGGGATTGTGAATATTGTCACAACTGGGAGTGTGGCATGGGTGGGTGAATATTGCAACTGGGAGTGCCACTGGGATTGTGAATATTGTCACAACTGGGAGTGTGCCACTGGGATTGTGAATATTGTCACAACTGGGAGTGTGCCACTGGGATTGTGAATATTGTCACCACTGGGTGTGTGCCACTGGGATTGTGAATATTGTCCACTGGGGAGTGCCATGGGTTGTGAATATATGTCACAACTGGGAGTGTGCCACTGGGATTGTGAATATTGTCACAACTGGGAGTGTGCCACTGGGATTGTGAATATTGTCACAACTGGGAGTGTGCCACTGGGATTGTGAAATATTGTCACCACTGGGTGTGTGCCACTGGGATGTAAAATATGTCAACTGGGAGTGTGCCCCCACTGGGATGTGATTGTCACAACTGGGAGTGTGCCACTGGGATTGTGAATATTGTCACCAATGGGGAGTGTGCCATGGGATTGTGTATTGTCACAACTGGGTGTGTGCCACTGGGATTGTGAATATTGTCACCACTGGGTGTGTGCCACTGGGATTGTGAATATTGTCACAACTGGGAGTGTGCCACAGGGATTGTGAATATTGTCACCACTGGGTTTGTGCCACTGGGATTGTTGATTGTCACAACTGGGGAGTGTGCCACTGGGATTGTGAATATTGTCACCACTGGGTGTGTGCCACTGGGATTGTGAATATTGTCACAACTGGGAGTGTGCCACTGGGATTGTAAATATTGTCACCACTGGGTTTGTGCCATTTGGATTGTGTCACCACTGGGTTTGTGCCACTGGGATTGTAATGCCATAACAGATCATGGGTAAAGTGCTAAAAAGTAAGCATCACAAACAAAAACCGTCATAGAAGTGCAAGCTTAACATACGAAAAAAGGTCAAGGTTCAAGAAACGTGCTGACACAAAGAAAATGGCTAAGTGTTTCCACAATCATGTGAAGCTAAAACAGTTCAACGTCATGTTAATGGCGACATGAGTGTGTTCCAAATGCTTACACGTATCAAGTGTCCAAATATTGAAATAATCCATCAAGTAATATTAATGTCGTACGATGCTGAAGAAACTTGTTGACGCAAACTATGGCTAAGTGTTTCCGCAAACATGTGAAGGTACAAAAGGTCAAGGTCATATTAATAGGGACATTAGTGTGTTCCGAATGCTCGCATGTATCAAGTTTCCAAATGTTGAAGGTATCCTACAAGTAATGTTAAAGTTATATCATTATAAAGAAAATTGTACAAACTTTTTGACGCAAATAAAATGGCTGAGTGTTTCCGCAAAAACCTGAATGTAAAAAATGTCAAGGTCATATTAATGACGGCATGAGTGTGTTCCAAATGCTTACATTGATCAAGTGTCCCAATATTGCAGCAATCCGTCAAATAATATTAATGTTATACAATGATGACGAAGCTTGTACAAACTTTTTGACATTTCGGACGACGATGACGGAACAAGCCGCGACTATAGTGATATCTGATATCTGACGTGATGTTCGATTTCAAAGTTGACATCACATCCACACCGTTATTCTTAATGAGCTGATGGATTTGGTGCAGCACGCTATTTTAAGTTCTTACAATAGTGACCCAAGCGTAAAAGCATGGACTGGCACTGTTAGTTGAATTGAGGGGTGGTGGGGTAATTTGTATTGTGTAAAGTACTGGAGTTATTCATGAGACAATTTATGACTACTATCTGTTCAGCGTTTGGCTATTAAACACGATAAATCTAACAATATTTAAATGTTAGTAATTGTTTCATCACTGATAAAAAGTCACCCTCCCAGTTTGTTTAGTTGATACAATTCCACTAATTATTGATTTTGTAAGGAAACTACAATTGTTTTACATGACCAAACATTTGTTTTCTTAGTTGCCTGGATTTCAAACTCGCTAGCCAATGAGCCGTTTCACTAAACTTCGTACGACTAAAACGTTCGTAAGTGCAAATTTAGGATCGTCTGGAAATTGCAAGAAAACATTATTAATGTGAAATTTACATAATTTTGCACTTGCGAACATTTTAGTCGTACGAAGTTTAGTGAAACGGCCCCCTGGTTTCGGTGTCACTTCTCGTTAGAATTATTAAATTTCATTGTGAACATGCACTGTTAGTGGTATATCAGTTAGTATATGCAACTCACATTGAGAAGGGGCATGCTGGGTTTATGACCAGGGTAACCCCAGGCCAGCCTGTGTCAGATCAGAGCAATCAATATTCGCAATATTAAGTTTGGAATCCGTTCCAATAGTCTATTTCACAAACATTGCAAAGTATACTTATCTTGCTAAGTACACTTTGAGGGAGAAATTTTTAATTTAAGGATACATTTATTAATTTTTATTATACTGAATTTATTACATTAAAAAATTGGCTGTGATAATGTAACAAATTCTGTATAACAATGCTGCATACTTTTAATCATCACATATATGCAGTCGCTAGTTCTATATGAAATAATGCAGTTCGGGGAAAATAAATGATGTGTGTCGTACGACGTTCAGTGAAACGGGACCTTAATCTCTATGTATGAATACACTAGCTGAACAGGAGCTACACTGGCCAAAATCTCAGCAAGTCCTACTTGTCGTGGCAATTCACATGAACGTAGCAGCGACTGGACACATGTGGTGCATGTGTTTTACGACCAGACTACCTCCTGATCCGCTAGCACATACCCTTGGCCTGATAAAGGTATAATAGGTTTTTCCCTGTCCGTCCGTCCGTCCATCTGTTTATTTTTTGAAAGTTTTTGTAAGAGTTTCTCAAATCACCTATACTTTCTGTTTGTCTTCAGCTAATAAGTTCATATTGCACACATGCATTACTTAGTAACGATACATCTTCCACATTAATACAATTACCCTCGATACTGATCGTACGTCCGTCCGTCCGTCCGTCCGTCCGTCGTCTGTATGTTTATTTTATTTTTTGAAAGTGTTTGTAAGAGTTTCTCATATCACCTATAATTTATGTTTGCCTTCAGCTAATATCTTTATATTGCACACATGCATTACTTAGTAACGATACATCCTTCCACATTGATACAATTACCCTCGATACTGATCGTACGTCCGTCTGTCTGTTTATGTATTTGATAGTTTTTGTAATAGTTTCTCAAATAGGGGCCCTAAGTACGTCGACAGACAACATTTTCTAGTTATACTGTTTGTCAGAGGCATGACCGATTATTCACTGACGAAATGGTGAACGGTGCAGACCCTGTCAGACTGCGCGGATACGCGGTCTGATCTGGACATACACTGGTCGCATATGCCATAAATCCTAGTTCTCAAGTCACTGCCACATATTAGCTGTTTATTACTTATATTGCAGATAAAAATCCGACAAGACTTCATCAGTGATACAGTGCCCAAGCCTTCCGTTGGAACGCAGTGGTATCATACGTATCTGCGTATAACATATACTCTCTGCGTATAGTCGACCACCAGCCAGTTAAAATGGACATGGTCGACGGGGAAATAGCTGCGAGATGCGGTAAGGACAATTCTGGCAAGACATACGAACATGAATGCGATGCCTGCAAATATGACGACAGAGTAAGCAAAGCAATCAGCTATTGCGACAACTGCGAAGAATATTTATGCCGGGATTGTAAAATGTACCATAAGAAGATTGGAGCGACGAGAAAACATGTTGTACGAGAGGGTGATGACATGCCCACAGCGAGAAGGCGGTCCCGCGTTGCCCAATCAGCGATACAGCATTGCGAACAACATGTAGATGAGATGGTGGAATTCTACTGCCATGAGCATAAAACTGTTTTATGCAAAATCTGTAGATCAATCCAGCACAGAAGATGTGGCGATGTGAAAAGAATTGATCAAGTAAGTGCTGGCGCAAAGTCTGGACCAGAAATCAACACCGCGATTGCGAAAATGATTAACTTGATTAGTAAATTAGACTTTCTGAAAAAGTCAAGGACGGATGATCTCCAACATACAATGGACGAAAAGGCGAAATGCTGTGAGGAAATTGCAACAACACGTAGTGAAGTCAATGATTTGTTCAATGAACTTCAACGTGACCTTTATAAAGATCTCGACCGAAGAGAAGCGAGTGACACAGCGGCGATATCGGAGAATCTGCTCGTGATAGCTCACACCATCACACACCTGACCGCCACATTAAAGGGTGCGCAAGACGCTGTGGACGTAAATGACGATGCAGTATTTATTGCAATCAACAAGTCTGACCAACTGATCAGCGAAGGTGAAACAATCGTGGCTGACATTGAGCAGGATGCAAGCACGTCAACGTTCACCTTTAAACCAGACGATGCTGTAAGCGAGTTAACCAAGCTAAAACAACTTGGGGAAATTGTCGCTGACACAATACAAGTATTTGAAAGCCAACAGTTTTCAGGGAAGTCACTGAAAGATATAGAGGTGGCGTCTTTCGCAGAACATAATGTGAAAACCAAAGGACAAAATGTCACACGAATGACGTCGGCCACTGCTGTGGGTGACGGCTGGTCCGTAATATGTTACGCCGACAACTGTAAACTGAAACTGCTGGACTCGAACCAGAAATGTATAGACACCATAACCCTACGCTCCCCGCCCTATGACGTAGCAGCCGATGGAGCCTCCATCATCGTTACGTTGCCCGAAGAAAAAGAACTCCAATATGTAAAAGTTCATCAGAAACTTTCCATCGCTCACACCATACGGACGGGCAGTAAATATTACGGGGTGTCGGTTTCCAAACATGACATCGTAGTATCATGCGTTCGTGAAAGAAGCAGAAAACTGGAGGTGCGTGTTCTAAACAAACTTGGGAAGACGGTCAAACAAATACCCGTACCTGTGGATATATCGCCGTCTCCCGTGTGGTGGCCAGCATATGTAGCTGTCAATGAGGAAGGAAACAAGATCTACGTCTCAGACCCAGTGACCAGCACGATATACAGCATAACTTACCAAGGTGAGCTGGTGAATACGTACAGGGATGTTGACCCCATCCGGCCGTGGATGATTACAGTAGAAGGAGAAGATACGCTCGTGTGTGTTGCCGGCAGAATCACGGTACACAAAGCAGCTAAACTGACGAAGAAATGATGTTATGTGTGACGTTTTCCCATTCACGGCATTAACCTACTATTCTCTAATTATGTGTGACGTAAAACGAATACTGTACGGAAGCATAACATTGAGAAGACTACATGTCACAATTTTCTGCTTCTGTAAAAGTGTCGTGTGCGCACCTTGAAACTGATGAAGAAATTAATTTATATGACGTACATCAATTCATATACGTAAACGAACATATCAGTGAAACGATGGCTGTCGTGTGCGCGTGCTTACCTTCAAACCGACGAAGAAATAGAGGATATTCATATTTTTGCAACGAATATGACATATATGTTCATCGAGTGGTGTGGAATGTCCATATTTCACGACTGCCGTTAGGCACGAGTGAAATATGGACATTTCACACCACGAGATGAACATATATATCATATTCGTTGCAAAAATATGAATATTCTATTTATTATATACCGCTCCATGGAAACCGAAGAAGAAAGGACGTGTGAGGTGTGTATTTCTATTTTAACTTACTTTTTTATGATGGGAAATAATGTCTGTGAAAATTATCGGTTTAAAATCACGATAATCGAAGAAACAAAATGAGAAAATATTGTAAATTTTGTAAACGTATTTTGCAAAGAAATTACACAGATGTCCGACGGTACAAAATCACATGGCGTGTCTCAATGTGGAAATCACTATTTTGTCCGGGGAAGTATGCTCCCGCACCCCTTTCCACAATTCGCAACCCTCGGCAAGAACCTGGCTACGCAACTGCATACACCATCGCATACGTTAATCTTGTCCCGATGTCAACGTTTCTGAACATCTGGCAATATCAACTCGCAATCAAACAGTTTGACTGACTGTGCCTGAGTTGTAGAACAGCAGCTCAGGCACGGTCAGTCAATCTGCTTGATTTCAGGCGCAATTTTCAAGCATTCTGAAAGAAAATAATTGACACAGATTGGCAAGATTAACGCCTGCGATGGTGTACGTATACCAGGGGCGGATCTAGAGGGGGGGCGGGTTTGCAACCCCCCGCGTTCAGTCACGCAGTTTACATAAATCACAGTTTACCACCAGCTGGAGTCTGAATTTAAATGTGGTAAAACACAGGAAAGTGCATTTCGAAGAGCTCGAAAATAGGACAACCTCCTAGTTGCGAACGATAACTCTTGCAATTACTCCCGTAACGTCCGTAGCTATGGCATATGGAATGCTAAATCTACATAAACTCAAATAATTAATGCTAGCTTCAAATAATTAGTGCTCTCTCTAATTGTATTAGTGCTCTCTCAATTTCAATTAGTGATCTCTCTAATTCAATTTGTGCTCTCTCTAATTCAATTTGAGCTCTCTGTAATTCAATTTCATTAATAGAGCATGAATTAAATTTGAGAGAGCACTAATTCAATTTGAGATATCACTAATTGAATTTGAGAGAGCACAAATTGAATTTGAGAGAGCATTACATGTATGTGTTTTTGAGCTCTCTGAAAATAATATAGGGCTAGCACGAATTCAATTAATGCTCTCTCTAATTCAATTAGAGATCTCTCTAATTCAATTAGTGCTCTCTCTCTAATTGAATTTGTGCTATCTCTCTAATTCAATTTGTGCTCTCTCTAATTCAATTTGTGCTATCTCTAATTCAATTTGTGCTCCTCTAATTCAATTTGTGCTCTCTCTTCTAATTCAATTTGTGCTCTCTCTAATTCAATTTGTGCTCTCTCTATTAGTTATCATTACAGCTAGCGCTAATTGAATTAAAGAGACGTCATCTTGTATATCTTGACGGCTATTCTACATAAATGTATCGTCATTTTACCTAAATATATGCATTACATAATGTTTGTAGATTAATAGTATTCGTATATGTTGGTATTTATACTTTCCATTCAAAACTTGATTATAAAAGGTATGATTAGTGTTAGGAACAATACCAAATGACTAATATATGAACTTTGACCTTGAATATGACCTTGACCCTGCATCACACGTCATCTTCCTTCACTTCAAATTTTAGTTCTTATTATAGTATGCATATAATATTGCCATCAAACATTGAAGCACTGGTTTATAGAGTGATTTGAACAATTATACATGTTAATGCTTATTTTCAAAACAGCGGCCATCTTGGACGCCATCTTGAATATCTCCATGGTTACTCGACATATTTCTTATACATGTTAATGCTTATTTTCAAAACAGCGGCCATCTTGGACGCCATCTTGAATATCTCCATGGTTACTCGACATATTTCCATTTCAACTATATGTTCATTACATATTGTCTGTAGAGTATTCTGATATGCTGATATGTATACTTTTGTAAAATTTGTAGGGTCCGTACCTCAGACTGACTGGCATTGGAACATATACATATTTTCATTGAAGTTGATCTCTTTGTGCTGAAATATTTTGGATTCCTGTCCTCAAGATATACAGCAACATGACACATATGTTGATTTCGTCAAATATTGAAGTTGATTTTTCAACAAAAGTGGAACATACTTTGTACACTCTATCATAGAATAGCCGTCCAGGATGTTGAATATATATTCAATTTATCAATCAGCGAGTGTCCTAAATTTGCAAAGCTATGTCAAACCACTGCCGAGGAAGTGGAGGCAAACTTCGAACAACAGTATGTACTGTGTAACTGTGTATCCCCTCATATCGTGTAGATACAAAAATTATTTCCATATCTTCACATTGTTCATATTATGACTAGTGTAGATCCACGTCAGTCTGTGTGGATCATTGGTGACCAGTGCATACACATGTCAGTCTCTCCAATTCAATTAGTGATCTCTTTAATTCAATTTGTGCTCTCTCTAATTGAATTTGTGCTCTCTCTAATTCAATTAATGCTCTCTCTAATTCAATTTATATTAATTATCATTACAGCTAGCGCTAATTGAATTAAAGAGAGCACAAATTGAATTTGAGAGAGCACAAATTGAATTAGAGAGAGCACAAATTGAATGAGAGAGAGAACAAATTGAATTAGAGAGATCACTAATTGAAATTGAGAGAGCACTAATAGTATTAGAGAGAGCACTAATTATTTGAAGCTAGCATTAATTATTTGAGTTTATGTAGATTTGGCGTTCCATAATGGCAAGCCAAATGCACAATAGCTGGCTACGGACGGTACGGGAGTAGATTGCAAGAGTTATCTTCGCAACTAGACAACCCCCCCCCCCCCCCCCCCCCACCCCCCCCCCCCCCCCACCCCCACCCCGTTCCAAAAATGCTGGATCCGTCCATGAATATATATAATTGAACTTGTTGGCAGGTGTACAAATGTATAGTTTCATGAACAATTTTAATTTTCTGTAAATGACGTTGTAAGTTGACGAACTTTTCACAACAAATGTGGAATTCTATACCGCATTTGCTCTGTACATTTTGATCAACTTTCAACGTCATTTACGGGAAATACCGTAAATTTTGTAAATACAAAATCACACATGACTTGTATCATTTCATGTTTTTTTCTAATTTCTCAACTATTCAAGTATATACTGTGCCCACTCGTTTGACACGTCTCTTTCTTTGATACAGTTCAAACGAGTGGTCAAAACATTTACTTTCACGGACAAATGAAGAAAGTTAACATTTCATCAGTCACCTGAAACGAGCCTTGTTGTAGTAATCCTGCCTTGCTTGATTGATTGATTAATCGATTGATTGATTAATTTGCCTTCCTCGAGGTTTTACCGCCCCGTGCAGGCACCGGGGCGGGATCAACTGATCCTGAGAATAGTGCTGCAGTAGCCATTGCTTGTCGTAAAAGGCGACTAAACTGGCTTAACGATTGGGTTCATACTTTCCGGAACCCACTATACCGGATTTGGCCCTCATGTACATTTTTGGCTTTCTTGTATGTGAGAGTTGAGTCAGGCTATGCCCCATATATAAAAGTAAGATTAGCGCTAATCCTATTACTTTTAGGGGATGGGATAAATGATGCTGGTGTGGCGAGGGCCTGGCACCAGATCAGGTTGTTCTAATTTCAGGACTGAATATATATTTTGATTGTAAATATTGAGTTCTGAAGTTGGGATTTACCCCCCTCGGACAGGTGGATACGGGACTCGACCCCGTTGACCCGTCTGCGTGTAGACTCCCTGAGGCTTGTACCTCTATGTCAGAAAAGCGGACGTTAAACCCTATTCACTCACTCACTCCTCGAGGTTTTCCGGCGATATATTGCCCGTGCTGCCTACCTTGATTGGTCGACCGACCGACGGTCTACGATCAGGTTTTAAGTCAATATATGGCCCATGCTGCCTACCTGAATCGATCGAAGCCTACCTTGAGGTTTTCCGCCGATATGTAGCCCGTGCCGTCACAATCGAACACCTTGAACGCCTCCTGGTTCACGTCCTCCTTGGCCTCGCCCACAGACCGGGTCTCCATCATCTTGACAAACTCGTCAAACTCAATCGTCCCGTTACCTAGGCAACGGAAATATAGCAAACGTGTATGTAGTAATAGTTGTAATTAGGCCATAGAAAAGTACTTTGGTTCTCAGACACGGGGTTTTCGGAATGTGGCGCGGGAGGGCGGACTTTTATAATATATTTTATTGTGTTAGAGATGTGTTTTCAAGTCGCCAAAGGCATATCATTTTCTATAAATTACTATAACCGCCTTAGATGTGAAAAAATGTCGTCAGACATGATTGGATTTAGCATAGTCTTACATGGTAGTGTATATTATTGATCATGTAAATAAAATCCGACGGTACTGTAAATTCGACACAATGTGTCGAATTTACAGTACCGTCGGATTTTATTTCTCCATGACGACAAAATGCTCGACGCGCAGGGATTTTTTTGACGCGGCGATATCTAAGAACCAAAGTACTTTTTTATGGCCTTTTTATAATACAGGTTTATTATGATCCCCGACCCAAGTTCGGAGCATCATAGAGTTACCACATGCTCCAGATAAGAAATGAGTAATTGAGTAATGTCACTCCATCATTTCTGAAGCAATTGGGTATTTCAAAATTTGAATTGGGTAAAATCAAATCACACTACTGTTTACACATCAACAGACAGCAATTATTGAATAGTTTGCTTCGAAATGAAAACATGTCTTGGCATTTCATTATAATTGGCTCCTTCTAATGAAATACCAACATGTGTTTTCATGGGAAATGATAAAAATATTCTATATTTGTGGTCTGTTCAGCATGGTAAAGGTACCACAAAATTGTTATTGCTGTTTGATACTCTCTACTTCTGATTTCCATTGTGTTTCTGGCAATTTTAATTGGGTATTTAAGCAAATACGCAGCTTATCTGGAGCGCTGGTTACCACTATGTTCGTCCACCATCCTCAGTATCCTTGTGACCGCCTAACTCGAAAAGTTTAAGTTCGATTTCCGCCAAACTTTGTCAACATGTTTATATTGATGATATCTCGCATGGGTTCTTAACCCTTTCACCGCTAAGTACATGTACATGTAACTGGAATGGATTTTGATATGTTAATTTTGCAACAAATTTATGAAAAGGTGGTGTTTTTGTTCTCAAAAATATGAAACTTACTTTCAAAAAGTGCAGATGCTGATGAGACGGCTCGTTACGAGCCGGCTCATCTGGATCGGTACTGTTTGCATAAACCGCTATAGCGGGGCTTTCTGGTTCAAACAGTTAAACCACATATGCCACACGACCGATTTCAGAGTCATTGCCGTTTGCTATTTCTGTTTGGCTGAGCTTGTGGCCGCGATAACTCGAAAAGTTTAAGTCCGATTTTCACCACACTTTGTCACATGCTTATATTGATGACATCTCGGATGAATTCTTCAACCACTAACCCGCTTTTCCGACGTTTCGACACACGGCCTTTATCAAGGAATTAGTTTCTACTGAACGCTAAGTGGCATCCATTTTAGATTTCACAATGTTTATGGTTATTCATAACGTCATGACGTCGTTCAGCAGAAACTAATTCCTTGATAAAGGCCTTGTGCCAAAATGTCGGAAAAGTGGGTTCCTGGTTTTTGCAGAATTGTTGAACTTCAACATATTGTATTCTTAAGGGTAGAGTTATTATCGATTGACTTTTCTGATTCACTGAGCATGTGCCCGATGACTCGAAAAGTGTAATTCAGATTTCCACCAAACATTGTCAACATTCTTACATTGACGATATTTCGGATGAGCTCTTAAACCGCGTATATATCACATGCCCGGTTTCGGAGCTATTGCCGTTTGAATTTTCTGATTGGCTGAGCTTGTCTCAATGTTACAAGTTACGTTGCAGCAGCTTTGTAATCGCAGATCACGTGCACATTTGACAGTATTGAATCCATTAAACTTTACATTGAAATTCTAATGAAATACCAAGATGTGTTTCCATGGAAAATAAGAAAAATATGCTTTATTTGTGGTCTGTTTATTACAATTTTATTATTGCTTTTCGATACTCATTACTTCTGATTTCAATTGGGTTTGTTGGCAATTTTAATTGGGTAATTAAGCCAATACGTAGTTTATCTGGAGCTCTGTGACCACAATTTGAACCGTCTGTTTGAGACGGTTCAAATGGTGGTCACAACATATACTTTGGACTAGAAATGAGAAACATTTGTGAACAGTATTTTATATGTTTAAACCCTAGAGGGATGGGTTATAATTTAGACAGATTATAGATTACTCTAGTTTGTTTGTGAATATTTTTGTTTCATTTTCAACAAAAAAATATAAAAACATAAAAAAACATAAACCTTATTGTATATGATTAAGTAACACATGTGGCTGTGACTGGAGAAATGGGGCTTATGGGATTATGACCAGTGTAGATACAGATCAAATAGCACACTCCTGTAGCCAGATAATAATTGATATTGCTTGTTGGAAGCATGACGGGTGTTTCAGTGGTGGAATGGCGAACAGTGCAGATCCTGATCAGACTGTGCGGATGCACTGGCTGATCTGGATCTAAACTGGTCGCATAACCCATAAGCCCCATTTCTCCAGTCACAGACACATATTTGAAGTGAAATAATACTTTATGTACAGTATAACCAGATGTATTTCGACATACGTAATTTGTATACTATCATTTATGCTCACAGGCATTCACATGTTTCGGCTTTCATCGGTACAATTATATATATATATAGTTATACCGATGAAAGACGAAACACACCGAATGTGTTTATGCTGGGGGGAAATGCATACGTTATGTACATAATAATTGGAAATTTTGTGTGGGGGTTTCCACATTTTGTTTGAATTGTGACTTTCTGTTTCAATACAAAATATATTTAAATTGTACGTTTCCTTGTTGTGTGTCCTTTAACTCTTTGCATATTGGGAATGTGCGGGCTATAAATAGTTCAAAAATAGCAGACGATAATTCATTATATTTTCTTATTTCTCCCTGCAAATATCATGGATATGTCTTGGAATTTTATTACAATTGAGTCCAGTGGACGCAATTCTAATGTAATTCCTAGACATATTTTGAGAGAAAAATAAGAAAAAAAAGAGTCCTAATTTGTTGGATGTTATTTTCACCTCTAGCATGCAAATGCGATGTGCGTCTATGGCCAGACTTGAACTCCAGGCAGCGTAGTTTAGCCAATTTATTAACGTTGGAAACCAGTACTGTCGTCTGCTGGGTTAGACCGCTACACACAACAATTGTCGTGTGCTGTTGCTTTTATATTTTGCCTTATTTCTCAATAAAAACATGTTTTGACAACACTTCAGAATCATTTCCAATGGAAATGATTCTGAAGTGCAGTCAAAGCATGTTGTAAATTATTCTAAAGTGGTGTCAAAGCATGTTTTTGATGATAACAATGTACAATAGAAAATAAACAGCAGACTACAAAAAAATAAGATAACGGTGTAAGGGTTAATGGGTTTTAAATTTGAACAAACGAACAATGACATGTTTTGGCAGCACATGCACCGTCAAAACATGTTTTCATTGAGAACAAAAGAAACTAAGAAAATAAACACCAGACGAGATTAAATTAATTCGGCATTATGTAAGGGTTAATCAATTGTTTCATGCCACATTATGTATGACTGGAGAAATTGGGCTTATGTGTTATGCGACCAATGTAGATCCAGGCATGCGCGCAGTCCTACATGATCTGCACTGTTCGCCAATCCATCAAAAATACCTGCCTTGCTTCTAACAAGGAATATAGGTAATTGATCAGGGCCCGGTTGCTCAAAACCTCTTGTTAGCTTAACAGACTGTTAAATCCTTAGCAAAGCTTAACAGACTGTTAAATCCTTAGCAAAGCTAAGGATTTAACAGTCTGTTAAGCTAACGGAAGCTTTGAGCAACCGGGCCCAGGCTACTATGGGTATGCTATTTGATCAAGATCTACACTGGTCACAAATCCGATAAGCCCCATTTCTCCGGTCACAGTCACATATCATGTCGCTGTCATCAAAACAGCATAAAATGCTTTTTATATGTTATCTCCCTCGAGATAGCATATTGTGTCGCGCACATTTCTATGGGGGCAGCCATTGATCGTGACCTAAATGGCGAGTACGACCAAGAAAATAGTGCCCTGTGCCAACTTATCATATGGCGGTTTGGTCTGTCTTGCTTTGTATCTAAAACTCTACATATACTATTATCTATATTTTTCACCATCAGTTAAATTCTGGAAGATACGAATCATGACAGTTCGTGCGTATGAACACAGCAGGTGTTTGTTATCTTTAGGTCTCACGGGACAGTACGGAGCTAGCAGTAAAAGGTGGTGGACAATTTTCTAAACATGTCAGTACTGACCCTGCAAGTTACACCAGTGTGTTTTACAAAGTTAACTTAACCCCACACACCGATCAGTTTTTGTGGAGACAACATATTTCAGTATTTCCAGTACTTTTATTTATTTCTGCACTGATGTGTGTCAGACAATGCTAAGAAGCGCGTAGGAAGTCGGAGGCTCGCCGAGGAATTCCCACCGTCTCAGAGTCAGGCCTGTAGTCGATTTCATCAAAATTGCAAAGTATACTTTTCTAGGAAAGTATACTTTGAGGGAGTAATCATTTATTTTTCCTGAAATGCATTATTTCATATAGAACTAACGACTGCACATATTTGATGATTAAAACATTTGAGGGAGTAATCATTTATTTTTCCTGAAATGCATTATTTCATATAGAACTAACGACTGCACATATTTGATGATTAAAACTATGCAGAATTATTATACTGAATTTATTACATTATCACAGCCAAAATGGCTGTGATAATGTAATAAATTCAGTACAATAAAAATTAATAAATTTATCCTAAAATTGAAAATTTCTCCCTCAAAGTATATTTTGCTAGATAAGTATACTTTGCAATGTTGGTGAAATAGGCTACTGGTCAACCTGATACCATCAGACAATGGCATGGTATGTAGTTATCAGAGAACGGTTTATGCTACATGATGGGAAAATATTATACAGTTATTTAATGGTAATTCGGGGAACAGTCAAAAGATGGGAAAATATTATACAGTTATTTAATGGTAATTCGGGGAACAGTCAAAACAATTGCCCCAATGTGCTGTGGACGACACGAGGCACTATTGCGCTGAGGCCGAAGGCCGAGGGAAATAGTGCCTCGGGTCGTCCACATCATCGAAGGGAAATATGTTTTGACTGTTCCCCGAATGACCATGAAATCACTGTTTTATTACTCAACATGTAATATACTGTATGTGATACAATGAATGTGCGGTTATTCGACGGACCGATATCAATCGCATAGACGACTTTGATGACGTAATTTTAGACAAAACGTCATGACGTCATGATTTTCTGGGGTGAAAATAGTTTTGACTATTCCACAGGGCACGCGGAACTATTGCCCAGGTACGCGGAACTATTTCCCAGGCACGTTAAGCCCCCGGGAATTAGTTAAGACTGGAATAATAAATTTATATAGGGATTTTGGGTAATAATAGGTGTTATTTGTTGAAAATAATATGGATGTTTTTACGTTAAACATGCCAGTATACTAACGTCATTCGGTAACGTCATGTGACGTCGTTTGACAAATGAAACGCCAGCGTTGTCTCCGTTTTAACCCGGATAAGTATAAGCATATCACATCAATGCAGGATTTTTTTATCAGTCGGTATACCATTGGCGTCACCAGCATTTTTGGAAATGGGGTTGAACTCTCAGCTGTGAAGCAACTGAAATCTGTAAGGGGGTCCAGGGGTTATCCCTGCAGGGGTTTCCCCTGGAACCCCTTACATATTTCAGTTGTTTCACAGTGCCGGTGAGTTGTTCATTTCCAGAAGCCATATTGTGCATTCGGGTATGTTAGGACAACAACTAGCTCCTGGGCAAAGAGTTTTGGGTCAATTTAAGTAGCGTATTTAATACGCTTAAATTGACCAAAAACTCTTTGATTTTATGAAAATTGGCATCTTGCAAGATGTTTGGCGTCGCTTGACTGTGTTTTGTTAGCAGGTAATTTGAATAATATACTGTCTACTCATTCATGTACTGAAAATGGATATCGCGGACCTCATTTGTATAAATAAAATCCTGTTGACTCCAAAAAAGGGGGTTCGTACGAACCCATTGAACTTCCCCTGACTTGTCATTATCATGTTGACAATTATCATATAAAACTACTTATTTAACAGATGCCCATCACGACTAAGTAATTTGCAGATCTTGGTGCATATCTTGGCTTTCTGGCCTGTAGGGTTGAAATGGCTACGTACAATGTACTATCGTCTGCTGTTTAGTGTTTTTATTTACTACTTGTTATCAATAAAACCATTGTTTGCCAACTCTTTGGATGTCAATGGAAGTGATTCAAACCATGTTTTACATTGTATTTGTATGAGAAACACGCCAACGTATGACACAAGAGCAGACAAAAAGTTCGTTTCCCGCATTCTAAAGGTTAATCTGGTATACGGTGCATTAAAACAATCGCATACATCCATACTGGTTCAATGCATGTGAAATATTGAATTGTATTGAACCCTTGATTAGTAAACTGATAACGTATTAAAACAAACAAAAAAACACAAACAAATATCTTTCATAAAAATAGTTGTATTCATATATTGCATCTGCGCCCATATCAGATATACTTAAACACCTTGACGTATCATGACAAAACTTATTTATTTCTGTAAATATAACACCTGATCACAGCCAGATATATGGGCGTAATCTAAGCTGCGGTCAATGACATCACGGCGGGTAATGAACGTCACGTACACCTGTGGCCGCCGATTTCACCAACATTGCATCTAGCAAAGTATACTTTGAGGGAGAAATTTTCAATTTAAGGATAAATTTATTAATTTTTATTATACTGAATTTATTACATTATCACAGCCATTTTGGCTGTGATAATGTAATAAATTCAGTATAATAATTCTGTATACTTTGAATCATCAAATATATGCAGTGGTTGGATCTATATGACATAATGCATTTTGGGGAAAATAAATGATTACTCCCTCAAAGTATACTTTGCTAGAAAAGTATACTTTGCAATGTTGGTGAAATCGGCTACTGATATACTTAAAAACTTGACGTATCATGACAAAACTTATTTATTTATGTAAATATAACACTTGATCCTCCTATCATATTCTTACAGATTTGCGAGGGTTCATATGCACTAGTAATTAGATCTAGTTCTAGTTTCAAACAGCAAACTATTGTAGTAAGTTGGTCAATGAGAGAACCATTACGAAGTCGACACAGAACGAACATCCATGCCAGGGTGTTTGATGTGTAGATGGTCATTGCAATTCATGTTCGCCTGATCTAGTTTCCCTATATGCGGCTGTGCCTGGGAAAATGGGGCTTACGACATTTGTGACCAGTTTAGCTTCTGATTAAATAACACAATCATGTATCCTGACAATATTGCTTGTTATAAGCATGATGGGTGTTTCATTCATGGAATGGTGAACAGTGCATATCCAGATCAGACTGTGCGGATTCACAGGCTTATCCGGATCTACACTGATCACTGTAGCCTATTTCACGAACCTCCGTTAGTCGACGAAACTCGGTTAGTCTGCTAAACTTCAGGCCGTTAGTCGACTAACGGGAAAAAACGCATTTCACGAACACGTTAGTCGACTAAGCAAAGTCTACTTTGCTTAGCCTCCTCGTTAGTCGGCTAAACTTTCGGTTAGTCTACTAAGCAAAATAGCAGACAACGGAATTTATGGAACGCGAAATCATTTAGAGAGCTCTCGAATTGATTTGTAGCAAGCATTATATAGATCTCTAAATCATTTGGAGAGCTCTCGAAATCATTTGGAGAGCTCTCGAATTCATTTGGAGATATCTCAAATTGATTTAGAGAGGGCATTATAAACTTGATTTGATGCTAGCTCCAAATACCACTCCACTGCACGTGGGAACTGGAGTAAAAAAACAATAAGCGCTCCCTTCTCGAGCTTTTAAAATCTCTGTACGCATGTGCACCGAGCCTATTAAAAACTTTGTAACCTTCAATATGGAGTATATGGATGGAGTAAAAAAAAATTGTTTAGCTTTTTATTTCTTTTTCATTTATTGATGCTTTTAGGCATATTTAATTTATTTATAGACCTCTGTCCGTTACTTCAACCTGTGCTGTAAACATGCTCGACATATGTGTTTTCACTACTACACGTGTGACAGGCGACTTCCGGTCTAGGTAAAGTCGCACTAAATTTGGGATGGCACGATTTACTCAAATCTACCGAAATCTTCATGTTTGTTAATAAATAAAGCTATACACATTATAATAATGATGTTTGGACTGTACTTACATATAATATATGTCATTTATTGGCTTATACCAGGGCCTTTTTTAATGTTTTGATGCAAAATGGAAATATGTGTACATGAAATAAAGAGAGAATACCGCGATTAACTTATGCTAGGAAGCCAATGAATATAATGCACTTTATAATGGCTAAATGGGAATGGTGATTTTTAATTGAAATACTCATAAAATCAGTAGAACCTCTCTAATGTTGACATTCAAGGAGACAGTGTGTGAAAACTGTTATGTCAACTATTATAATTATATATTTATATACGGTAGTAATATATAATTTAAATATATAAACTATTAATATTTTAAAACTAATACTGCATTAATATGTATATGTGGCTGTGACTGGATAAATGGTTGATGATAACTTAAAGTTAGACAACTGAGACATAACTAATGAGTCTCGGTAGCCTCCCTTTATAATAATGCTATATTAATCGTTTTCCCGCAGAAATATGTGCTTTATTCTATGTTTCGGTCAAAATGTGGTTATTATATAATATACTAATTATATATTGTAGAAAAAGTATATAATATAATCATAAATGTTATTTTTAATGAAGATTTGGGTGCATTTGGGTAAATCGTGCTGCGTAATTCAATGCGTAATTCAATAATTCAGGGAGACATCGTTTTCATAGTTTCAAGCGATTTAATGCTAGCTCCAAATAAGATATATATTGCTAGCTCAAAATGATATCTGGAAATCATTTGGAGAGCTCTCCAAATGATTTCCAGATATCATTAATTGATTTCGAGAGCTCTCCAAATGATTTAGAGAGCTCTCCAAATATTTATTGCTAGCTCCAAATATTTGTTGCTAGCCCTAAATATTTAGAGCTAGCAATATATATTTGAGTTTATGTAGATTTGGCGTTCCATAGGAATTCCAAGATGTCGGCCATTGCGCTTGTAGCTGTTTGATTTTCCCGCTTTCCGTTCGCGTCATCCGAATATACCGGAAGCAGAAGGGATTTCCCCGAGGATTCCCCGACCTTGACCTTCGAATGATGTTAGTCTACTAAGTTTAGTTGACTAACCATAGTCTGCTAACAAAATCGTTCGTGAAATGTAAACATGTCAAAAAGTTTAGCAGACTATGGTTAGTCGACTAAACTTAGTTTAGTCTGCTAAAATTTTAGTCGACTAACGGAGGTTCGTGAAATAGGCTACTGAAGACCCATAAGCCTCATTTCTCCAGATATGGAAGTAGCTACCTTATCGCGTTTCGTCATTTTTGCTGATACTGATTTCGAGTAAATCTAGCCAAGTTTTGGTGTCAGTTTCCAATATGTTTCATTTTCACAATAATAAAATCAATATTTGACGGAATATCGCCAGATAAAACAAATTGATCCAAGTGAAAAAAATATTTTTTATTTATTTCATGTTTTTATGTTTAACCCATTACAAGCCGAGTATACACCGTTTTTGTGATAAAGAAAATTATAAACATTTAACTTAAATCTGCATAGAAGTATACGTTCTTACCACTCATTTGAACCGTCTCGTCGAGACCGTTCAAATGAGTGGTCACAACATATACTTTCGTTGAGAAATGAAGAAAATTAAAAGAAATATTTATCAATTTCCCGACTTATGAATCTGTATTCGGCTTTAATAGTATCATGAGTATATGGGTTAATTCGCAAAAATTCATCGGCGGATTTTACCTGAACAGACAGTAGTCGTGAATGGCATAAACCCGTTTATGTCAGATAGTGATCCAACTCCGATTAATTAATATTTCTTATAGCATTGCTATGATGCGTTGAACTTGTATTAATTTAGCCCAGTAGACTATTTCATCAACATTGCAAAGTATACTTTACTAGCAAAGTATACTTTGAGGGAGTAATCATTTATTTTTCCTGAAATGCATTATTTCATATAGAACTAACAAATGCATATATTTCATGATTAAAAGTATGCAGAATTATTATACTGAATTTATTACATTATCACAGCCATTAAATGGCTGTGATAATGTAATAAATTCAGTATAATAAAAATTAATAAATTTATCATAAAATTGAAAATGTCTCCCTCAAAGTATACTTTGCTACTAAAGTATACTTTGCAATGTTGATGAAATAGGCTACTGATCAGAGACAAATAACACGGAATCACGGCAGTGTGTCATACAGAAACATATATCTATGTCTACACATGCAACTTTAATCATTCATTCATAAAGAAAGAAATAGAGAATAGTAGGTTACTGCCGTGAATGGGAAAATATATCTGGCAAGGCTCAGGAAACGGGATGGGCGAGGCTATGCCGAGCACATCCCGTTTCCGTGCCGCGCCAGATATTTTTTCCCATTCATGGCACTAACCTACTATTCTATTTATCCCGTCAACACCTACAAATGGCTGTAAAATGCAAAAATAGTATTGACTGGATATCAAAAATGTTTCACGGCACCGTGTTTCACGGCACGTACGCACTGTGTTGACGGGATAAATTCAAATGATCATGTAATTTCGTCGCATTACCTAAACGTTGTTTTTTCCCGTAAATTGAACGGTTCATTCGCTCATAAATGCAAGGTATGGGATCACGTGGTGTAGTATTTACACTGCAGTAATGGCGGCGGCCACAAGTCCGCCGATGCCAAAGTTAGCAGTATTACTTGTGTAGTTAGTTTGAACATTCTGCAGAGAAATTTGAATCGGACGGAATCGAACGTTGTTTAAACTTGGTCCGATTCAGATTTCTCTGCGGCATGTTCTGTCTAACTACACATGTACAATCAACTACATGTTCAGTCTAAGTGCTGCTTTGCGAAGAATCGATTTCCGTGTCCGAGACACGGAAATCGATTCTTCGCAAAAACGACAGAAGTTTGGGCGAAAATACAGAGACCACCAAATTCAGCTTGAGAAGACGCGTTTGATGCGCCATATTTCATCAAAATCCGTTACGTAATAAGGACACTATAAAATAATACGTACTTTGAATCGGTACTTGTTGTTGTTAGTACCACGTGCTTATACACCTTGAGTTCTATTGATGAAAATTAAGATTTACCTCAGACCTCATGGGCGCCGTCATTACTGCAGTGTAAACAAGAGACCACGTGATCACATACCCTGAAGTGTATACTACATAGTAGCGATTTTGTGGAAATAGGCACCATTGTATGTTAGCCAAGTAATGCAATACATGGTCTAACGATGCTATGACTTTATGAGCATAGTTAATATTAGTTGCGAACGGTAACCCTTGCAATTACTCCCGTACCGTCCGTAGCTAGAAGCTACGGACGGTACGGGAGTAGATTGCAAGAGTTACCTTCGCAACTAAGTTAATATTACCATCTTCATCTACTTCATTCACCATATCCTGTAATTCGGCTTCTGTCGGGTTTTGCCCTATAACTCTCATCACGGTTCCCAGCTCCAGTGTCGTGATGGTACCATCGCCATCAGGGTCAAAAAGGTCGAAGGCTCTTCGGTAATCTGATAGAAATAATAAGATGAAAATAAAAATCATCCCGAGAGTGTGCGTTTTGCTTTTCGAAAAAAACGTATGCATACGAGTGAAATAAATGTTATATTTCCGTACACCATGGGTATATTTCATTTATACAAATGTACCATATTTAAAACTGTCATATTTACTGAACTATTTCCCAACGAGTATTTGAATATATACTGCGGTGAGTGGGCCTAATGCCAGGATACATGAGTGTGCTTCTTGATCAGGAACTACACTGGTGACGAATCTCAATAGCCCAATGTCTCCAGTCACATGCATAATTATATATCGTTCACAAATGGCTTTCAGGATTTAGATCTAGACGGGGGGTGGGGGTGGATTCTCAGTTGTAAATGAAACATACATTGTCGTCAACTCTCCTAGTTGTGAACTGCAACTATTGAAATCTACTCCTACAACTGTCCTAAAATGCAAACATTTTGTATGCAATTTTTCTCATTTATCATCAAAAGTATATGTTGTTAACAACACTCAATTGAACCGTCTCGACGATACGGTTCAATTATTGAGTGGTAACAACATAAAATTTGGGTGAGAAATAAGAAAAGCAATCAGCTCTTTACACATAAATAAGGGGCAAATTTAATAGGGGGGCCTACGCCTAACACGCCCCCGCCTGGATCCGCCCATGGAGTGTGTGATACAATTATGTAGGTTATGACCAGTGTAGCCTCCGATCGCGACATTGATTTGAGCAAAATCCCTACACCCGCTACACACAACAATTGTCGCCTGCTGTTGCTTTTATATCTTGTCTTATTTCTCAATAAAAACATGGTTTGACAGTTCAAGCATGTTGTAAATTATTCTAAAGTGCTGTCAAAGCATGTTTTTTGGCGATAAAAATAGAAAATAGAAAATAAACAGCAGACGACAGAAAATTCAGATAGCGGTGTAAGGGTTAATATTTATGTTGTTCACTTTGAAGTTCCATAGCAACGGATCTATACTCTGTTTCGCGAAAGCTGCCCAAATTTTACGGCCATATAAACAATTGGCTTTATTACGAAAAATTGATTTCTCTATGGGAATTTAACATGGGGAAAAAGGGTAGAGGAGTTGTGGGAGGATTCAAAAAACGAATTATTTTGGAAATTGACTCCGAAACCTAGCTAGATAGCTTGGAAATGATCTAACTAAGAAAACAAAAGTTAAATTTTAAAAATCGGTCCAGTATTTCTGAAATTATAAAAAATGTCCCCATGTTAAATCCCCATAGACATTTTCACTCTGTGAAGATGTCTATGGGGATTTAACATGGGGAAATTGTTTTTCCGCAATAAAATCAATATTGGACAAAATTCACGAAATAAAAAGAAGGCTCATTCTTAAAATTTCCTTTAATTTAATATTATCGAAAAACATATTGTTTTGGAATTGTTTATATAGCCGTAAAATGTGGGCAGCTTTCGTGAAAGAGACAGTAGGTCTAATATAATGGACATGTAGACACCAGCGAGCGGATTACAAAACATATCGTTTAAAAAATGCATCTTCGTGTGGACATATAGTGCACTTCGCAAACACACCAAGCCTTAAAGAAGTGCACTCCGTGTCCACATGTGTTCAGCTTAAAAGTTCACGTACCGGTTATGGACACTTTACTATAACACGTATTATCACCGTTGTTATCCCCGATTAAGTGCGAATCGTCATTGGTAGATGCAGATTATTGACCAACGGACCGCCAATTCCCAATGTTTAGTAAAACTACAACAACAACCATGTACGCACCTGACAGCTGCTCCTCAGAGAGTCCTAGCGCCGCTATTTCGTCCATATTTTTATTTGACTGAAATTAAAACATAACGATAATAAAACAAACAAGGTGGTGATTTAGTTTTCCAATCGCTCTGATGTATGCTAATCTACTCAATCAGCGGCGGATCCAGGATTTATGTCTAGAGGGGGCGTGGATTTCAAATCACACACATGTGATCGTCAACTTTCATAAAATTCATATTATTTTCTGCAATTTTTCTTATTTCTCATCAAAAGTATATGTTGTCACCACTCAGCTGAACCGTCTCGACGAGACGGTTCAACTGAGTGGTAACAACATATACTTTGGGTGATAAATAAGGAAATAATCAGACCTTTCCACGTAAATATGAGTTAAAAATATAAACTCGACCAATTTTAGAGGACACGCCCCCGCCTGGATCCGCACCTGAGAATAACAGGTAATTATTCATTACGACATTTAACTAGATGTGACAGAGGTCGATGGCTTACAATTATGTGTTGCGAATGTACTAACGCGACTAATCCAGTTATTCACACACTACATCTATGTCTGTGCCTTAGTATACCTTAGTATGCCAAATAGTGTCTGCCATTTTTAAATAAACCATATATGTTTTTATTTGGCACTCGAATATGTATCTTGCCGATATTATCTACATATTTTTTTTTATCGAATCGATGCTAATTTAGCGTAATAAACGACTAATTGTGGCACTCGTTTCGTCATTTTTGACGTGCAAAACATAACATCGGCATGTTCGCGTTTTTCATGAAATATTCCCGCATTTTTGGGGTGATTTCTTTGCTGAAATGGTGCGAAATTTGGCATATACATGTATGTTTGTCATCATAACATATATGTATCACGTAAGTTGTGGTTACGTAGTACACTTTTGTGTGTTTTCCTGTCCGTTTGTGTTCGGCGAAAATCGATGAAAAAAGCGTGTAAACTTGACCTTTGTAAAACCGCGTCCAACCAAAGATAGCAGAAGGAGGTGTATCAAAACAAATACAGACAACAGACCGTTCACTGGTGATGCTACATTTTCCGAAAAATGAATTCACAATTTCCCTTGCTCTCTATATACCATTCGGAAACAACGAAAACTGAAGTCTTACATATTTGTAACGCCCTTATAGTTTCGACCGTTTATAAATAAACGCCCATTCGACGTACTGCGTTTGCTATAGGAATGAATGGCCTCTTAATGGAATTTATCGGGGTATAAACTTGGAAAAGTCGCGGGAATACTGGACGAAGGCCGGAAGGCCTCGTCCAGTATTCCCGCGACTTTTCCAAGTTTATATCCCCGATAAATTCCACAAAAAGGCCATTCATTCCTTATAATTCCAGCATTTGAAATAAATTCATCATTATTTTAACTGCGCCTCACGGTTACGGAAAGTAGTTCGGTGTGGGAGTTTACTGGGATATAAATGTTGGACAGAGACTTGCTACGGACCAATCAAATGTTAGGGAATTGTGTAAATATTTGTGTGCTGGAATTATATCCCAATACAATACATTAGACCCACGTGCCGTCGTGCCATGCTGTTGACTGGTTAAAATTCGTTTGACGTCCATAAATTCCACGAGTTTGTCAATAACTGCACGCATCGACCGGCAACGAAATACATATTTGGATACAATTTCTTTTGGGAAACCCCTACCCCTATAAGGGTTTCCCAAAAGAAATTGTATCCAAATATGTGCACGTGTACCGATGGTAACATGGTGCACGTCTTGTGATCTGACGACAAAAAGACGTGACATCTACGAAGCCCCGCAGGGGACATGGATTTTTTTTTTATTAATTCGTTCCCACGATATAACAATTCGTTCCTTCGAATTAACATTTCATTACCACGAAATGACAATTCGTTCCCTCAATTTAACAATTCGTTCCCACGATTTAACAGTTCGTGGGAACGAATTGTTAATTCGTGGGAACGAATTGTTAATTCGAGGGAACGACTTGTTAATTTGTGGGAACGGATTGTTACATTGAGGGAACGAATTGTTAAAAAAGTGTGCACTGCTATATTGTCAGTCATTTCTACAGAAATATAATAAATGACACAAAACTTGCAATGCATGTATACCAAGTCTGGTCTACACTATCTGATGATACAATTGATTTGGTAACGCATGACCGATTCTGTACAGCGCTAGGTGTCGATTCACTATATTTTCACGTGCAAGTCGTCGTTCACGTACATGAGGATTATAAAGTGATTGACCTCAATCTAGAGACACTCACTGATTAGAAAAACTTCACTTTTAGACTTGAAAGATGTTGCGTTGCGTTGCGTTGCGTTGCTTAAACGCATTCATTTTTTCGAAGGCAGGCGTTCAAGCCGTTACGATGCTTGTATCTGGCCAAACCGATATGTCCGTAGCTAGCGCGTTCGGTTGCAATAGGAACACGATTTTGCGTCTGCAACGTCGTCGTCGTTTTCAAACAACTGGCGACCTTATAAACCGGCCTCGTTCCGGTGGACCCAGAGTGACGACAGGCCGTACTGACCGTATCACTACACAGCTTGGGAATACGGCACTTCCAGCTAACGGCCAATAGCCTGGGTTTTTACCAAAACCGTGACCTGCTGGATTAACCCTTTGAACCCGAAATCCCGCTATAGCGGTTTATGCAAAAAGTGCAGATCCAGATTAGCCGGCTCGTAACGAGCCGTCTCATCAGGATCTGCACTTTTTGAAAGTAATTTTAATATTTCTTAGAACAAAAACACCCCCTTTTCATAAATGGACGAATCTGAAAATCATTGGATTGGTCGGAACATTAACATATCACAGTCCATTCCAGTTCCTTAGGGTTGAAAGGGTTAAGGCACCACAGTTTGCATAGTTGTGGTTTGGGACATTGTGAAACAGTCGGGAGGGGGTGCCAATTTTTAGACATGTAGGTCAAAAGAAAATGGCTGTCAACCATTTTCATATCGGCCATAGGTTTGTCAAATAATTAACAATCGGAATCGTAACATCATAGTGTAGTGGGCTACACGTCATTCAAGTTGGCAGGAGTTCATTTTCCGACGAGACTATATATAATTTGAGCCACGCTGACGGTCGACTTCGTGTTTACCGCAGGATTGAGAACGTTTCTCAGATGCTTGCGTTCTTGAGAGCGATAGGTCCGGCGGTCCAAATGAACTTGCCTTTTATACACTTGGTCAAGCTCCTCCTACTGATGATCAGCACCATCTGAATACAGCATTAGTAACCAATAGTATCTGAGAGACTGTATACGTTGGTAATTGTTGCAGGTACATGTAATTCTTCAGTAATTGATGCATTGATCGTGATGTCATACGGCTGCTTGCCATGATAAACAAACAACAACAAGGGCATCATTATAGCGAACCTAATCCCCTCGCTGGCAGCCTTGTTAATACAATAAACATAACTCCTCAGTGACCATGACCTTGGGTGTTCAGACGAGACGTGCAGTGGACGCGAAGCAAACCACCATCCCTGGAGGATACACGGTGTGGCATAATAGTATCAACATCCGTGCCCAGTGACCTTGACATTGGGTGTTCATATGTGGCCAAATGTTATTAACATCAGTGAAGTGGTCCATACGTTATTAAGAAATGAAAAATGTTACTCACATACGTACGCTCGCTCGTACATGGATTAACGCTACATCACATCTTGACGAGAAGATAACGAATGTGGGATGTGACTGAATAAATGGGACTTATGGGGTTTGGGACCAGTGTAGTTCTTGATCATATATCACGCTCATGTAGTCTGATAACAATGTATATACCTTGTTAGAAGCATAACGTGTTTCATTGATGGAATGTCGAACAGTGCAGGTCCTTACAAACTGTGCGGATCTGGGGACCGTTTCACTAAACTTCGTACCACTACAATGTTCGTAAGTGCAAAATGATGATAGTCTGTAAAGTTCACATTAACAATGTTTTCACTTGTAAACAAGTATTGGATTTACATTTATTGAGCATAGGCTGCATATGCAGCCTATGCTCAATAAATGTAAATCCATCAATTGAAATTTCCAGACTATCCTAAATTTGCACTTACGAACATCTTAGTCGTACGAAATTTAGTGAAACGGGCCCCTGGATCTACACTGGTCGCAAAGCCCATGAGCCCCATTTCTCCAGTCACAGCCACAGATGGCGTATTGCCTGTGTGACCATTGTAATTATACATGTTTGCATCGTAATTCTGAACCCAATGGCACCGGCTAACTGAATCGACTAAAGCTGAGATTGGTAAACGACATGAAAACGTGGCCTGTCTGCATGTGTGGTCGGCGTTACCCGTGCGATCCTTACAGTGTGGAGCCAGATCTAAGATATACACTGTTTACTATTTAGCCAATACTACATGTACGACACTAGTAATGCTTCTTGTGGACAAACACAGCACTGTTCTACGCCACGCACATGACTGTTATGCCTATTTTCACATACATACCCCTTAATACCCCATCAATTATATACTGGGTCAATTGTGATGCGATCAAGTACATACATGTATTATACCCCGGAAATAATATGAAATCGACTACCTATGACGATATCCGTGTTTATCATTTGAAAACCGTGTTATGACGTGCTGTAACCCATTTATCAAAAGTGATATGACACACGTGTAATTACACCTGGAGCGAATGTGATTGGCTAGCCACACCGCCTATAATTACTTGTTGCTGGAAGTAACTCTGCAGAATACTCCCGTATCGTCCGTACCCAGACGATATTGCAGAGTTACTTCCCGTAACTACATAATTACGTAATCGTAAATATGCGCTAATATAACGTGATGGTAATTTCCAATAACCACATTTAATACACATTGTTACAATATACTATGGACGTTACATAGGACTGCCAATACAGTTTCACACTATTTTGATAAAGACCATGTGGTCGAAAATTTAATAAAAAGAGTGACTTTAAAACAATGTATAACGATATTTATTGAACGAATAAAATGTCGTCCGTGACTACGAAAAATTACTGCAATTGTTAGAATGGGCCCCCGTATCGTAATATGAAGTCTTTAGAAAGAGCGTGAACTGATAATATAATATATCTATGACATGTCAGGGGCGGATCCAGGTGCGGGGTTGCACCCCCCGCCCCACCCCCCCCACCCCGTTCAGCCACGAAGTTTACATAGATCACAGTTTACCACCAGTTGAAGTCTGAATATAAATACCGTAAAACACAGGAAAGTGCACTTCGAAGAGCTCGAAAATAGGACAACACCCTAGTTGCGAACGGTAACTCTTGCAATTACTCCCGTCCCGTACCGTACGGGAGTAGATTGCAAGAGTTACCTTCGAAACTAGATACCCCCCCCCCCCCCCCCGTTCCCCAAATGCTGGATCCGCCTCTGCATGTGTATTGCTAGTAACAAAACTATATTTCCCTCTGGAGATTTTCAACTAGATGCGAAAATAGTCGATGGAATCTTCTCACTGAAGCATCAATATATCGGATATCTGCACGTTTTCTGCTATTTGGAGTGCGAGGTCATGTGATAAACAGAATCTAACACTCGTTTCCATTTGATATGATATTTATGAAACTCGTCAACAATCTTATGCACGTCGCCAGAGGCTCCACGCATAAACTGTGCGTGACCCTTTGCCATATGAAAGGAACCAAACACTAGATAGACAGCACTCAGCTATGAGGCTCTCTGCTATCACAACATTTTATGTACAGTGAAACCTCTCTAAACCGGACACCCTGGAGGGAGGTCCCCAGGGTGTCCGGCTTAGAGAGGTTTCACTGCAAATCAGGCATTTGATCATTCCGAGGCATATGTGTGTGCTATGTGATCACGAACAGACAGTATAACCTGAGATAAATGACCAAGAAACTCCTCAAAAATAAGATCACAATTGTTTTCTTGGTGTCCAGTTTAGAGAGGTTACACCGTAGTAAGAGATTTCCGCACTGTAGCATGAGCATGGGTGCCATCCAAGGAGGAGCATATTGAATGACTACAACAGACTATGATAATCAGAAAGGGTATATGCAATGTAGTATTTACTATGTGTGCCAGAAAAGGAAGGGTGTGGCAACATCGTAATATAAATAAAGAGGTGGTCCAAGGGCCCATTCATCAGTGGAGAAGGGCCTATGCATGTATTAATGGTGTAAGTTCATTAAGTTCGTTTCGGAATTGCAGGCTTGAGATGCACCGACGTGTCACTACATACCTATACACATGTATTGTTCTTATTGGTGACCATTTTGAATTGAGTACGAATGTCAATATAAATTATTCAATAGTATTAATAATGTTCTTATGCTCACTGCTCCCGAACACATGAAACAAAATGAAACATTGGCGTCGAATTCAGGGATATAAGAAAAACGACATTTATCGGTTAATTAAAAGTGCCTTTCATAACACAGTTCCCTAAATTTACTAATTTAGTTGTGTTACTGTGAGCATTAACCCTTTCAACATCACATACCTCTATGGAGACAATGTTTGCAAACAGTACAGATCCAGATGAGCCGGCTCGTAACGAACCGTCTCATCAGGATCTTCACTGTTTGTTAATAATTTTAAACGTCGTACAGATTACCCTTTTAGAAGAATGGGATAATTTGAATGAACACAATTAATTAAATAGCGTGAAACATTGGCATGGAACATCCTATTAAGTTACTTGGTGTTGAAAGGGTTAACTCTGAAACCCTTGGTAATTGCAACAAACACCAAGCCTCTAAATGTTTGGAATGCTGAGATAATGGCATTTAACCCTTTCAACATTTTATTGTTGTTATAAAGGCTGTCAATGGGGGGCATCATCACTGTTTCGTGATACGCTGTGTTGATTTTGTTACCATTTTAACACCAATGTACAGTCGAACCTCTCTAAACCGGACACAGAGACATGTTAGTTGTACTTAATTTGATATATTTCATTGTCATTCACCTCAAATAATAATGTTTCTTCATGCTCACAAAGCATCCACACGTGTCTTGAAGTAGTCTGTTTTACAGTGGACCATCTCTAAACCGGACACCCTGGGGACCTCCCAGGGTGTCCGGTTTAGAGAGGTTCCGCTGTACTATAACAACACAATCGGAATTGTGCGAAAATTGTGTCAGAAGTTTATATTTTCCCTGTTTCGGCCAGATTTTTTCTTATCAATGAGGGTTCAAATCATCGAAATTCCTTAGACCGGCGTGTTAATTCCGTTTGATAACTACATATGTTGGCTTCTTTATTGACCTCGATGAATGACATGAAGGTGTCTTCTTCACTGCGACGTAGTTTGGCCGATTTCTTGGCGATTTGAACATAATACTATTTTTGCTCTGAACGAAAATTGTCAGGCACCCACCTTGCGGAAAGTGTTCACATTTTCAAACACTTTGTTAAAATTTTATGAAAGTGTGATTGAGATATGTTGTATGCATGACTAATCTATTCCCGTTTCATTTGCCCAGATATGTCATTTATTTCTATCATTTTCTCAACATTATCTGCGTCTGTAATTGAAATCAGCAGTTCCCATATTTCGTAGTCTCCCGTCCGGCACTGCAAGGAGCCACGCATTTTTTGACTGACTGGTAAAGTAGCACTGGCTTCCTATAAACGCATTGCCGCATATCTGCCGGTGTTTCCCTCGTATTCCTTCTATTTAAATATACCCCATTTGTTGTTCGTTAGTGATTCTGACGGGAGCGCCAGACATGACGTCATAATTAATGCGAATAACGTCAATGAATGCAAGTGCCAAATTGTATTCCAGTTGGATGAGTGGTTTGAAAGATAATCGTCAAGTGGCTCTACTTAATGTATTCACCCCCCCCCCCCCCCCCACCCCCCCCCCCCCCCCACACACGTATATGCGCACAATCCTTTCAACCCGAACTGGAATGGACTGTGATATGCTAAGTCACACAATGATTTTTAGATCAGTCCATTTATGAAAAGGGGGTGTTTTTGTTCTGAAAAATATGAAAAATACTTGCAAAAAGTGCAGATCCTGATGAGACTGCTCGTTACGAGCCGGCTCATCTGGATCTGTACTGTTTGCAAACCCCGCTATATGCACACAAGCCTTTCAACCCGATGTAACTGGAATGGACTGTGATATGCTCAGTCACACAATGATTTTTTAGATCAGTCCATTTATGAAAAGGGAGTGTTTTTGTTCTGAAAAATATGAAAAATACTTGCAAAATGTGCAGATCCTGATGAGACGGCTCGTTACGAGCCGGCTCATCTGGATCTGCACTGTTTGCAAACCCCGCTATAGCGGGCTTTCGGGGTCAAAGATCTCATAAGAAACGAGGCTATGCCGAGTTTCTTATGAAATCAGTCAATGAGTTTAATAACTATCATATTAATTCAACTTAACGGTTATAATATATTTATTGCATAAGCACATCATCATAATTTGAAGCTGTATTGATTACCTAACATGTTTTCAGTAGCAAGCTCATTTGCATATTTATTACACTAGTGTAGTTATGATTGTTATTACACTGTGCTATTACACTGTGAAAGCCTATTGTATGCAATACAATAAATACATTTAATTATTATATAAATAAAACAAAACTAAATACATGTATAGTATATGTAGTTGCTGATCTAGTATATGGGAAACAGCCCTAAAGACTAAAGGTAAGCCCAGGGGCCTCTTTTAACTAACCTTCGTACGGTAGCTCACCAATCATCAGTGATTCACAAATGCTACACTAGTATGTACAAAGTTGAACATGTAGTTACTAATATAAATCCATCGGTTCTATTCCAGCATCGCAAATGAATACACATTTTCTTTCTTTTTTTAAATGATAATTTTGCACTGACGAACCGAGTTCGCCCCAGCTGCGAGTGACGTACATTTGCACTCTCGTGGTATTGAGCTCCGGACCACTAAACTTCGTACGACTAAAATGTTCGTACGTGCACAATTATGATAGTCTGTAAATTCCACATTAACGTTTTCTCATAAACAATTATTGGATTTAGATTGATTGAGCATAGGCTGCATATCAATACATGTAAATCCATCAATTGAAATTTCCAGACGATCCTAAATTTGCACTGACGAACATTTTAGTCGTACGAAGTTTAGTGACACGGGCCCCAGGTCAAGAGATCCATGATAATCGCCTAACAATACTTTTACTCTGCCATAGGCGTGTTGGCGATTATCATTTGATATATTGATTTGTCTTGTAATGTCGTACACGCCGTACCCAAATTAGGGATCGTAGCTAGTTATCTCCCTTTGAATTTCTTCATAGAAATCCGGTCCAAAGTATAACATTTAGGGCCTTATTGCTTGTAGCAAGGGTGATTGTAGCAGGAATTGTTGTGAAATGAATCATTCTAGTGTTGTTAACGATTGTTGATCCAGATCATCCTATGTATCTGTGTAATCTGCTCCAGGACTACATTATTTGGCGGATTCATTTTTTCACACATATTAATATCATCGCAGTGTAGACTCAGATCAGACTGCACAGATCGGAGTTTATTGTGCTCGCAATATCAACGGTCGTACACAGTGTTCAGTAATAATTAAACGCTATAATACCTGGGTGGGGGGGCATTTCACTGAACTTCGTACGACTAAAATGTTTGTACGTGCACATTTAGGATCGTCTGGAAATCTCAATTGATGGATTTACATTTATTGAGCCTGGGCTACATATGCTCAATAAATGAAAATCCAATGATTGTTTACAAGAAAACATTGTTAAATTAATGTGAAATTTGCAGACTATCATAAGTTTGCACTTTACGAACATCTTCGTCGAACGAAGTGAAACGGGCCCCAGGGCCAGAGCTCTATAAATAGATTTGCAAAGGGAAATAACTACAGTGGGGTCAGCGTGTAAGTGCACACACGAACGAACACGACAGGTTGGTTCCAACCTGTCGTGTTCGTTCGTGTGTGCACTTACACGCTGACCCCAATGTAGCTACGATCCCTCATTGCCGTACAATGTTATGACGACATACACCTCAACTAGCTGCACCACGCGGGTATTGATTAGATTACGCTGGTGTTACTATGCAACCATTCCTTATAAAATGTAATGTGCACATTTTAGGTTCATTATAACACGATGATGACTGATTGGCAGTGTGTGAAGAATACGACACCAATGTGTACAGTCTGACCATCCTGTATCGTACATGATTTTAAAGTAACCAGAATATGTAGGCCATCGTTAGATGGATAGTTCAGCGACTGATTGGCGATTAGTGCAGCTTTTGAACCGATTGCACGAGTATGCAGACTGATCCGTGCTATGCTGGTCGCCAATGTCGTAATGTCTAGTATCAGACTTACGTTCAATTCTGCTCTGAGTGCACTGAAAGTTTGCGCTGAAAGCACCAAGCGTGCACGAATATCATCAAAATTACAAAATAAATATAGGATCTTACATTAACTATGACTTTAAAGGTACATGCCCACGCAGTAGGCACAACATGTTCTTCAAAGGAATTAAATAAGTGTATAATGGTGTCACTAGTCCACCAGCAAGGCTCCAGATAAGGAATTAGTAATTGAGTATTGTCACTCCATCATTTCTGAAGCAATTGGGTATTTCAAAAGTTTAATCGTGTAAAATAGAATCACACTACTGTTTACACATCAGCAGACCGCACTTATTGAATAGTTTGCTTCTAAATGAAAACACATGTTGGTATTTCATTAGAATTGTCTCATTGGAGACAAATGGAATACTAGGATGTGTTTTCATGGAAAAATAAGAAAATATGCTATATTTGTGGTCTGTTTATTGTTTTCTGCAGCATGATAAAGATACCACACATTTTTCATTGCTTTTTGATACTCACTACTTCTGATTTCAATTGGGTTTTTGGCAATTTTAATTGGCTATTTACGCACCTTATCTGGAGCTCTGTCACCAGTTCTAAATATTACGAGTGCCCACTATACAGATATAATCATTTATTAATATTTATTTTACTGATAGTGACGCGCGGTGGTATCAGGCTATTTTCATATGCAAATGAGGCATGATATTTTTTAATTATTTATACAAATTAAATGCGTCACCTAAAAAAAATAGTATTTTCGATTATAAAGTATGATCATTGCACATCAAAAAATAAATACAGAGAATAAATAGTAATGTCCGTAAACATTTTAAGGAAACACGGTTATCGCCCCTGATATCAGTGTGGAAATTTACGTCCGATATAAAATGCATAATAATGCCAATCAATACTTGGGGGAATGGTGACCGAATGTTTATTTTGCCAGGAAATGTATCAGATGTCTCTGACATAAAGAACAGTTTGTGCCTACTGAGTGGACATGTACCTTTAATGGTTTCATAATAAACAGAGGATCTCAAACGAGTTGCCATTTGATATGAGATTTATGAAACGAGCACAATGCATGCATCGAGCCTCTGGCGAGATGCATAACATTGCTGACGCGTTTCATAATTCTCATATCAAATGGAAACGGGTTTGAGATTATGTTTATCGCATGACTTCAGGCTCCAAATAGCAGAAAACTTGGAGACATGTTTCAGTGAGAAGATGTCATTGACTATTTTCGCATGTAGTTGAAAATCTCGACAGAGAAAAATAGTTTTAATACCAGCATTAAGCATGTTATAAATCTGGGCCCGGTTTTTCAAAACATCCGTTAGCTTAACGGACTGTTAAATCCTTAACTGAATGGTTAAAATCTCTGTTTTAACAGAGATTTTAACCATTCAGTTAAGGATTTAACAGTCCGTTAAGCTAACTGATGTTTTGAACAACCGGGCCCTGTTTGTTATATTATCAGTTCACGCTCTTTGTAAGTACTTCATAGTACTATACGGGACCCAGGGCTCCAGATAAGAAATTAGTAATTGAGTATGTTCACTCCATCATTTCTGAAGCAATTGGGTATATCAAAATTTGAATTGGGTAAAATAAAATCACACTACTGTTTACACACAGACAGCAAATGTTGAATAGTTTGCTTCGAAATGAAAAGATGTCTTGGCATTTCATTAGAATTGTCTCCTTGGAGACAATTCTAATGAAATACCAAGATGTGTTTTCATGGAAAATAATAACAATATGCTATATTTGTGGTCTGTTTATTGTTTTCTGCAGCATGATAAAGGTACCACAAAATTGTTATTGCTTTTTGATACTCGCTTCTGATTTCAATTGGGTTTTTGGTAATTTTAATTGGGGTATTTAAGCAAATAGGTAGCTTATCGGGAGCGCTGGGGACCACATTCTAACAATTGCAGTACTTTTACGTAGTCACTGACGATTCTAATGGCGTTTAAAACACTTTTGCCAACCCCAAATATTATATATTGTGATATATTAGATATATGCTGCTTCAAACTTGAAAAAAAAGTAAGTAACCCCCGGTTACGAATGTGCCTTCTTTTTATTTCGTGATATTTGGTCAAATAATGATTTTATTATTAAAATTGATATGTCTATGGTAATTTAACATGGGGGAAAAGGTGCGGATGAGCTGGGGGAAGGGCTTTGGAAGGAGTAAAAAAACGAAACATTTTGATGATCTAACTAAGAAAACAAAAGTTAAATTTTGAAAATCGGTTCCGCACTATTTCTAAAATTAGAAAAAGGTCCCCATGTTGAATTCCCTATGGGGATTGTTGTTGTTTTTTCACAATAAAATCGATATTGGACCAAGTTTCACGAAATAAAAAGTCGGCTCATTCTTAAATTTTGATAAAATTTAATATTAATGAAAATAATACTGTTGTTGCATTATTGGATTTACATTTATTGAGCATAGGCTCAATAAATGTAAATCCATCAATTGAAATTTACAGACTTTTCTAAATCTGCACTTACGAACATGTTAGTCGTACGAAGTTTAGTAAAACGGGTCCCTGAAGTCTCTGTCTGTAACGCAGGGCGACTTGTAAGTCGCTCTGTGTTACAGACAGAAAATTCGGGTTACACAAAAACCATGACTTACTGTTGAACTGCAGGAAGAACTAACAGGAAAACCATGCGATTCAAAACAAGGTTAAGTCCAAAATAAGCTTTTGGTAGCCGGACTAAAACGTTTCCTGGTTTGTTTTCATGTTGTAAAATAATATCACAATGAGAATATATGTAAGACAGATTGTCTTATTTACAAAAACAAGACATTCACGTATTCATATGTCCTATGTACTCACCATTATGAAACCTTTACGACTTTGAAAAATTCACGTTCGTTCTGCCAATGTCAGAGTGCATAAATATCGTATGTAACGAAATATACATTCACAAACTATATATACAACTATATTTACGTTAAGGCATTGTCTACAATAGTTCACCGTCAGTGTACACTCCCTGGTTTAATCCACAATGGTTGAAGTCAACAATGGCAGCCACTAGTACGAATACATGTATCACAACTCCACCCATTGTCACCTGTAAACGGAATAGTATCGACATTTATATTTAATCTTGGCAAATCAACCATATACCGACGTTGTGTAGCCTATTTTACCCACATTTATTCCGAAAAGTGATCAGATTATTGGTTAATAACTTTGTCAGTGAATTTTTTCGCCAACTTCCTACGTTATTTACGGAAATATGTATTCGCAAAATCATTATCGAGAAACTGATTAAATCCGAAACTGCGATAAGGTGTAAAATCCCATAGCCGATACCAATACCGGAATATTACAAACCCAGTGATTGGCATTAATAAATGAACCATGCATTAATCCCTACCAGACGTCAAACGGATATTTCAGACGACAATTTCTGAATGTTTATAAATCCGGTGCTAATTTTATAACTTAAAGTGACTGTCTCAGATGATGTCTCATATATCTAATATGTGGTTTTTCGCTTAATGTACAAAACATGACAAAACAATTCAATTGCACACTTTTATTTGATCACATCCCAAAAACGTGCGCTATATAGAGAATACTAGGTTAGTGCCGTGAATGGGAAAAAATATCCGGCAAGGCTCAAGAATTTCTTTATTTCTCATCAGAAGTATATGTTGTGACCACTCATTTGAACCGTCTCGCCGAGACGGTTCAAATGACCACTCATTTGAACCGTCTCGCCGAGACGGTTCAAATGAGTTATCACAACATATACTTTGGTTCAGAAATAAGGAAAATAGATAGAGAATAGTAGGTTAGTGCCGTGAATGGGAAAAAATATCTGGCAAGGCTTAGGAAACGGGATGGGCGAGGCTCTGCCGAGCACATCCCGTTTCCGTGCACCTACTATTCTATTTATCCCGTCAACACCTACAAATGGCTGTAAAATGCAAAAATAGTATTGACTGGATATCAAAAATGTTTCACGGCACCGTGTTTCACGGCACATACGCACTGTGTTGACGGGATAAATTCAAGTACATGCTATCAGAAACTGTAATAAGCGGGGGAGATAATTTGGCTTGACATTTTCTATATACCAGTAGCCGATTTCATCAAAATTGCAAATTATACTTTGGGGGAGTAATCATTTATTTTTCCCGAAATGCATTATTTCATATAGAACTAACCACTGCATATATTTGATGCTTAAAAGTATGCAGACGTATTATACTGAATGTATTACATTTTATCAGGTAAACTGCCCTGTATTGACCGAATACGTACTGACTGATAACATATTGTTGTATCAGGCATTGACGTGATAAACATCCGGGTTACAACGAAGTGAAAACTGACGTTCCATTGGTCGGATGACGTCACGTGACGTTACCGAATGACGTCAGTGTAATGATGCAATGTAAACAAGTCCACGTTCTGTCCATAGATAACGACGTCATCTGTGGTAATTCTCGAGCATAAAACGTTACCTGATAAATAGAATATCAGACTAATGTCTTGTGATATGGCCGCGCCATACGAAAACCGGGCTTAATGACAACGTCATGAAAAGCGGTAAACGACGTCGGAAAAACGACGTTTCAAATTGTCTAGCGTCGCCGTAAAAGTTCACAGTTTGCCCTCCCATTTACATTTACTGGTGTCAGTTAACATTAAGTGTGAACAGAAAACGGAAAATTATAACTTACTGAAACTTTCACTAATATGAGACGCGATACCTTGTACCTCGGTACACATATTATGACGTCATGACTTGACGTCACGTACTTGTGACGTCATTGAACGTGAATATAAGGTTTGATCATGTCCAGCCGTGTGCAAACGTTTGCTGTGGCCCGAGGGAACTGTTTGAACCCCAAGGCCGCAGGCCGCGGGTTCAAACAGCTCCGGAGGGCCACAGCAAACGTTTGCACACGGCTGGACATGATCAAACGTTATTGTTACATTACCAACAAAAAACTGATGTAATTTGAGCATTATATTCAGTATTTTCAGTACTTTTATAAATCGCCCCATTCATGTAATAATTTTCGGTATGCATATTCCGGGGCCGCGTCATGAACGTCATGAAGTAGTGACGTCATGAAGGCACTTCCGCGTAGTGACGTCATGAAGGCACTTCCATTACGCGCGGCCCCGGAATGAGCATTGCCTAAAGTCATGTGCAAACAGCACGCGCTATTTGTTTGCAACAACGGAAACCATGTAACAATACATGTTTGACGTTATGGCCATGGTGTCGTGACAAAATATTATAGCAAGGATACTTGCACGAGTTCCTCGCAGCATCAATGACTTAGAAATGCTTCAGGCGCTGTACATTGTCGCCTAACTGTCGTTCTTTGACATATTTACTATTTTTCGTCGGTTGTCCTTATGAATTCAAAATGGTCAACGCATAATTTAACTGGCTACATATCAGAGAAGTCTTCGCTTACACTGCACTTTGATTCCTAAATAATTTTAAATATGACCAACCTAGTATATGCCAACGATATTACCATCTATTATCTTGGTAAACTGAGACTTTTGAACAATTATATCCAGTACTTAGCGAATGATATGCCATTTAATGCCACTCATTTTATCATAAATGGAGGTACATGTAGACATGCATCTATATAATGACATAAATATCCGGGGTTTGTATTGAATTTAAAATAAATTCATCAACATATTAATTGGAAATGTGATGGTCATAAACTTGCTTTTGTAGTCGAAAGTGCTTTTGTAGTATCAAATCATCAGTTTATCACTTGACTGCATAATAATGTATATCAGGCGATGGTAATGCGATCCTCAAGAAAGACACACGGCGACAATTATAAGGTATCACGCTACCAAATCTGCCCGGTATCGTGTTTTGTCACAAAGTTAATGTTATAAGCGGCCTACTGCCTACTTTAAAATATGTCGTCGTATACGAAATGTTAAATGATGTCGCTATTATTCCCCAAAATTATTTCAGACAGCAGCAAACAACAGGGAAACGCCTCACTCTGCCTTATTTGAAAATTATTCATACGAAATTACGTTACTTGGACGTCAATCCAAAACATGACGTTACATTAGCAACTGCACCACGAGCCATAAACATTATTTTCATACTTTGTCTTGGCCTAGTGGGAGACACTTGGCCAGGCTACGAGATATCCAAATTTGGTTGACATGCGATAAAAGATGATAAATATATAGGACTTGTCCGGATCAACACCCCTTGTATACGCCGTTGATAAAAACGTCGTAATTTCGACGTCATTGATCTAAAACGTCATATAAGTTTTTACCAAGCGTCATAAAACTACTTCTAAAATGAACCATAATTGGGATACATTGATAATTTTGGCGGCATATGGCTTTTAAAAGATTCAGAATACGCGAAAAAGTAAAAACTGAAAATGTTGGCATTAAGTTTCTCCCTCAAAATATACTTTGCTAGATAAGTATACTTTGCAATGTTGGTGAAATAGGCTACAGAATAGAAACATTGTGATTTATTTTTAATGTTTCTTTATTTTTTCTTGCGAAATGATAATACTATACCAAATATAAAAAGAACTACCCATTAAGGACGCGAGTGTATTTAATTTAAATGAAGCAAGAACTGGCATCGTTAAACAAAGCTAATCATAAGGTTAATAAGGTAATTTAATAAACAAAAACAACTTTAACGTATTTGCCATACAAAATAGGTGAACATAAGTCCTCAGTGACCTTGACCTTGGGCGGTCGGACGTGGGTCATATGCAAAACAAAGAACCATCCCTAGACACACATTGTGGCCAAATATTATCAAAATATGGTAAGCGGTTCATGAGTTATTGAATAAACAAAACAGGAGGGCCATTGTGGCCCCATATCGCTCACCTGGTTATTATATATATGCAAGTAAATCTGAGAGAACTGTATACATTCACTATTACTACGAAGTTTTGTCGCAACCAGTCTGGTGATTATAATGGGAAGACATTGTTTAAATATTTTGTCCAACTTTATACGGTGGCCATCTTGGATTATGCGACGACCTCCCATCTAAAATACCGGTATGACCTTTCGGTGGCCGAACGAATTGTTAAATTGAGCGAACGAATTGTTATTTCGTGGGAACGAATTGTCAATGCGAGGAAACGAATTGTTATTTCGTCGTAACGAATTGTTAATCGTGGGAACGAATTGTTATACTGAGGTAACGAATTGTTAAATTGAGAGAAGGAATTGTTATCTCGTGGGAATGAATTTATAAAACAAAATCTATGTCCCCTGCGGGGCTCCGTAGAAATATATCTATCCAAGGTTGTGATACCTTGTAGCCCAAGCCCATTGTACTTACAGTGGGGTCGTCAGCGTGTAAGTGCACACACGAACGAACACTGTCAGCGTGTAAGTGCACACACGAACGAACACTGTCGTGTTCGTTCGTGTGTGCACTTACACGCTGACCTCATTGTATATGCAATAAACTACAGTAGAACGTCTCTAAACCGGACACACAGTTTCTGTGTCAGTACTTGTATTGTATTGTTCATATATCTACAATGCATGTTCAAGTTCACAAAGCAGGTCCGCGTGATTTGGTATAGTCATATGTCTCATTTACAGTGGGACATCTCTAACCCGGACACCCTGGGGACCTCCCAGGGCGTCCGGTTTAGAGAGGTTCCACTGTATGTTTAAACTAAATGTATCTGTTTCGAGTACATACTGTATTATATGCACTAGAATCAGATGCACTGGAAGTATGATATCATAATCATATTGTACTGTTTCATATATGCCATTGAACAGTGTTGCCACAGTCCGTTACACAAAGCCTCATAGCACCTGATTAACCCGTTCACCCCTAAGTGGAATTGATTTTGATATGTTAATTTTGCAACCAATTCAATCATCACAAAATGATTTTCAGACTAATCCATTTATGAAAAGGTTTTTTTTTTGGTTCTCAAAAATATGAAAATTACTTTCAAACAGTGCAGATCCTGATGAGACGGCTCGTTACGAGCCGGCTCATCTGGATCTGCACTGTTTGCATAAACCGCTATAGCGGGCTTTCAGGTTCAACGGGTTAAGGAAACTTATTGTAAGCGGGACATATTACATATTCCAATGTCATTTAAAGGTACATGCCCACTCAGTAGGCACACATGTTCTATAGTAATTAAATAAGTGTATAATTGATTGTGTCACTATTTCGCCAGTTCTAAAAATTGTTTTTGTTTGTTTGTTTGCTTATATTTAACGGCGGCACTGGCTCGAGGACCTTGCATGCCGTCTCCCAAGAATGGGAGAAAGAACGGAGGTAGAGATTTTTTGAGAGAAGCCGGTAATTCGTATTTACAGAGCAACTACGAATTATCGATACCCATTCACAGCTGGGTGAACTGGAGCAGTGTGGATAAAGTGTCTTGCTCAAGGACACAACGCAGCGCCTCCGGTGAGGCTCGAACCCACGACCGCAGTCTGACGCTCTAACCACCAGGCCACTGCGCTCCACCGTTCTAAAATTTACGAGTGCCCGCTATACATATATAATCATTTAGTAATATGTATTTTACTGATAGTGACTCGCGGTGGTATCCGGCTATTTTCATATGCACATGAGGCATGATATTTTGTATTTATACTAATTAATTGCATCAACTGCAAAAATAATATTTTCTACATATTATAAAGTATGATCATTGCAAATCAAAAAAGTAAATACAGAGAATAAATAGTAATGTCCGTAAACATTTTAAGGAAACACGGTTACAGGTCCCCAGGGTGTCCGGTTTGGAGATGTTCCACTGTAAATCAGACATGTGAGCACTTCATGACACATTCTAGTATGTTGCATTCATGAACAGTCGTTGTAATCAGAGATACATAACAGCGAAAAACATCTAAGGTAAACATCTATATTTTCCCGAGTATCCAGTTTAGATGGGTTCCACTGGATTTATACAAATACGCGCGGTAATGCTGATTTTTCAACGGTCACCCATTTTCAGGAGTAACCACATTTCGATAGACACCAGTAAGCGTTAACATATGACATGCCGAAGCACAGCAACTCCCTTAACCAATTAGGCTCCTCAAACCCTATTTATGGCTCTGGATGAGCACAGAAAAAATCTTAAACTAGGGTTTGGAACCATAATCCCTATACTAGTTTAGACTCCCAACCCCTAGTTTGAGCAATTTGTGTGTAGCTGGCCAGAACCTGCCATTTGTACGGAGCCTCGCATGGGACGTAGAATTCTTTTTTTATTAATTCGTTCCCACGAAATAACAATTCGTTCCCTCAATTTAACAATTCGTTCCCACGAATTAACAATTCGTACCCTCAATTTAACAATTCGTTCCCACGAAATAACACGAGTGGGAACAAATTGTTAATTCGTGGGAACGAATTTTTATATGTGGGAAGAATTATATCGAGGAACGAATTGTTAAATTGAAGGAACGAATTGTTAAATTGAAGGAACGAATTGTTAAATTGAAGGAACGAATTGTTAATTCGAGGGAACGAATTGTTAAATTGAGGGAACGAATTGTTATTTCGTGGGAACGAATTAATAAAAAAAAATCCATGTCCCCTGAGATGGTGCCTTTATATTGGGTATTATTTAGCTGGCCATATTAGTACACTACCAGCTGTAAATCAAAGTACTAAAAGAACTGAAACTGTATCACCACAAACAAAAAGTAGGAAAGTGTGCTCGCCCCACACTGATGATGCCCCCATTGGCAGCCTTTATAACAATCTTGATCTGATGTGGGGTGCCCTAAAAACAAACCAGATCACTTAGCCCATACATATTAATGGGGGTATAACTTGATCCGGCTCTCAGTTACTCTTTACGAATACCGGTGGGCCAGATCAGGGGCCTATTTCATCAACATTGCAAAGTATACTTTACTAGCAAAGTATACTTTGAGGGAGTAATCATTTATTTTTCCTGAAATGCATTATTTCATATAGAACTAACAAATGCATATATTTCATGATTAAAAGTATGCAGAATTATTATACTGAATTTATTACATTATCACAGCCATTAAATGGCTGTGATAATATAATAAATTCCGTATAATAAAAATTAATAAATTTAAAAAAAAAATGAAAATTTCTCCCTCAAAGTATACTTTGCTACTAAAGTATACTTTGCAATGTTGATGAAATAGGCTACAGGTGCACATAGGGAACCGTAAAGGATTACTCCCATCGTAAAGTTTACTCTTCACATTGTTCCCAACCAAAGCAATTTGCGGTTAGTAACAATAGAATGAATGACCTTTACACGGACCACGGGTCACCATTTTAACAAATCGGAAAGAGCATCAGTGGTCGATCAATTGTGAAGTTTCGTTCAGATCGGATCTTGGATTGCGTGGCGCCGCCATTTTTATTAAATTTGAAAAGGCCATGAATAATATCTGTAACATTTAACCAACATCCGCAAAGCGGTTCATGAGATATAGTAATTGAAATTGGCGACTGGCTGAACAATTGTCTTAGATGACATAATTATACGATTGCAATAAAAATTAAAAATGGGGACGGTGACTTTTTTGTTATTGATGAAAATGAAAAAGTACGGTTACCGTTACAGAGATTCCGGATAGTACCGGTCTCGGTTAGTACCTTTGAGGGAGTAATCATTTATTTTTACCGAAATGCATTTTGTCATATAGAACTAACGACTGCATATATTTGATGATTAAAAGTATGCAGAGAATTATTATACTGAATGTATTACATTATCACAGCCAAAATGGCTGTGATAATGTAATAAATTCAGTATAATAAAAATTAATAAATTTATCCTAAAATTAAAAATGTGTCCCTCAAAGTATACTTTGCTAGATAAGTATGCTTTGCAATATTGATGAAATCGGCTACAGGAATGGCGACCGACATCTATGCTTCTAAAAAAAGATAAATACAATTGCGATACCTAATAATAGGTACATCGAACGCCGACTTAATTGTAGCAGATGATACAGTATAAACCATGTCTGCGCCAGTGAAATCAAATTATCAAACCTGCGCACTCAAATTCGCAGTGTGCGGATGCACATGCTGATCTGGATCTACACTGGTCGTATAACCCATAAGCCCCATTTCTCCAGTCACAGCCACATATAATCATTGGCAATATTAGCGCGGCTGTTTGTGTACTCAGACACGTCTGTACACAGGCATTCGGCGTGTTTCGACTTTCGGCTTTCATCGGTATAACGAAACACGCCGAATGCCTGTGGTCTGTATACACATGCAAGAGCAGTAATTCTCACGATTAATATCGTACGTCTGAAATCTGGATGTGATATGTGGCTGTGACTGAACAAAAAGGGCTTATGGGTATTGTGACCAGTGTAAATCCAGATCAGCCTGTCTGATCAGGATATGCGCTGTTCGCTATTCCATCAATGAAACACCCTCCATACCAAGCTTCTAATAAGCAATATAGACCGTTATCACGTTACAGGAGTGTGCTGTATGAGCAGGAGTTAAACTGGCCACAAATCCCACAAGCCCCATTTCTCCAGTTACAGCCAGATATATGGGCATAATCTAAGCTGCGGTCAATAACATCACGGCGGATAACTAACGTCACCTACCTGTAGCCTATTATCTAGCAAAGTATACTTTGAGGGAGTTATCATAAATGGCTGTGATAATGTAATAACTTCAGTATAATAAAAAATAATAAATGTATCCTTAAATTGAAAATTTCTCCCTCAAAGTATACTTTGCTGGATAAGTACATGTATATTTTGCAATGTTGGTGAAATAGGCTACTGGTGTTTGTGTCCGCTTCTGTCGACATTATGTTGTTAAAAATGGTAATTGGCGGTGTCTTATGGGTTATTTCGGTATATCTGTTGGTGTGGGTGTATCGTTACTAATATAAATTTTACGGCACCTCTCGCGAAGTGCACGTATAGCCTATGCTACTGTACTGTAAGCTGTACGGGCCGGTAAATGGAGACACCCACAAGATGGCGGACATGTAGTGGAAAACGTGACATGTTCGTGCTTCAATATTTACTGTTTTCCCCTTTAAAACTAGCAAAACGTCGTAAGCCAGTGTATAATTGTTGTCTTAACCCTCGGTTGCTCTTGTTATGGTCCATCTCTCGTTAATATAAGCAGGAACGACCGAACAACATTTTGAAAAGAGGACGGTCTTTACTGATCTCGCATATGTCATTTCTGGATGAATTTTGAATCTGTCACTTGATATTACATCATGTATTGATTGATGCTCTTTCCGAATATGTGTCCCTCGTTTCCACACTTTAATTGTAAATATGTAAAAAAAAAATATTTAGAAAAAATCACCACAGTAGTTCTACGGAGGAGACTCTGGAAGCCAGTCGAGCAAAAATATGTAGGCCTATGTACTGACGTGACATCGACAGTTTCACATGGATTATGTACGGTGTCTGACGTCACAAGATATGACGTCGGGAACTTAGCTGACGTAATTTCCGCCGAGATTTCCAATTATCGACGCCATTTTAGGTTTGTTCCTTTGTATTAAAGTTATCTAACGAACAGAACAACAAAGCATATCTGTGTTTTTATAATTTTAATTTATGTTTACCAATGTGTACGGTGGCACAGAGGGCATGAAATAGTTGTTACTTTCGCGTGCGCACGTGATAGTCTTCACTTGCACACGCGGTAGTCATTGCGTGCGCACGCGATAGTCATTGCGTGCGCACGCGATATTCTTTGCGTGCACACGAGGTAGTCATTGCGTGCGCACGCGATAGTCTTTGAGTGCACACGTGGTAGTCATTGCGTGCACACGCGATAGTCATTGCGTGCGCACGCGATAGTCTTTGCGTGTTACCAGTATGTATATACACTATAATGGCATGTCACCAGTATGTATACAAACCAGCATGGAATGTCATCAGTATGTATAAAACCAGTATAGCATGTCACCGTACATATACTGGTGACATGTAATATGTAGGTGTATATATTGGTGTAATGTCATACTTCTGTGTATACATATTGGTGACAGGCCATACCGGTGTATATGAATACTGGTGACGGGTCATACTGGTGTGTATCCATACTGGTGACAGTCCATACTGGTGTGTGTGCATACTTGACATGACATATGTATGTGTATCCATACTGGTGACATGCCATATTGATGCATGTCGTACTCCCCTGTATACATACTGGTGACATGCCATACTGGTTATATACATACTGATGAAATCCCATACTGGTTTGTATACATACTGGTGGCTGGCCATACTAGCAAAAACTATCGCGTGCGCACGCAAAGACTATCGCGTTCGCACGCAAAGACTATCGCGTGCGCACACGAAAGTACAAAACATTTCCATGTCCCCTCTGTGCCACCGTAAATGTGAGCGTTATAAATTCGTTTAAAGTTTATGTGAACTTTAGTTCAGTGTAAGATACATTCCCAAATATATCTATAATCGGGCGTATGTGAGTGAAAAAACGAAACAGTCTTCGATCTGTCCTGGGTTCTGTCTGAGAATGTATTGGATGAGCGTTAAAGGTGCATGCCCACTCAGTAGGCACAAACTGTTCTTTATAGGAAATAAATAAGTGTATAATTGTGTTACTATTCCAGCAGTTCTAAAAATTACGAGTGCCCGCTATACAGATATAATTATTTAGTAATATTTATTTTACTGATAGTGCCTCGCGGCTATTTTCATATGCAAATGAGGCATGATATTGTTTGATTATTTATACTAATTAAATGCCTCATATGAAAAAATAATATTTTCGACAGATTATAAAGTATTATCATTGCACTTCAAAAAATAAATACAGAGAAATAGTAATGACCGTTAACATTTTAAGAAAACACGGTTATCGCCCCTGATATTAGTGTGAAATTTACGTCTGACATAAAATATATAATACTGCTAATCAATACGTGGGGTAATGGTGAATGAATGTTTATTTTGCCAGAAAATGTCTCAGAAGATGTCTCCTATATAAAGAACAGTTTGTGTCTACTGAGTGGGCATGTACCTTTAAACTACCGTACTAACGGTCGTACGATCGAAATCCACCGCGTGGCATTTTTATTCGAAACATTTGACTTAAACTGAATACAGTTCCTCGTCATGAAACAAAATACAATCAATATAATACATGATAGGTATGAGTGAACATGAGCTGAGATGGATTGCAAGGTAAATACTGTTCTAGAGGGTGAATTTTTCTGTTCTGATAACTGTCAATGTTGAATAGGTATATACAATGACCAGCACTTATTTGGTAGATACATGCAATGTATACTTAATGCGAGTTGTATTCTGACAAAGTGGGCCATGCCACAACCGCGACCAGCATACATCCCGGCCAGCCTGCGTATTCACACTCTGACAAAGATGTAGACTGATCAGGAGCAGGTCCCATTTTGTCAGGACACGCCTCGCAACTCTATATGTGACTTCAACGGTCTGTGGTATCGATATTGGTGGTGGATATGGTGTATGAGAGTATTATCCAACTATGAGCTACACTGCCGACAACTATTTAGGCGTATTTTGTCATAGCATATCACACTCTAACCTATAATCTTTTACTATGCAATTTGCATGACGTTTTCTTATTGCAAATGATTCAGATAAAAATTTACATAGATTGATCAATTATTTTCTGTTAGTCGACTGCAATAATAATACAAGTTTATGTACACTTGTGTGATTGAGGTAGTACCGTTTAATATAGGACCGTCTAATGTTCTCATAAACAGGACATTTGAACACAAGATGGTACTCGTCCTCTAAATCGTTTGTATTGCACAGCTGGCACACGCGTTCATGTCTCTCTATTCGGTTTGGTCCATATCTCCCAGTCTCTATACGTAACGTATGTGATGATAACACAAGTTTGCTAATTGAAGTTCTGAGCCACCTGCTCCGAACTTTGTTCAAATAACACGAATACTGAAAATGTGGTTGTATGTACTTGTACAATGTCAGTACTCTATTACTTTGTACATCGGCATGCCATTTTTGCACGAAACAATCAAACAACGCTTGTTTAAACTGCGGTATGAATGCATTTTCTGAAACACAGTGAGGGTCATTCCATACATATGTGAAACCTAAATTATCTAATAAGCACTTCACTTTAGTTGCCCAATTGTTAACCCCGCGTGTACAATCTAATAGAGTACCATTGTATACCACTTTCAAAATACAGTTATCCGTTTTAATCAGCTTAAACCAGTACTTTATGATTCTTGTATATCTATTAATGTACAGGATAACGACACAGTTCACCATAAACGCCTACACATTACTCGTCGATATTTTCACGCCCAGAATAGTTTTACAAAACTTGAGAGAGAATTAGGAGAGAATTGCGGATACGAACGCGTCGAACAGTTGGCACATCGTCTTTGGGTTGAAATCATATTGTCTTGTATTTGCTAGTAATATGTTCATAGCTTTCAGCGCCTTTCCCGATAACGTCTGTTGATTTAGCGCGAACGACCCTGTATAGTTGAACACCACCCTGAGATAGTTGAAATCGTCTGTAACTTCTAACACTTGACCGTTATAATACCACTGTTCGTCACCTAGCAGTCTGCCTCTTTTACGAAACACCACAATCTTCGTTTTGGACGTATTTACTTCAAGCCCCCATTTTATACAATATTCGTGAAGTTTGTTTAGGCTGCATTGGAGCTCATTTGGGGATTTTGCGAGCAGTACCATATCGTCTGCGAATAGTAGCAATATGACGGTTATATCTTGTAGAGTCAGTCCGCTGTCTGTGTTGTCTTGTAGATACAGCTCCAGATCCTCGATAAACAGGGCGAATAGTATCGGGGACATTATCTCCCCTTGACGTAATCCGATCGTGATGTCAAAAAAGTCTGAATATTGTCCATGATGTTTCATGCACGACTTCACCGTTTTGTAAATTCCGCGTATAATGCTTAACATTTTACCGTTAATTCCAAGCCCGTGTAGTTTTAGCCACAATGTATTTCTGTATACCGAGTCAAATGCTTTTCGCAAGTCTATACATGCGGTATAAAGACGTTGTTTACTGTTTATTATTTTTTCAATCACTGAGCTCAATATAAATACTGCATCTACGGTGGATTTCCCTTTCTGAAAACCGAATTGTGCATCCGAAATTACATTATGTGATTCACACCATTCACTCACGCGATTATTAAGCACACTGGTGAACAACTTGCCCAGACAGCTCACAAGGGTAATACCGCGATAATTGTTTGTGTCTTTTGTGTCTCCCTTGTTTTTATACAGCGGGACGATAAAGCCTTCTGTCCATGCGTCCGGGAAATGCCCAGTATTAAACACAAGGTTAAATATGTCCGTTAAATGCGATGCAATTATATCCACTGCTTCCAGAAAGTACTCATTTAGTAAATGGTCACATATACAAATGTGTGTGTGTTATTGACATGTGTTTTTTATGTTCCGTTATTTTGACAAATGTCAATAACAGACTAACAGAACTTTGTACATGTACAAAGTTCTGTTAGTCTGTTATTGACATTTGTTTTTTATATTATTTTGACAAAATATTTCTTTGATGCAGTTTGCAGATAACTGTCCACGTTAACTGTTATCGATCACCATTTATAGGTGAAAACTCTGTGGAAGCTATATTTTTTATTTACATATATATGGTCGGCAGCATATTTGTAGACCTATGTAGCCTGGGCCCGGTTTCCCGCACTACTACATGTTTCAGATCTGGTTAATTCGACGCGAATTTGCAGTCTATTGCTCAATTCTGTCCTTCTAATATAATGTATAAACATAAAATTTAGCGCAAACATTATCGATTTTAAGAAATAAATATCTCCTGCAAAAAAACTAGATTGGTCAGTAAGCGAGGCTTACGGAATACCCCCCGCGTGGGCCCAGGTACCCCTAAATATGTAAAATTTTCCAAGTGTGTGGGCTTGTGACCTTGACTCTGGGCTTAGCGGGGGCGGCACGAACGTGAATGTGAAGCAGATCCGCGCAAGGAAATATAAGTTATAACCGATTTCTCTGATGTTAAGTTTTGTAAAGAGACTAAGTATGTGATCTTGACCTTGGGATCAGAAGGGATATGCCACAGCATGATAGTAGAGCCTTAGAGGAATGCATGCATGAAATATTAAGAATTTTAGATGAAGTTATAACATATTTCTCAGATGTTAAGTTTTGTAAAGAGACTATGTATTTGACCTTGACCTTGGGATCAGCGGGGGTTGGATGGTCGTGTATTTGGCACAGCATGGTAGTAGAGCCTTACAGAAATGCATGTGTGAAATATTAAGCATGACTAAGTATTTTACCTTGACCTTGGGATCAGCGGGGGTTGGACGGTGGTGGATTTGGCACAGCATGGTAGTAGAGCCTTGCAGGAATGCATGTGTGAAATATTAAGCATGACTAAGTATTTGACCTTGACCTTGGGATCAGCGGCGGTTGGACGGTCGTGGATTTGGCACAGCATGGTAGTAGAGCCTTAGAATGCATGTGTGAAATATTAAGCATTTTAGATGAAGGAAATAGAAGTTATAACAATATTTCTCTGATGTTAAGTTTTGTAAAGAGACTAGGTATTTGACCTTGGGATCAGCTGGGGTTTGGACGTCGTGGATTTGGCACAAATAAGCATGTTAGTAGAGCCTTAGATGCATGTGTGGAATATCAAGCATTTTAGATGAAGGAAATAGAAGATATAACAATATTTCTCTGATGTTAAGTTTTGTAAAGAGACTAAGTATTTGACCTTGACCATGGGATTAGCGGGGGTTGGATGGTCGTGGATTTGGCACAGCATGGTAGTAGAACCTTACAGGAATGGATGATAAGCATAGATGAAGAAAATAGAAGTAACATTAATGTCTCTGATGTTAATAAGAGATAAGTATTTGACCGTGACCAATGGAAATCCAGACGGTCGTTATGGAGCATGGATGAGCCTCAGGAATGCATGTGTGAAATATTAAGCATTTTATCAGATGTTAAGTTTTGTAAAGAGACTAAGTATTTGACCTTGACCATGGGATCAGCGGGGGTTGGACGGTCGTGGATTTGGCATAGCATGGTAGTAGAACCTTACAGGAATGGATGTGTGAAATATCAAGCATTTTAGATGAAGGAAATAGAAGTTACAACAATATGTCTCTGATGTTAAGTTTTGTAAAGAGACTAAGTATTTGACCTTGACCATGGGATCAGCGGGGGTTGGACGGTCGTTGATTTGGCACAGCATGGTAGTAGAGCCTTACAGGAATGCATGTGTGAAATATTAAGCATTTTAGATGAAGGAAATAGAAGTTATAACAATATGTCTCAGATGTTAAGTTTTGTAAAGAGACTAAGTATTTGACCTTGACCTTGGGATCAGCGGGGGTTGGACGGTCGTGGATTTGGCACAGCATGGTAGTAGAGCCTTACAGGAATGCATGTGTGAAATATTAAGCATTTTATATGAAGGAAATAGAAGTTATAACAATATTTCTCTGATGTTAAGTTTACGGACACACGGACAGACCACGGACGGACGTACGTACGTACGTCCGGACGGACGACGGACGGACGGACGGAGGACGGACGGAGGACGGACGACGGACGGCACGACGGTACGGACGTACGTCCCTGACGGACGACGGACGGACAGACGGACAGGACGGACCGGACGGACGGACGGACGGACGGACAACCTGACTCCAGTATACCACCCCCCCCCCCCCCCCCACACAACTTGTTGCGGGGGGTATCATAAAGCCATGGATGTTACGACTAGTATAGCCACATATCAGTTTCCTCTGTGCATATGCGCCGTTTGATCACAACATTCTATGTTCGCCATTCAGTCACTGGGGAATCCTTTCTCGATCGCCGACAGGATATGGGTCGCCGGCTGTACATTTATTGCAAATATATTATCTGAATGAATGGCCTTTTTGTGGAATTTATCGGGGATATAAACTTGGAAAAGTCGCGGGAATACTGGACGAAGGCCTTTGTTGTGGAATTTATCGGGGTATAAACTTGGAAAAGTCGCGGGAATACTGGACGAAGGCCGGAAGGCCTCGTCCAGTATTCCCGCGACTTTTCCAAGTTTATATCCCCGATAATAAATTCCACAAAAAGGCCATTCATTCCTTATAATTCCAGCATTTTAAATAAATTCATCAAGAAAATGTGTTTATTTTGACAGACGGCAGCCATTTGTTTACATTGACAGCACTGACAGCGCACCTGTAGAAAGTAGTTCGGCGTGGGAGTTTACTGGGATATAAATTTTGGACAGAGACTTGCTACGGGCCAATCAAATGTTAGGGAATTGTGTAAATATTTTTGTGCTGGAATTATTGTATTGTAATGTCCAGTTTTCAGCAGGTGGTCCAAGTACAGTTGTAAGCGGGACGATGAACATTCGACGTTTATGTTGTCTGAATATGAAAAGCTTCAATCTGAATAAACGCTAACATCGTCGTCTCGATGTGTGTCATGTCAATACAAGAACTAGGTACGGTGGGATGATATTTCAAGGCAACATGTTGGGGATATTAGTATCATGGACTGTGCGTGATAATATTGTCAAGTCGTGACACACATACAATAATACAAAGTCAAGAACTAGATACAATGTGGGATTATATTTCAAGGCAACATGTTGCGGACATTAGTCATGAACTGCGAGTGAAACTATTGCCAAGTCGTGACACAAATACAATAAGACTGTGTGCACTAGCAATTGATATGGTTCGTCTAGTCCTGTTCGGCGATTATCAAGGATCTCTTGACTTGGTGTCTTGTTATTTTATTTTATATCTTCCCATTTCTTCGTACTTTGGGACCCTCGCATTTTGAATTGAGTCTCCAAAAGACAAAATTCTACCATAACACTCCCAAAACAAACACAAGGCGGTGGTAGGACAAGCTGATATTGTGGTAACAAATGTCTTAAATATGTTACCATAGCCATTTTGTCCATGTGGCAGACTTCCACGCGCTACCCTTGAAGGTGGTCTCCCACTAGGCGAGTGAAAATCTGCGATGGAGTAGAAATTACAAGTCAGCGATGCAGGATTTTGCTCTAACGATATTCGAGTGATGACTGTACATGTAGTGAGTAACGCATGAAAGTAAGGGTGCCTGTCATCAGACATAGACACTGCATTTCAGAGCAAACAGTTTGTTATACCCACTTTTTTTAAATAAATGTTTTGTAGGGACTTGAAACTTGGTGTGTGCCTCCCTTATGGTGTGTAGACGCGCAAAGTGAATTTCGATTTTTGATGCGACCCTCGGTCATGAATTATCTGCGCCTTTTAGACTTCGCATTCGGGAAAAGTGGGTATATTACGATGGCGCACCATCGACTGTTCTCTAGTTTTAAAGTAATTTAATGTTGAACATATTGTTCTCTCCGTATACATGTGTATTTCCATGTGTATATGTTGAACTAAACGATCGTATAGCCCCAATCAACCAATCAGTTAATCAATATACTTCCGTGGTTTTCTACAGTTATAAATTCTTAAAACACTCAGTAAATACGACGTCAAAAAGAAGAAATCAGCATACAGAATCCGCCGTACCTGCGCACGTTCATACTTGCTGGTACATGAACTTGCTGGTTTATCGCTTTGCACATTCATGTGTTACCAAAAGACTCAAGCTCATCCGTCTTTGCATTCATTATTCAATGCCAAACATGCTTCTAGTTCGATTATATCAACTTGCAAACTGTTGTAAATGTTGGCGTATGCTCTATGTGTAACGGTAGATACTGTAACGTTCTTTTGACGTCGCTTGGCGTCGCTTTTAAAGAACGTCTCGTTTTCTCAAACGACCTGCATAGTGGTGGTGTATAAAATATAATGTATTTTAAAATGAATATTTCAGATATCATGATCAAATAAAAAGCGTTCAATTCATCATACAACTACATGTAGATTGGTCTGTAAGCGAGGCTTACGGAATAGCCCTCGCGTGGGCCCAGGTACCCCTAAATATATAAAAATAGAAGTTATAACATACATGTATTTCTCTGATGTTACGCTTAGTGACGGACGGACGGACGGACGACAACCTGACTCCAGTATACCCCCCACAACTCGTTGCGAGGGGGGGGGGGGTATAAATACCATTGTCATAGTAACAAAATGTCATATTGACCAAACATTTCCCGAAGACCGGTTTTCTCGCAACGCGGCTCATATAATGTTTAAATGCAAGTTTATATTGTTGGATAGTAAATAAAAATATTATTTGCCTTGCTTAGTATTTACATGATTCTAACAACAATATTTTCTGTGATGAATATGATGTGATGTAGAGTGAAATCTATCGTATTTCCCCCAAGTTTTTATAAAGGAAAAACAATAAATAACACTACCAGAAGACACTGATAATGTAAAATAAAACATTTATATATGTTCATTATGTTATTTGTAAATCTGAATGATTTATACATTTGCAAACGGTGGTACACGTTCATATGCATGTATAATATATATTCTGCAAACGTTACAGGAGGCCGTATTGGTTCAATGGTAGCGCGCTGGACCGGTAACCAGAGACCCATGGTTTGATCGGTAACCAGAGACCCATGTTCCACTTCAAATTATCTCATATTTTGAATACATGTAAATAGTTTATGGAAATGCATTCCGTATATTTTACATGACCTTTAATACAATCGGATATAAACGTGTCTTTAGAAAGCATAGATATGGGTGGTGCAACGTAAATATGTCGATATTATCTTTGTTCTCTTACGTCTGAATCATAAATGTGAAAGCGAGTCATATAGAGACGGTGCCACACTTTAAAATCTCATCCGACATACCAGTGGGATGGAAATACTATGTAAGAAGTGTTCACGTCTAGGGTTCTGAAGTTCAATGACATAATTATCCCCATCTCTTATAAATGTGAAATATTGTGAGCTTTTCATGCCCCCGCCACCGAATGGTGAAGGGGCATATAGTGTTACCGGCGTCCGTACGTCACGTACGTCCGTCCGTCCGTACGTACGTCCCGAAACCTGAACGCTCGGGTAAATGTCTTAGAATTTCTGTTTTTATATACTTTGTGCGTTCGAAACTTTAACGCTCGGATAAATGTATATTAATGTATGTTTCCTCGATTGGATCAGCTTGATATTTCACACACGCATTGCTTTAATGGTCCTATACCGCCTTGTGAGAAATCGACGATCGTCCCGCCCTCGCTAAGCCCAGAGTTCAATACTTGGTGCAATTTTAAACCTTAACGCTCAGTTAAATCTTATAAATATTTGTAATCTGCTTGATATTTCACACACCCGTTGCTCTGATGGTCTGCTTTCATACTATATCAAATCTAGGCTTCTCTGGCCCTCTGTGTTTTCAAATGTGCCTCGTTTACTTTGGCTTCCAACTCAGTGCAGATCATGATCAGACTGTGCGGATGCACAGGCTGGTCAGGATCTACACTGGTCGCAAATGCCATAAGCCCCATTTCTCCAGTCACAGACACATATGTATCACACATGTACGTTTTCTTCAAATAACTTCGACACTGCTACAGTTACGAGGACTCCGTCATCGTCTGAGCATAGTGTCAAAGTCTGCGTAACATCTGCACAATATCACATCGCAATCGATCCAGCAGTTGCTGCGATATTTGTATTAAAACACAGATTGAAACGTATGGAAGCGTCCTGGTGCCAATGCCAACATATGTTATCTCCTAATTAGGAGATATTAACTCCTAATTAGGAGATAGTATCTCCTAATTAGGATGTAGTATCTCCTAATTAGGAGTTAGTATCTCATAATTAAGAGTTAGTGTCTCCTAATTAGGACTTAATATCTCCTAATTAGGACTTAGTATCTCATAATTAGGAGTTAGTATCTCATAATTAGGAGCTACTATCTGTGTCAATGCTAACAAATATTTTATCTCCTAATTAGGAGATACTAACTCCTAATTAGGAGATATTAAGTCCTAATTATGAGATACTAACTCCTCATTAAGAAATAATAAGTCCTAATTATGAGATAATAAGTCCTAATTAGGATATAGTAAGTCCTAATTAGGAGATAATATCTCCTAATTAGGAGTTACTATCTCCTAATTAAGACTTAGTATCTCCTAAGTAGGAGCTAGTATCTCCTAATTAGAAAATACATATATTTTAGCGTTGGCACAAGGACGCTTCCATAGAACGGGCGAAAATACCAGGTGAGCCTGACGTACTCTACCCACTGCCATCATAGGTACATGAAACGACAGATCTGCCAACGTGGAACTTATAAAGACTAACAATTATTTAACTCGGTTAATACTAAACAAATCCCGTTGTAAATATAACTACGCCAGTGTAGATACATATAGATAATATACGTCATAGCAAATCCGATACCATTCAACAATAAGCAACAACCATATTATTATGTTCATACGCAAACATTTGATTGATGAGGTCTAGTCAAAGATTTGATGCTATCCAGTTTACATATCCGCCTCCCAACAGTAGAACAAACAAGGCAACATTGTTGAGAATATGTTAACCCTTAGCCTGCTGAATGAAATGTTGTCGTCTGCTGTTTATGTTTTATTTTCGATTTTTCTCCTCAAAAACATGCTTTGATAGCACTTCAGAATCATTTTCATTGGAAATGATTCTAAAGTGCTGTCAAACCATGTTTTTATTGAGAAACAGGGCAAAAAATAAAGCAACAGCAGACGAGTTTTCGCGATCAGCAGGCTAAGGGTTAATATAACAGCCAGCGCAATGTTTACTGTACATCGGGTTATCGGATAATAAGACTATTATATATTAGACAAGCCATGTGATTTTGTACCTAAGAAAATATACGATGTCTTATGAAAAATATTTGCAATACGATATTTGCGTAAATACATCGAAAGTTGATGAAATCTTCATAGCAAATGCTATGAAAAATTTCGTCAATTTTCGACGTCATTTACAGAAAACATCACAGTTTCTGTAAATAATGTTGATAAGAAATCGCAAATCATTATTAAGTTGGTAAGCACATGCCAACTACACATGTCAACGGATGTCAACTACATATGTGGCTGTGACTGGTGACATGGGGCTTATGGGATTTGCGACCAGTGTAGTTCCTGATTAAACATCACACTCCTGTTGCCTGATAACGATCTATATTGATCTATAACGATCTATTGTTAATACCGTGACGGGTGTTTCATTGATGGAGTGGCGAACAGTGTAGATCCCGATCAGACTGCGGATGCACAGGCTGATCTGGATCTACGCTGGTCGCAAACCACATACGTCCCATTTCTCCAGTCACAGCCACATATACTGGTGCGAACTATACAGGGAGCGAGTGTGGGCAAGGTTCCATGCCGAGTATTTTACGAACATTGACCGTTATTCTCTTGGGGTCACTAAATTTCGTACGACTAAAATGTTCGTAAGTGCAAATTTAGGATCGTCTGGAAATCTCAATTGATGGATTTACACTTAATGAGCATAGGCTGCATATGCAGCATATGCTCAATAAATGTAAATCCAATAATTACTTACAAGAAGGCACTGTTAATCTGAAATTTACAGACTATCATAATTTTTCACTTACGAACATTTTAGTAGCACGAAGTTTAATGAAACGGTCCCCTTGTTCGCAGTGTCAACACACAGGTAGATAAACCGTGACACGGATGGTAAAATAGTTAAGAACCCGTGGGGCCACTGATCATCCAATGATTCATGCATACTTGCTTCATAAATGTGATGGGATATATGCATAACATGCATGTGACTATTCTCTTCTTACTATATCCTACACAGTGCAGGGAGTAACCATGTCGGCCATCTTAGTGTGTACAAGCCATTTGCCAGTTTTACCTCTTATGACGTTTGACACATACCACTAATAATTATCACAAACACATGAATAAAATTTGGTGCAACATGATGGGGAGACATCAAACAACAGCGTTCAATGCCTTGTGTTCTTCAACTTTATTTCCAAAGTCTGATATATGAATGGTTTGTTGATCCTTTGTTAAAATGTTTGATAATTCAGTAAATACTGTAACAATAAGAACAATTCACAGTGCTGTAGATATATAGAGAATAGTAGGTTAGTGCCGTGAATGGGAAAAAATATCTGGCAAGGCTCAGGAAACGTGCCGCGCCAGATATTATTTTCCATTCACGGCACTAACCTACTATTCTATTTATCCCGTCAACACATACAAATGGCTGTAAAATGCAAAAATATAACCCCAGCTACAGCACATATTCATACGCCGTGAGTAGGTCGTATTGGCAGGATATCAAAAATGTTTCACGGCACGTGTTTCACGGCACATACGCACTGTGTTGACGGGATAAATACATGTATTACCATACATACTGTATCGAACCCAGCGACTTGTAAGCAGTTATACGAGTGTATTGTCACTACTGTCCACTTGCCTGCTATGCGAGTAAATACGGATTTTACCTGTGGCAGATGAACGTCTAATAGACAGTGCATCAGTTTGACATTTTACACATTGAAAAAGTGTCAATTGTATATTTTGTGAGTGACGGTAGAAAAGCTCAGATATCTAGCGTTTTGTGTAGCCTGCTGAAATAATATTTATAGGACGTTGTCGTCCTATACATCTGGGATGTATTGCACCAAAGTGTATTAGATGTGCTGCAATATTATTGGCTGTACGTGTCAAACGCTCCAAGTGGTGAAACTGCCCGATAGCATGTACAAACTGAAATGGCGCAGATGCAACTCTGTATAATAAACTCTAAGAAGAACAGGGTGATATATACTTTATAGAGATATTCAGTCACATGTATGATGCTACGACATTTGAAACAAAATGTCATATTCTATAAAGCCAGTCCTTAAACAATCGAAACCAGCAGAAAGTCAGTGAAATAAACAGTGCCATGAAACAATACAAGGCGATCGCTGGGGAATGTCTCACCCACTAAACGAGGCGATGGACATGAAGGTCAAAGTCACGAAGGTCAATGTCACAATTTGAAGAAGAAAACAAAATATTGATACGAAGGTCATGGTCACCGATGTAAAGGTCACACAAATGACACTGGGTTGATAGCCATCAAAGAGAGTAAAGAAGCTATTGGTGAACGGATCAAGAGATATTCAACATGTGGATGTACATTAAAAAGTAATGACACACGTGTCAAGATCACCAAGGTGACGGTCAAGCTCACTGGAATGACACTGGATGGATAGTTACCAAAGTGAGGAAGCTATTTATGAAATGTGGTAATGATGTGTCCAACGGATCACGAGACATTCAACATTTGGACGTATGTCCAAAATTGTTGACACGAAGGTGAAGGTCACTAAGGTCAAGGTCAGTCGAATTACACTGGTAGATATCCATCAATGTGAAGAAGCTATTGATGAAGTTTGGAGATGACCCGACTACGTTTGGATGTACGTACACATTCATTGACATGAAGGTCAATGTCACATTGGTCACGGTCACCCGAATGAGACACTGGGTGGATAGTCATTAATGTGAGGAAGCTATTGATGAAGCTTGGTAAAGGATCCGACTAACGGATCAGGAGGTATTCAACATTTGGACGTATGTTTGTTTGTTTGTTGTCGGTGTTTAGCGACCTATCAACAGCTAATGTCATTTAAGGCCGGACCAACGGGTTCGATCCCGTATTCAACCTGCTGCATTGGGGATCTCAAAATCAGAATAGAATATTTTTAAATCGAAACAAATATATATTCAGCCTTGAAATTAAAATAAAATGGTGCCAGGTTCATACTACACCAAAGCCACTTGGCCCCTTCCCCTAAACGTAATAGGATTACGAATAATCATATTACTCATATCACGGGTATAACCAGATTCAACTCTCGCATGCAATAATGACAAAGACGTACACGAGGGCCATACCATGTCTCTGGTCGCGATTCCGGTAAGAATGCATCCCGATCGTTAAAATACCCATCGCATGCTCTCACCTGCCATGTACACACTTATTGACACAAATATTAAGGTCACCAATGTGAATGTCAATGTCACCCGAATGACACTGGGTGGATATGCATCAATGTGAGACAGCTAGTGATGAAGTTTTGTAATGATCCGGCTAATGGATCAAGAGATATGGGAAATGGGGCTAATATTTAAGTCCCACAAAAGTTTATGTCACCAAGGTGAATGACAAGGTCACCATGTGAGGAAGCTATTGATGAAGTTTGATATAATGATCCGACTAACGGATCAAGAGATATGGGAAATTTACGTCCCACAAAGGTTAAGGTCACAAAGGTGAATTTCAATGTCACCCGAATGACACTGGGTGGATATCCATCAATGTGAGACAGCTATTGATGAAGTTTTGTAATGATCCCACTAACGGACCAATGGATATGGGAAATTTGGCCGAGTCCAAACTTTAAGTCCCGCAAAGGTTAAGGTCACCAAGCTGAACGTCAAGGTCACCCGACTGACACTAGATGGATGGATAGCTATCAATGTGATAAAGCTATGACGCTACCGACGACGACACCGAAGACGACGACGTAATTGTGACCGCTATGTCTTACTTTCCACTATCGTGGAGGAGACAAAAAGAGCCTCTAAAGGCCTATTATTATTGTTCTACTTCGCATTTTCCGTTCTTTGTCAAGTGCCTCCAGGCTGCTGGCTTGAACACAGAATGACGGCCTAGTTGGCAACTCCGTGACCCATATAGGATACAGTAACGAGACAATGCTCAAATGTATGTTATACAGTGGAACCTCTCTAAACCGGACACTAAGAAAACACCTGTGACTTTATTTCTGATGAGTTTCTTGGTCATTAATCTCAGGTGATAATGTCTCTTCATGATCGCATAGCACACAACGATGGCTGAGAATGATCAAATGTCTGATTTACAGTGAAACGTCTCTAAGCCGGACACCCTGGGGACCCCCAGGGTGTTCGGTTTAGAGACGTTTCATTGTACATGTTTCCCATCACAATTAGGAAACACTTGTGTTTGAATCAGAAGTATGATGAGCAGGTGTAAGACGAGTCATCAACGCTCATACAACTCCCAATATGAAACGAACAAATGACATTACAATTCCCAAACCTAAGCACAATGTATGTTTAACGGCCTGCCATTAGACCACCAACACCGAGGGTGTGGATAAATATGGATATATACGGCTTTGACAAGGATGTATACGTATATAATTTGAAAATAAGAGTGCCGAAAATCACAATATACACTCGTCGAGGCATGACCAGTCAACAAGAGGGACAACTCACTGAAAATATACGGGGCATTTCTCTTGCGTTTTTTTAGTTTGAGTTATTGCGTGGACAATGGTACAGAATGCGAAAATTAAAAATGGTCGCCAAGGAGAGATAACTAACGAGAGCATTTTGAAAACCAACAGGCCTAGGTTATTCGTCTTTCAGTGGTAAACATGCATACCGAAGTTGGTTCAGATGTGAGAAGTAGAACTTGCGCGGACAATGATACAGAATGTGAAAGGTGATACTTTTGAAAATGAATAGGGTTTCTCTTTTCAGAATATAAACACGTGTTCAAAATTTGGTTCCGATCCATCACGTGGAACAAGCTGTCCCCGCCCGCCGTACAAGGTGAATATATAATACGTCCCGTTTTGTTTTCTTTTTCAAACGGGCATATACAATTGGTCGCCAAAAAGAGAGAAGTCATTGAAGTGCATGCATGTAATTAATTAGGTTTCAAAGAATGTTTACTTAATTCATATTATGTCCATATATCTTACTCTCGGGATGCTAAAATTGTATTTGTGGGTAAATGCTGGTATCTGGTATTTTTCATGAAGCAAAATAAACTGTATCTTTACATCCACCAATTCCATAAAATCAGACTAGATGGCCGCGGCCCGCACGTGCAGTGAGAAAAAAATATAGCTTATCGCAGGTGACCTTGAATTTGGTGCAACGAACCCCACCGCCAATAGGTGTATTCTCCTAATAGCAATGCACACGTGAAATAAAGTGGAAATCGGCTAAATATTATTCAAGTTGTCGTCTGCTGTATATTTATTTTCTTCGATAATTCTCATCAAATACATGCTTAAACAGCATTTTAGAATCATTTCCAATGGAAATGATTCTAAAGTGCTGTCAAAACATGTTTTGAAACGAGTAAAGTGAAAAGAAAATCTATTTTGGCGCAGGTAACCTTGTAATTGGAGCAACGAACCCCACTTTCAATAGGTGTCTTCTCCTGATCGAAATTATTATACTTGTGAATTATGGTGGAAATCGGCTAAAGATTAAACAAGTTATGCGGAAATGAGTAAAGTGAAAGAACTGGATGGTCGCGGCCCTCATGTCGCGCTCCGCGAGGCATTTGCTAGCATTAACCCTTAGACCGCTACTCACAACAATTGTCGTCTGCTGTTGCTTTCATATCTTGCCTTATTTCTCAATGGTATGAGTATGCGATGGTTTGACAGCATTTAAGAATCATTTCCAATGTCAAAGCATGTTTTTGATGATAAAAATGTAAAATATAAAATAAACAACAGACGACAAAAAATAAGATAACGGTCTGAGGGTTAAACGACCTTTGATAATATACCAATGTGTCGACTATATCGAGCTGTCCGCAAACGGGAGCGACAAAAAAAGTAATTTGACCTTGACATTGGGCAAAGAGGACGCAAGCGTTATGCATAGCATGAACATGCGGATGATTATAAAGACACATGTGACGTTTCGATTGGATTGGCGCAGCGGTTTCAGAGATATAGTGTTGTTAAAAACTTTAACCTAAATGCAAAAGCTTTTGGTAAATTTCAAAGTAATTTGACCTTGACATTGGGCACAGGGGCCGCACAGGTGGGGCGTAGAATGAAACTAGATTGGTCAGTAAGCGAGGCTTACGGAATACCCCCAGCGTGGGCCCAGGTACCCCTAAATATGTAAAATTTTCCAAGTGTGTGGGCTTGTGACCTTGACTCTGGGCTTAGCGGGGGCGGCACAAACGTGAATTTGTCACAGGGTGGTAGAGGTCCATTGGAGCAATGCGAGTGTGAAATATGAAGCAGATCCGAGCAAGGAAATATAAGTTGTAACCGATTTCTCTGATGTTAAGTTTTGTAAAGAGACTAAGTTTGTGACCTTGACCTTGAGATCAGCGGGGATATGTCACAGCATAATAGTAGAGCATTAGGGATGCATGCATGAAATATTAAGAATTTACAATGAAGGAAATAGAAGTTATAACATATTTCTCTGATGTTAAATTTTGTAAAGAGACTAAGTATTTGACCTTGACCTTGGGATCAGCGGGGGCTGGACGGTCGTGGATTTGGCACAGCATGGTAGTAGAGCCTTACAGGAATGCATGTGTGAACTATTAAGCATTTTGGATGCAGGAAATAGAAGTTATAACAATATTTCTCTGATGTTAAGTTTTCTAAAGAGACTAAGTATTTGACCTTGACCTTGGGATCAGCGGGGGTTGGACAGTCGCAGATTTGGCACAGCATGGTAGTAGAGCCTTACATGAATGCACGAGTGAAATATTAAGCATTTTAGACGCAGGAAATAGAAGTTATAACATATTTCTCTGATGTTAAGTTTTGTAAAGAGACTAAGTATTTGACCTTGACCTTGGGATCAGCGGGGGTTGGACGGTCGTGGATTTGGCACAGCATGGTAAGTTTAGTGATGGACGGACGGACGGACGCACGCACGCACGCACGCACGGACGCACGGACGGACGGACGGACGGACGGACAACCTGACTCCAGTATACCCCAACCCCCACAACTCGTTGCGGGGGGTATAAATATGGATCATGATGAACACCCTTGTGAACTTTAGAGTGAATTGGCAAAGCGGTTTATGAGATATAGTGTTCTTAAAAACTTTAATCAAACGCTTTAATACGGACGCACGTACGGACGTACGGACGTAAATGACGTAAGCCAATGTGCCGACTATATCGCAATGTCCGCAAGCGGGCGCGACAAAGAACACACAATCTATTTTTGCGCAGGTGACCTTGAACTTGGTCAACGAATCCAGCTTACAATGGGTGTCTTCCCCTGACTATACCAATGCACCTGTGAAGTATGAGGCAAATCGGGCAAATAGTATTCAATTTATCGAGTTCGGACGTACGGACAATGATTGATTGATTGATTGTTGGTGTTTATCAACAGATAAGGTAATTTAAGGCCGGACCAACGGGTTGGACTATCCCGTATTTAAACGGTCCATAATGAGGGAAATTCCCAAAATCAGATCTCAATATTTACAGAAAAACATATATTCAGCCCTGAAATTAGAATATATTGAACTGGTGCTAGATCCATTCCACACCATAGTTACTTAGCTCCAACCCCAAAAGTAATATGATCAGTACTAATCTTAATTAATCTCAAGTATCAGAAGGCTAAGAGTGCTCACGTTTAACCAACAACAACAATGATATATGTAACCTGGGGGATTGATTGACAAAAACAGGTGCGTGTTCGTGAAAGACTGGAATAGAACCTGTATTTGACATCTGACAGCATAATAACATGTCATAAGCAGGCCAGCTCTGACGTTAATATATTGAATGGTGGTCTTTGAGTGTTGCAAGCATGTCTACGAAGCAAGTCATTTTGGGTTGCCTATTGGACTGTGCTACATAAACAATATCATACATAGCAACGTTGGATTTTAAAAAGCAAGTATACAGGAATTATGTTTTCACCAAAAAAACAACAACAACAAAACCCGAATAAAATATAAATAGCCGGGTGCTAACGGATACTTAGGGGAATTATAACATTATTTACAAGGAATATTGTCAGTAAATATTATTAGTACACTGTAATATATAAATGTTCTCCCAGACAACAGCGTAATAAATATATAGTTGAAAGAAATAACCTCTGTGACCGTCATAAAATACGGTGCTGTCGATTTCTGTGTTCATGAAAGTAGTTCCATCATACAGATGACGAATATGTCACATAGTTCGCCTTCAAGCGCGGCGACCAATAATCCACTGGACAGAATGAAACAATGGCTGCTTACAAAACTGCAGCATCCGACTGATTTACAAACAAGCTTCGATGGATCGGCGGACAATATAAATGCCAAGGTGACGGGGTTCCCTAAAATCGAGGTGTCCAAAGACCGAGAAATGAGTGTAAAAAACGTGATCCGCACACCTGGTCTGCTGCCCAAAACCTGGGTAAATTACGCTGAGTACTCATCAGGGGCATCGCCGGATTTATCCGCGAGAGAATATAGAGTCAATCAATTGATGAGATCGCGGATATTGTGCAAGACAGATTCGGAACCGGCCTCTCGAAAACGATCGCCTTATTATTGCAGTCCGTCGCCGGGAGCAACGATGTTCAGATACCCCATCAAACGGCAGCCGGCGTTCGAGATGGCGGAATACTCGCCAAAGTCACTGGATAGGTCCGAGCTAAGGACGTCTCGAGCGCCGTCAGTGATGGGACACGAGCCAAAATCCGCGTGCACATGTTCCTGCCAGGAGACCACGGCGCCTCTGAAGTTAAACAAGTTTCAACATTTCATGGAAAGCCTTCGGCCAGAGAACAACGATGAAGCCCCGCGACGGGCATCTGCCCCCGAGCATGGAGCAAACGATCGTGCTGAAACGACCGAACTGAAAGAAGCTACGTCTTCGGACGACAGTACGGCAGACAATAGAGTGAGACGCGGAGAACTCACCTTAACAAGGTCATGGTCAATAAATGTTGAGCTCGTGCATAGAGATGTTAAAAAGAAATCAAACGCTGACAAGCGTAAAATGTCTCTCAATGAAACGGAACTGTGTCGCCATCAACGCAATTCCTCCATTCTCCGAATGTTATGTGTGTCCAAGCACATAGAGAAGAGCGAAGAGAACGTGGCCGACAATCCCGTGGGACGGGGGTCTCTCAGAAAGGTTTCTTCCTCAGCCAGGCCGAACTTCCAAGCGGCGAAACCAGCCACCGATCCGCTGGACGACTTTCGGAAACTGTATGAGAAAGAGCCAACAAACTACGAAACCATACAAAAACAGGGCGGGATAAAACTGCGATTTCAGTACATTCTCGCCAACAAGACGCTGCAGGTAACGTTGATAAGTGCACACTATTTACCAGTTGAGCATTTCACAAAACTAAATTTCTACGCTGAACTCTGCCTTTTACCTGGGAAAGAATTTAAACAGAAAGGAACCACGCACTATTACACAAATAATCCTGTTATTTTCGAAAGTTTTACCTTTCATAATGTTAAATTTGACGAACTGTTGGCAAGCAACTTAACAGTGAAGTTTTACAATAAGCCAAGACTGTTTTCCAGACGAAGGTCAATCGGATATGTGGAGGTGCAACTGTATAGATATGACATAACGTCAGCTACCGTCATTTGGAAACCTCTGCAGACAACGACAGCGTCCAAAAATCAAAGGTTTTCGTGACTTATATGATGTACCAAAATTAGTGGGTGAGCCAGATCCATGAAAACAGGGTTATCATTACCACTGGGGGGGGGGGTGGTAAATTATTATTTCCGCATGATAGCAATCTGTAAGTATTCGTTTAAAGATGTTATACCCCTATAGGTGGACACCCCTAACAGCAATATTTTCTGCTAAAAAATGAGCAGGTTCGAGACCATTCAAGTAACAACAATGCAAACTCGCATTCGAAAAGGCACTGAAAACGTGACAGCCGGTAATTATATTTTACATGAAAGCGAAATTCACAATTTTCTTTCCAAAATGGCTGCCAAAATCCAAGATGGCGGCAAAAACCCACATACCGTACATTCCCCCACCACACTAAATATGTACGAACTACATCATTTATTTTTCCTGAAATGCATTATTTCATATAGAACTAACAACTGCATATATTTCATGATTAAAAGTATGCAGAATTATTACACTGAATTTATTACATTATCACAGCCAAATTGGCTGTGATAATGTAATAAATTCAGTATAATAAAAATTAATAAATTTATCATAAAATTGAAAATTTCTCCCTCAAAGTATACTTTGCTACTAAAGTATACTTTGCAATGTTGGTGAAATAGGCTACAGACACCATGCTACATGTAGGATAGCGTATCGTACAAATAGTTTATTTCTTTGAATCTTGTTTTCTCGGTAGTTCATTGGGGGAATAGTTGTTGTGGGGTGGTTGCGTTTGTTTTGGGAAAGCACACCGCTGGTCGTTGAGCACATGTTTGTGCCACGTGGAAGGCTCATCGATCACCACTGTGCTCGTGCCATGTGTTTATCATGATGTAGTGCGTTAGTTTCATCTTTACATGGGTTCATATGTCTCATTTGGGTATCTTGATGGCTATTTTAGATGGTGATAGCTGTGAATTATTCCGAAAGAGCACTTATTCAATTACTTATAATTCCAGCACAAAATATTTACACAATTCCCTAACATTTGATTGGTTCGTTGCAAGTCTCCGTCCAAAATGTATATCCCAGTAAACTTCATGCCGAACTACTTTCCGTAACCGTCAGGCGCAGTTAAAATAATTGTTAAGAAAACGGAAAATAAACACATTTTCTTGATGAATTTATTTCAAATGCTGGAAATACCTTCGTCCAGTATTACCGCGACTTTTCCAAGTTTATACCCCGATAAATTCCACAAAAAGGCCATTCATTCCTGTAATATGTAACGGAAAGTTGTACTGTGTCTCTTAATTGTCACTATCGAACACATTGGTAGGTTGAAAGATGATTTGTTCTATTAATTGAAACACAGGTGCAAGACTCTGACCTAGGACGCAATACTTGGCTCATTTGGAAAACGTTACCCCACCCACCAATGTCCATACACTATACCATACAGCCTTTCAGACTTGGCTAATTTGGAAAACGTTACCCCACCCACCAATTTCCTTACACTATACCATACAGCCTTCGGAATGGTCAGAGTCTTCCACCTGTGAATTGAAACGGTGTCGCTGCGAGCAAACACTGTATATGCACAAACATGTACATTCGTCAAAAGGATTCATTGATTATATTAACACCAATATGTTTACTTAATTTACGAACCTGTGGTTGTCTAAATAGTGGTCATATGTTAAATTATAAAGAACGTTACTAATATATTTGTGACTTTTATGAACTTATTGTGGTAGAAGCATTTCCATTTAACATTCCAATCTTTACGCACATGTTCGATGATGTGTTGTTATCGCCTCGTATCACATATATAATTATGTTCCAATGCTATACAAACATCCATATGACCAATGAAGTATGTGAGGTGCTCAATAATATTCTCCTCGTAAAAGTGTAGTGTGACTGTAAAATGTATTCACATGACCGTATGGCAATATGACAGGAACACAGGAATCATAGAATATATTCATATAACGCTTGCATGGCAACCTCGGTTAAACACCAGTACAATACTGAATCGGAACAAGACGATAAACATTTTAATTTTATTTTTTTAAACAACACTTTTCCACTGGAGCTATACATATCAGCTGTACGCATGGCCATATAAATTATAACATACATATTCAAATAAAATCTGCATCCGGATATTCAAAGTCGAGCTCCACATTGTGTAGCCAATACCACACAGTGTCTCCGTATGTCCATAAAGCATTCTAGAGTGTCACGAGTTACTCTGGGACAAGGAGGGTTACAAGCAATACATGTATACGATTTGGTTAGCATTTGATGCAATATACTTTATATTTCCATTTTATTATTTTGTTCTCATGTACATAAAGGGAACTAAAAATAAATATTAGTTGATGCATTAATGAATATCGTGCTCATATTCCTTCTGAAAACACCCATGTTAATGCAACCAAGCTTTGATTTGATATTGAACTGACATTGAACTAATAGTTTAGCAGTATGTCGTCATTCATGTTTTTGATTGTATGCTAGCTGTCCTAATTTTCAAATATCACATGTACATTTCTAAATTTAGAAGAACTATATATATATAACGTCCTAGCGTTATTAACAGTTTGACGACCATCTTATATTCATTTGAATGCCATGATTGAGCAGTGTCTGAGGGTTAAATTATTGTAGGTCAAAGTCATGCTCATACGTAATAGTAATGTATTTAGCAATTTAGCAGTCACATGCAATGGAGTACATTTACGATGTTATGTTACAAAAAGCAGCGTACAATACATATGTGATCGTTTTAAGATATAATCGAAGCCTGATTAACTGACTGTTCAATATGTTAAAAGAAGTATCAAGACAACTTACTGTTCGCAATCCCATATATTATCTCATCAAGTACATGTACATGTTCAAGTACATATATAAATGGAGGGGGGGGGGAGGTTCCCAAAATAAAAACTGAATATTTACAATAAAAAAACTATATATTCAGCCCTGAAATCAGTATAATCCTGATCCGATGTCAGGTCCTCGCCACACCATAATCACAAAAGCAGTAGGATCATTAATAATCTTACTACTTAAGTGAGCATTATGTGTAATGTGTATTAATACGTTTAGAGTCTTAAATACATTACGACTATCTCATGTAGCAGTATACAATGATGTTTATAAATATGTATGAATGGTAGTGTAATTTGTGGACTGTTAAATGTCCATCATTCCTAACATCATGCGTTTAATCATATACTCTCACCTTTCAAAATTCACACTTTTAAGTTTGTGTATGTATATGCTATGTGATATCGGATATTTGTTATCTCAGTGAAGTCAGTACTTACTTAACGACTTATTTTTTTTATTAATTTCGTCCCATTCCTCATAAATTGCACACGGTTGTGATTCACTCGCTTGTTGTCTCCCCATATAAAGTGATTGAATTAACAACAGTAGCCTATTTCACCAACATTGCAAAGTATACTTATTTAGCAAAGTATACTTTGAGGGAGAATTTTTCAATTTAAGGATAAAGTTATTAATTATTATGGATCAGAACGGAATATTTACATCTAGAAAAAATATATCAGCCCTGAAATTCGAATAACCTGACCTGGTGCCAGGTCTATACCGCACCAGTCACTTGGCCCTTTCCCCTATTAAAAAGTAATACCGGTAGGATTACTCTTATAAGGGGTATGACCAGATTCAACTGTCACATACAAAATGCCAAAGACGTATGTGAGGGCCAAACCAGTAGCCGATTTCATCAACATTGCAAAGTATACTTTAGTAGCAAAGTATACTTTGAGGGAGAAATTTTCAATTTTATGATAAATTTATTAATTTTTATTATACTGAATTTATTACATTATCACAGCCAATTTGGCTGTGATAATGTAATAAATTCAGTATAATAATTCTGCATACTTTTAATCATGAAATATATGCATTTGTTAGTTCTATATGAAATAATGCTTTTCGGGAAAAGTAAATGATTGCTCTCTCAAAGTATACTTTGATAGTAAAGTATACTTTGCAATGTTGATGAAATAGGCTACAGGTCTCTAGTCGGGATTCCAGTACGGATGAACCCGACAGTTAAATTACCCATGACATGCTCCCACCTGCCACCCACTAATATGTATGTAGTATGAGAAAATGCATACATTATTATTGATCATTACATACTATTTTATGTGTACGTATATTACCTGTTCATTGAAAATTAGTGTTGATTAGGTCCAACAGAAATCATAAATGAACAACTCCCTTAAATGTCTTACAAAACTGTAAAAGGAATCCTGATACAGTATTAAATGAGTCATCCCAGGTAAATGCATATACTGTACATATGTCTTAATTTCATTAGATACAAAGGTTATTCAAATTATTGTCAGCTTCTACAAATTATTGCAACGATAAAATGGTTCAAATATATCATACCAGAACAAATGTAAAATGCATTACATAATGCTAATGCTTGGCGGCCATCTTGGAATCATAAACTTCACAGGAAATGGAGGTAACATACCGTCAGTCTGAATTTCGTTCCGTATCTGACAAGGTGCGACCAACAAACAGAACAAATAAGATTAATTTTGGTTATCCGATCCCCCTAGCAAAGCTTTACCTTGTCAACATGTTAAAAATGTGGGTGGGGTAATGTATAAGCAGCTGCAGAAAACAGTGAACATAGCATATGGTTTGCAATATATAAGCAGTCTGATTGTGCCGAGATTTTTATTTATAATTCAGGTAACAAGGAGAACATACCAAATGTTTAGTTTCCCAGTCATTTTCTTACCATTATGCAAATGAACTTATAAGCTTTGCATGGTGTACAACTCTAAATACCGGTAGTGACAAATATGTGCACAAAACACAGAAAGAGGCTGTTTATCTGCAAATAGCAGCTATCTTGAAAACAGTACTGTTATAGCATCCGTAACCAGAGGGTTGGCCACCTAGAATATGTTGGCAAATGGTTCTATTTATCAAATAGGGGGGGGGGGGCAATCTTTGACAGCATGCACACGAAATGACCCAAAAATCGTCCTTTGCGCCCCCAGCATTTAGTATTGTGATTATATTTATAAACATCGAGGTATACCTTCCGGACGTGGTGTTGGTGAAGGGCTTGGGAAGGGAAGCTACCGTGTCAGAACTGTTAACGGGAGGTAACTACACTTATCGAATTGTGCTACAGAGCAATGGACTGTAGAGAGGGGCAATGATTTAGGCCAAATAACAAAAAGGTTTGTTTCCTGTTGCGGGCCCGAAAAAGATAGGGTCGGTAGGTAGGGATTTTTTTTCTTTTTTACGTTTTACTGTACAGTGTATGTATCATTGTAATTTAGTCAGACCGGGTCGGGTGAATCAATTTTGACACCGCTGCTAATATACCTACTGTCCTGTGGAAGAGAAAAAAATGTAGGGGGGGTGGGTGGGGGCGTGATCACCACAAAATGTAGGGAGGGTGACGAACAAAAGAAATGTAGGGGATGGACTGTGTCACATGAATATCTCTTCCATAGGGGAGTATGCATGTTTACTGGAATAGTCCAATATTGAAGCATTAATATTTGACAGGAAAAATAGTCAAAAGTCATAGTGTATCTAGAATCAATTGTTAGACACACTAAAGTAAACAATTACACAACTGTAACAGCTCTTCTTTTAATTTCATGTCATATTAGGAAATAACTTATTTTCCCTTCAAAAATGTCATGCCGCGAAAACACATGACACACAATTCTAACGCTGTAAATCGCCAATACTTACAGAGCAAGTGGCCTTAAATGGCGTAGATTTGGTGTGGACCATGTGGTAAATGCCATTTATCGATGAGCCATGGTCTACCACCCGAATCTCGTTGACCTTGCACCAAAAACATCGCAGAGCAATCAAACTGTTGCTCTCATCGGCCATGTTGGATACGGGACAGGTAAAAAAAATAAAATAATAATAATAATTACAGTCGGGGGTAAAACTAGACGGTCGGTCGGGTAACAGGAAACAAACCTCTTTTTTTTACGCCTTAACCCTTTCAACGTAAACAACTGGAATGGACTGCGATATGTTAAGTTAATGGTGCATGCCCACTCAGTAAGCACAAACTGTTCTTCATAGCAATTAAATAAGTGTGTAATTGTGTCACTATTCCACCAGTTCTAAAAAATACAAGCGCCCGCTATACAGATACATGTCCGTTAATGTCGGTTATCGCCCCTGATTTCACTGTGGAAATGTACCTCTCATATAAAATGTATAATAATGCTGATCAATGCATGGCGTAATGGTGAATGAATGTTTATTTTGCCAGAAATGTAATATGTACAGAATATACAAAACAATCTGTCTTCCTATAGTCTTCCTATAGTGGACATGTACCTTTAAGGTATATGAGCGATGTATATTTGCTTTGTCATCATAAACGGATATGCCATGTGTAAAATAGCTTGTATCAGTATAATATGATAAAGGATCACCTGAACATAATGTATGGCCTATACTGTCTTCACTTGACTTGTATCATATTCAAATGTGGATGTGACTGGAGAAATGGGGCATTGCGTTGTGTTATTTGATCAGCAGCTACACTGGACACAAAGCCCATGAGCCCCATTTCTCCAGTCACAGCCACAAGTGATCACTAACCCTGTGCAGGAATAATGCAGCTGGCAGTGTACGACACATATGCGACACCCATGTGATTTTGTACATTCGGACATCTGCGTAATTTCATAAAATACATTTTCAAAATTTAAAATATTTTCGCATGTACTCGGAAGATTTTGTGTTGCACTATATTTATGAAAAATATTATAAATATATGTAAATGAAATTACGCAGATGTCCGAAGGTAAAAAATCACATGGCGCGTCTCATATTATTAAAGAACAATGTTGCTAACACAGTTATACACTATCATCCGACTTCTATGTTGCCACATCATTGCCTGTCACCTAATGAGACATGCCATGGTGATTTTGTACCTAAGAATATGTGCGATTTTTCATTAAATATATTTACAGAAACTGTAAAAATGCGGAATAGAATTCTGTATTTGCTATGAAAATTCCGTCTTTCAACTGTCAACGTCACTTACGAAACATTTTGTAAATTTTGTAAATATTTTTCATGATATTGCACATGGTTTTAGGTACAAAATGACATGGCGTGTCTGATATTTTGTGTGCTTGACCATTCAATGCATTAACTACAATTGTTACAGTAAATATTCATGTGACTGGAGAAATGGGGCTTATGGAACTGTGACCAGTGCAGCTTCTGGTGTAATGCACACACATGTAGCCTGATAATGGCCTATATTGCGTGGCGGGTGTTCCATTGATGGAATGGCGAACATTGCAGATCCTGTTCAGACTGTGCTGATTTGGATCTACACTGGCCGCAAAATAAACGGCATTTCTCCAGTCATAGCCACATATGATCATCAGCCATGTTACTTCAGTTGTATATTTTAACCCATTTACATTCGGAATACACCTTTACGGGTATGAACTTTTTCATCTTATTTTTGTTATTTCTCAATGAAAGTAGATGGTGTGTCCATTCATTTGAACCGTCTCGGCGAGACGGTTCAAATGTTGGTCACGACATATATTCTGAGCTCATATAAAGAAAATATTTAGGATTTTCCACAAACAAATGGAGCCAATACCACTGACATTAGAATGTAGATATACTGATATGCAAACAATGTAAATTTACTTGCCAGCACATTGGTACATTTCATCAATGATACAATATAAACTAAATATACCTTGAGCTAGCAATAATCCCAACCATGGATTTTGGTGAGTATGATTTTCGGATTCAGTAGGCTATTGTCTATCAATCTTGGTAGACCGCTAAAATAGCCGCTGGGTGAACAAATGGCGGCCATTTTTCAAGATGGTCACCAATCATTATGTTATTGTTTTAATAAGGTCTGTTAACTTTCAATCAATATTAACTAGGCAAATTGCTATAATTCAGTTACAGTTTTAATGTAAATGATTTAGAATGCATCTTACATTTAATTAAATCAATACATTTCAATGGCAATACATTTCAAAATGGCTGCCGAATTAGGCTGTTTTGCAACACTTTCTCTGTGAATCGCGTGCTATTACGAACGATTACATACGAGTACATTCATAAAGTTGAAAGACATATACATTGCTTTCCCTCACAAATAAATATCAATTACAGGAGATAGTGATGCAATATCCTTCCACAAGTGTCAAGAAAGTGAAAATGGCCGCCAAAATGTTCTTGTTTTTTTCCTATTCTTTACTCTATGGAGCTGTTTTAAACAGAATTTCAAGTACACTATTGCATTTATTCATACCAGATATACAAATCGAATCACTTGATAATAAATACATATCCAGTTATACGATGCTACAATTATATTTTCAAAATGACCGCCAAAATAACCAGGTGTTCAATAATATTTATGATGAAACTGCAGTTTTCAGTAATTAAACAACAATAACATTGCTATGCATAGAGTGCGCTATTCTGTTTAATTTTTCAACGACACATATGGATGGATTTCAATCCTCTTAAGTATGGAAGAAATGTTTCAAAGTTTTTCCAAAATGTATTGACTGTTGACAATGAATACAATGGTAGTGTTGAGCTGTCAAGTTAATGCGATTTTGTAACAAGCACACTACTCCGAATTAGGCAAGCATGATGGTCATTGATCATCGGCCAAGGCAATATGTAGGATGGTACATTGTATGATGTATGACATGGGCATGCTTATTCTAAGTATGCATGGCTTTCTCCAGCAGTAAGAATCCCACATAATGATGTCTTCACACATGTCAATAATTTAAATTAACCCTTGTTCGTGAGTTGCAAACATTGGAAAATAAATACAATACATTGTAACGATATATATCACGATATATATCACGAGTGTACAAAATAGGAAAGACGACCTTAAGGATTGTTACGTGGACTCAATGCCACATATGGGTATATGTATGTACATGTATGTTAAGACATGTATATCAGCTACAAACTACATGTAGTACACGTATGCATAGTTTAAGTAGCTAAATACAGTTCTGCATTCGAGAAACAAATGTGCAAATGGTACATGATTATAGTGTTTTAGGTCATTAATAAAATTGCATTGTCTGTTGTCAAATTCAGAAATATATATCCCGAGGAGACTAACGAGCCAGATAAATACACAACCTGTGGCACAATGCGGCACAAGGCGCCTTCCACAACCTGATTCTGACCGCCTGTGTAAATAGCTTGAATGGCATGTAGACAATAGTTCAGCTGCATAGTAAATCCAAGTTTAATGTGTCTAGATAGAGGCTATGTGATATTTTGATACATTGCATAATATCTTGTGGGGATACATTTATCATTTTGGGGGATTTAAACGCATATTGATGGTCATATGGGTGTGTGCGGCAACACATGGTAACACATGAGCTTGTATAATATAAATCATTTGACTGCTGTAAATTGATAAATTCGGAGATTTGGTGAAAAATGGGCACATCCTTTGTGTAATAGTATTCTCATACTGATGTATTAGGTTCCATCTGGGTCATCTTTGGAATAACAGTACAGTCGAACCTCCGCGAACGGCCACCTCTCTACAACAACACCCTCTCTGTAACAGCCGCTATTATTTTTCCCAAATGGAAGATTTCCTCTATATCGAACCCTTAGACTGTCGAGCACGAAGTGTCGTCTGATGTTGTTTTAGCCTTCTTTCTCAATAAAAACATGTTTTGACAGCATTTTAGAATAATTTCCATTGGAAATGATTCTAAAATGCTGTCAAAGCATGTATTTGATGAGAATTATCGAAGAAAATAAATAACAAGAAACGAGGCAAAGCCACGAAGGCCAGGTTTTTTCCAAGCATAGGCACTTGGATAACATAATTATACCCACTTTTGTAGACTAGATGGCCGTGGCCTGCATGTCACGCCTTGCGGCGAGGCATGGACACTAAAAAAATAGATATAGTAGATGGAAAACTTTAACCAAAAAACTTTAACCGGACACACGGACGGACGACGGACGGACGGACGTATGCCAAAATGCCGACGATATCGCGCTTTCCGCAAGCGGGCGCGACAATGATGATAAACACCCATGTGAAGTATCAAGGTAATGGGTGAAGCAGTTGCAGAGATATAGTACACGAAAAAACTTTAAGAAAAAAATTCAAAGTAATTTGACCTTGACATTGGGCACAGGGGCCGCACGGTTGGGGGGTAGAATGAAAATATGGATGATGATAAACACCCATATGAAGTTTCAAGGTAATGGGCGAAGCAGTTGCAGAGATATAGTATAACGAAAAACTTTTAACCAAAAAACTTTAACCAGACGTACGTTAAAAAGTTAATGTTGAAAATCAATTACGTAGAAATAATAGGTGAAGGTAAAAAAATGGTCACATGTTGGATAGTTGTATGTGGTGGGCACCCCTTGGTTATGAAGCTGTGAAAGTTTGGTGGTCCTAGGTGGTACAGTACCAAAGAAATGGACTTAAACACGAAAACTTAAACCTGAAAAGTTAACATTGAAAATGGCTAAGTCGACTGCGCGGAAAAAATGGGTCAAGTTCAAAAAAAGGTAACATGTTGGATAGTGAAATGTGGTGGGCACCCCTTGGTTATGAAGCTGTGAAAGTTTGTTGGTCCTAGGTGGTACAGTAACAAAGAAATGGACTCAAACACGAAAACTTAACATTGATTGTGGACGCCGCCCGACGCCCGCCGCCCCGCCCGCGCCCGCCCGCCGCCCGCCCGCCTGCCCGGCTTTCGCCAATCCAATAGCCTGGGGTGGGAGAGATTTTCAATTTAAAGAAATTTATTAATTTTTATTATACTGAATTTATTTCATTATCACAGCCGATGTCAACAACAGTGCAAAGTATACTTATCTAGCAAAGTATACTTTGAGGGATTAATCATTTATTTTTCCCGAAATGCATTATATCATATAGAACTAATGACTGCATATATTTGATGATGATTAAAAGTATGCAGAATTATTATACAGAATTTATTACATTATCACAGCCAAAATGGCTGTGATAATTAACCTGGCTAAAAATTGAAAAAGAATTTGAAAAAAAAAATGGGAAAAAAAAGTTTAAAAATTAAAAATAATAATGCTCACTACTGGAGCCCAGAATTTGTTTAATAGTCCTATATTTATCTACATATCATATCTGCACAGGTCCACACAGGCCCGTAGCCAGGGGGGGTCGGAGCGGTCGGACGACGCCCCCGCCCAGCCTCGAGGTCCACTTTTTTAGCCTCGAGGTCCACTTTTTTAGCCTCGAGGTCCACTTTTTTAGACCCCCCTAGATACCTCAGGCCCCTTGGGCCTTCGAAACGAGCCCCCCTTCAAACAGGTCTGGCTACGGGCCTGCCACATATTGCCACAATATTGTCAACACAGTTTACGGAAATGTATTATAATCATTTACCTGTATAAATTACCTGTAATAGTGGTCAGTTTAGTGGTCAGTCTGGACATTTGCACATGCTAGCACATGCACAGGTGAATGGTTGTCCCAGTCACTATTGTTCAACAGGAGAAGGCTATTGTTCTCTCTACAGGTAAGGTGTACAGAGCACACGAGAAAATGGGTCTTCATGCATTATTGTCCAGTTTGTAGAGTGTGCGAAACAAAAAAGGGAGATAACTCAAAAATAAGCTACGCAAAAGTTGTCATTCTTGTGCACGCCACACCTTCGGGTCGTGGTCTATGTATGTGTGAAGTTTCATGAAAATATTCCAAAGGGTGGTCGAGTTATGCTCAATCAGTGCGCGAAACAAAAAAGGGAGATAACTAAAAAATTAGCTATGCAAGTTGTCATTCTTGTGCGCGACACACCTTCGGGTCGTGGTCTATGCATGTGTGAAGTTTCATGAAAATATTCCAAAGGGTGGTCGAGTTATGCCCCGGACACGAAATCAGTGTGTGAAACAAAAAAGGGAGATAACTCAAAAATTAGCTATACAAGAGTTGTCATTCTTGTGCGCGACACACCTTTGGGTCGTGGTCTATGCATGTGTGAAGTTTCATGAAAATATTCCAAAAGGTGTTCGAGTTATGCTCCGGACAAGAAGTGTCTGCGGCGGACGCAGACGCGGCACGGTGTCAAATCCATAGTATCCCCCGACTTTCGTCCGGGGGGATACAATTAGCCTGATACCACCGCGAGTCACTATCAGTAAATTAAATATTGTAATTTGTTAAATGATTATATCTGTATAGTGGGCACTTGTAATTTTTAGAACTGGTAGAATAGTGACACAATTATACACTTATAACTATACACTTATACACTATAAAGAACATGTTGTGCATACTGAGTGGGCATGTTCCTTTAACTGGTATGGTTGTCAGCATGTAAGAATTGGCATATTTCCAGTGACGAGAAACTTCCATATATTTCTGAACAAGAAAATGTGGCCTGTTGGCAGACACAAACCCTGGTGGCAGATTGGAGAAACTCCGACAAATGTATTAACCTAACCCATCAACACACACACACATGGTACATCCATTGTTTACAACTACTCCTTGAACGAGGTTATTATAGGAATGAATAGCCTTTTTGTGGATTTATCAGGGTATAAAATTGGAAAAGTCGCGGGCCTTCGTCCAGTATTCCCGCGACTTTTCCAAGTTTATATCCCCGATAAATTCAACAAAAATGCCATTAATTCCTTATAATTCCAATATTTGAAATAAATTCATCAAGAAAATGTGTTTATTTTCCGTTTTCTTAAGAATTATTTCAACTGCGCCTCACGGTTAAGGAAAGTAGTTTTGCGTGGGAGTTTGTTTACTGGGATATAACTTTTGGACAGAGACTTGCTACGGGCCAATCAAATGTTAGGGAATTGTGTAAATATTTTTGTGCTGGAATTATTCCAGTATGGGAACAAAATATCAGAAATAAGAAAGACAGGAACGTAATATACAGTTCATTACATAGTAAAAATAGGTCAAATTTGAACAGAAACATGAATATAACATTGTTTTTGGCCATCAACTGACAAAATGGATCTTATCATGTTGGTGACCAGCATAGCCCCAGATCAGCCTGTGCAAATCTGGGGCAATACTGTTCACCATTCAGTCAATGAAGTAGCCCTACTGCTATCAGCCAGTCACTTACATTCTAATTCTACTGGGTGAATGTACAGTCAGCTCATCGTGTTTTTACAATATCCATCATGCTATCACAGACATTTAATCCTTTCCACCCTGGGCCGTCACAGACTGCTGTAGTAGAACCGTAGTGGAGCTTCCACACTGGCTATCGTGGATCCATGATGGCGTGAAATTTCCACTACATAGCGTGGAGTCGCCACGATGCCATGCTGTAAGGTGACCAGACACTACATAGGACGGAACGCTAATCCCCTTGGACAACATTCCACGTCCGTCTTTCTCAGTGGAATTTTGCAAAAACACGATGAGCTTACTGTACAAGCCGAATAAGACGACAATTATCGCAAATGTGTTAAGGTCTGATTTGCCAGCTGTGGCCCATACAAATATGCAAATGTTTGAAATGTGATCAATTACGAAAACATTTCATCTACAGTGATAGTTTTTTAAACAAGAGCTGTAGGCGAACAGCATAGCTTGACTACGAGGGTTGTCGATGTACACATAGCTTGACAAACAAGGTGGCCGCGGCCTGCATAAAAACCTTAACCAAGGTTGACTAAAAACCTTAACCAAGGGGAAATAACTAAGTAATCCAAGGATAAAAGTAGGTCAAGGTGAAATATAGGTCAGGGATTATTGATGTACATCACTAGGAGATGAAGTTGTCCAAGTATGGTTGCTGTAGGCCCAGGAGTATTCCATATACAAGCTTGACTATAAACATTAACCAAGTTTCAGTACAAACCTTAACCAAGGGGAATTAACTAAGTAATTCAAGGTTAAATGTAGATCAAGGTGAAATATAGATCAGGGGTTATTGATGTACATCACTAGGAGATGAAGTTGTCCAAGTATGGTGGGTGTAGGGCCAGTAGTATTCCATATACAAGCTCGACTAAAAACCTTAACCAAGGGGAATTAACTAAGTAATTCAAGAGGAAATGTAGGTCAAGGTCAAATATAGATCAGGGGTTATTGATGTACATCCCTATGAGAAAAGGTTGTGCAAGTATGGTGTCTGTATGCACAATAGTATTCCATGAACAAGCTGACTAAAAACATTAACCAAGGTTGACTAAAAACCATAACCAAGGGGAATTAACTAAGTAATTCAAGAGGAAATGTAGGTCAAGGTTAAATATAGATCAGGGGTTATTGATGTACATCACTAGGAGATGAAGTTGTCCAAGTATGGTGGGTGTAGGGCCAGTAGTATTCCATATACAAGCTTGACTAAAAACCTTAACCAAGGGGAATTAACTAATTAATTCAAGAGGAAATGTAGGTCAAGGTCAAATATAGATCAGGGGTTATTAATGTACATCCCTATGAGAAAAGGTTGTGCAAGTATGGTGTCTGTATGCACAATAGTATTCCATGTACAAGCTTCACTAAAAACCTTAACCAAGGTTGACTAAAAACCTTAACCAAGGTTGACTAAAAACCTTAACCAAGGGGAATTAACTAAGTAATTCAAGAGGAAATGTAGGTCAAGGTCAAATATAGATCAGGTGTTGTTGATGTACATCACTAGGAGATGAAGTTGTCCAAGTATGGTTGGTGTAGGGCCAGTAGTATTCCATATACAAGCTTGACTAAAAACCTTAACCAAGGCGTTACGGTGACGCAGACACCGACACCAGGGTGACTACATAAGCTCTAACTATTCTTTGAATAGTCGAGCTAAAAATGAATTTGAAATGCGGAATTTTCTCCACAGATGTTTGTATATCCAGTATTAATGATTTACAAATACTGATGGAAATAATTTCCATATTTCAAAATGACAGTTAAATAAATTATACATGAACAACAAGAGTACTGTTTGCCCATATTGTCACACTGTGTGGTAGTACAATGCACACTATACTGCAGAGCTCCAGATAAGGTGCGTATTTGCGTAAATACCCAATTAAAATTGCCAAAAAACCAATTGAAATCAGAAGTAGCGAATATCAAAAAGCAAAGAAAAATTGGTGGTATCTTTATCATGCTACAGAAAACAATAAACAGACCACAAATATAGCATATTTTCACAAGGTGAACATAAGTCCTCTGACCTTGACCTTGAGTGGTCGGACGTGGGTCATATGCAAAATAAAGTACCATCCCTAGTAAAATCGGTGAAGCGGTTCATAAGTTATTGAACTAGAAATGTGGCCTGTCGGCACACGAATGCCCCCGCTGGCAGCCAAAGAAAACGAGGCATATTTGATTATAAGCCATTTACCCGAGCGTTAAGGTTTTGAATGCACCTTGACGCTGGGCTTAGTGGGGGCGGGACGAATGTGGATTTGTCACAGGGCGGTAGAGGACCATTGTAGCAATGCGTGCGTGAAATGTGAAGCAGATCCGAGCAAGGAAACACAAATTATAAGCCATTTAACTGAATGTTAAGGTTTCAAACGTCTGTGACCTTCACCCTGTGCTTAGCGGGGGCAGGACGAATGTGGATTTGTCACAGGGCGATAGAGGACCAATGGAGCAATGCGTGTGTGAAAGTTAGTGTAGGATTGAGAAACGCGCACGTAGATTTGTCCCAAAGTGGCAAGTAAACAATTAAAGTGGAAAAGGTGAAGGTCAAAGGTGAAGGTCGAAGTAATGGGTGGTGGAGTGTGTAGGGCATGTTCATATGTATCATGTGTATAAATATTTAAGCGATTGGCAAAAGTATTGAGAAGTTAGTGTAGGATTGAGAAACGTGCACGTAGATTTGTCCCAAAGTGCCAAGCAAACATTTAAAGTGGAAAAGGTCAAGGCCAAAGGTCAAGGTCGAAGGGGTGGAGTGTGTAAGGCATGTTCATATGTATCACGTGTATAAATAGTGACATAATATGTGAAGCCATGTAGAAGTGACTAAAGAATATGGTAATATCGGGACATACGGACGGACGGACGGGACGGACGTACGGATGGACGCCGGTAACACTATATGCCCCCGTACCTTTCGGTAACGGGGGCATAAAAATGAAAGGTGTTACTAGCATATGCACGTACGTACACATATACGTTACACGTTGTACGTACGTATGGATGTTGTTTGTACGTCCGCACGCACGTACGTACATGGATTAACGCTATATTCCCTCTGGCCTATTGGGAAAGGCATAGCAATAACTTTATGAACCAGAGCTCCAGATAAGGTGCGTATTTGCGTAAATACCCAATTAAATTGCCAAAAACCCAATTGAAATCAGAAGTAGTGAGTATCAAAAAGCAATGAAAAATTTATGGTATCTTTATCATGCTACAGAAAACAATAAACAGACCACAAATATAGCATATTTTCTTACTTTTCCATGAAAACACATCTTGGTATTTCATTAGAATTGTCTCCAAGGAAACAATTCTAATGAAATACCAAGATGTGTTTTCAATTAGAAGCAAGCTATTGAATAAGTGCGGTCTGCTGATGTGTAAACAGTAGTGTGACGCTATTTTACACAATTAAAATTTTGAAATACCCAATTGCTTCAGAAATGATGGAATGACAATACTCGATTACTAATTCCTTATCTGGAGCCCTGATGAACAATTGCACTACTTAAAACCTTTCATCCCTTCATGGTCAATCACATAGGGAACAGTCATCCTGGGCAGGTGCGGCGCGAATACAATCTCCATCTCCCTGACCACCGTGTCCAGTGGACCGCGAACACTGTCCTGCTGTATGGTCAGTGTCTGTGTGGTCCGAGACAACATCAGGCGAGTGGTCACAAGGTTGGCCCAGGTTAGACCCAGGGATGGCAGGAGCTGTCTTCCCACGGGGTTCATCGAGCTTGTCACCTGTAACATATGGGTCCTGGCTGATAAAAACGATTTTTTTATAGTTGGGAATATAAACATCTACTGTTGCGTTTACAGTGGTACATAAAACATTTGGTAAAAGTCCGTAGAGTTCGAGGCAAACTTTAAACAGACAAAAGTTTTGCATACCACAGTATTTGTGGTATTCAAAATGTTTGATTGTTCGAAGTGAGTGGAGTCCAAAGGACTCCTTGCAAACTCTAAACAGACCAAGTACTACAGTAAATGCAACAGCTCATGGTCGTATTAATTATATTTACAACACATTTTCTGATAGTTTCAAATTGTAAATAACCAAATATGGAATTAAAAGTAAGAATCATCTTGCTTTACGTCATTTTTTTCAGCAATTCCTGGAACATAATGGACCATATGGCATTTGCAATGATGTCAATCATGATTTTAGGTACATTCACACAATCAGTATTGCTTCTAATCTTATTGCTGATGTCACGGAACACTACACATACAAGCATAGTCAGCATTATCACACACATTCCATTGGACATCATCATTGGACAATAAAATGATTTACCAAGTTTTTATTGAATCACCACCATTTCGGTTCATGCAGTTCGCCACACTGTTATTATCATGTATGAGACAAGCCAAGTGATTTTGTACCTATTAAGAACATGTGCGATTTTTCATTGAAAATTGTTTTTTACTGAAACTGTTATATCTTCTGTGAATGACGTCGAACGTTGACGGAATGTTCAGAGCAAATGCAGAATTCTATTCTGCATTTGCTCTGAACATTTTGTCAACATTCGATGTCATTTACTGAAAATATCACGGAATGTTCAGAGCAAATGCAGAATTCTATTCTGCATTTGCTCTGAACATTTTGTCAACATTCGATGTCATTTACTGAAAATATCGTAAATTTTGTAAATATTTTTCACTAGATATCGCACATCTTCATAGGACTAGTACAACATCACATGGCTTGTCTCATATGTGGCTGTGACTGGAGAAATGGGGCTTACAGCATTTGTGCATCAAATAGCACACTCGTGTAGCCTGGTAACGATCTATATTGCTTGTTAGAAACATGACGAGTGTTTCATTGATGGAATGGTGAACAGTGCAAACCCTGATCAGACTGCATGAATGCACAAGCTGGTCTTGATCTACACTGGTCGCATAACCGATAAGCCATGTATTAAATGTTTTAAGAAATATAGTCATGCAAGCATAAGCTTTAACCGGTAACAGTAAATTTACATAAAACCCAATATGCCTCATTTTTAATGCCGCGGGTCACAAATCGTACCTGGTTTATGCAAACAACTGGTATGTTATGTTCTACACCAAGTCGCTGGAGTTGTCTTCCCATGGCACTAATGTGTTTCGATCTCTTGAACATCTCTGTGCTTTCGTAGTCGCTGCGAAAAATAGCCGCTACTGAATCGACAACAATGAGTTTAGCAGCCCCTGAGGCCAGCAGAATCGGGATCTTCTTTGTAATGCATTGCATAAGGCCTTCCTGCAAATGATAACACAGTAATCAACAATTTACAGTGAAACCTCTCTAAACCAGACACCCTGGGGTGTCCCGAGGATGTCTGGTTTAGAGAGGTATCACTACAATTCAGGTATATAAAAGAAATTGTTCTTTATTATAAGGTCACCCCTATTGAAAATGCCAGCCAGTTTTTACCTATGAGACACTCTAATCTCTGAACATCATTATTTTCCAAATCCAATCCTATAAGCCAGGCAGACTGGCAGTTGGTGCCATTTATTTAACCAGCAGTCGGCTCACCAACTGGTCATATCAGCTCAAGCAGCTCTAACCATCAAGGCATGTTTTGAGCACTCTCAAAACTGGATAACATGGGAGGTCACCAGGGTGTTCAGTTTAGGCAGGTTCCACTGCAATCCAAGTATATGTGCTCTCAAGGAATGTTGGTGAACTTGGAAAAAGTGAAAATTTAAAGGATTTAACGTCCCAGCAAAAAATGTTCGGTGTGTGATCACAGGCACAGCTCCATATAAGCTTTGTGTCTAAAGAGTACTGTACCCCCAGATTTCAAATTAAATGCGTATTTTATTTTTACAAATGGATTATTGATTTTCTTCATTATTAAATAGGGAAACAAATGATCAAAAAAAATAAAACAAGAAACGAGGCAAAGCCACGAAGGCCAGGTTTTTTCCAAGCATAGACACTTAGATAACATAATTATACCCACTTTTTGTAGACTAGATGGCCGTGGCCTGCATGTCTCGCCTTGGGGCGAGGCATGGACACTAAAAAAATAGATATAGTAGATGGAAAAACTTTAACCAAAAAACTTTAACCGGACACACGGACGAACTTACATTTCAGACCTTAGGGGGTACTTGCTATATAAAAGATCAAAGGAAATACCCCGTAAGACACAATAGGCTTACGGGGTACGGAATAAGTTCCATTGTCTTCTATTGTCTTAGGCCACGCCCCCTACCCCATAAGTACCCTAATGTGTGCCCGGACGGACGTACGTATGGACGGACAGACGGACGTATGCCAAAATGCCGACTATATTGCGCTTTCCGCAAGCGGGCGCGACAATGATGATAAACACCCATGTGAAGTATCAAGGTAATGGGTGAAGCAGTTGCAGAGATATAGTACAGGAAAAACTTTGACAAAAATTAAAAGTAATTTGACCTCGACATCGGGCACAAGGGCCGCACGGTTGGGGGGTAGAATGAAAATATGAATGATGATAAACACCCATGTGAAGTTTCAAGGTAATGGGCGAAGCAGTTGCAGAGATATCGTATAACAGAAAACTTTAACCAAAAAACTTTAACCAGACGTACGTTAAAAAGTTAACGTTGAAAATGGCTAAGTCAATTACGTAGAAATAATAGGTGAAGGTAAAAAAAATGGTCACATGTTGGATAGTTGTATGTGCTGGGCACCCCTTGGTTATGAAGCTGTGAAAGTTTGGTGGTCCTAGGTTGTACAGTACCAAAGAAATGGACTTAAACACGAAAAGTTAACATTGTAAACGCGAAAAGTTAACAATGAAAATGGCTAAGTCGACTGCGCGGAAAAAATGGGTCAAGTTCAAAAAAAGGCAACATGTTGGATAGTGATACGTGGTGGGCACCGCTTGGTTATGAAGCTGTGAAAGTTTGTTGGTCCTATGTGGTACAGTAACAAAGAAATGCACTCAAACACGAAAACTTAATATTGATTGTGGACGCCGCCCGCCGCCCGCCGCCTGCCGCCCGCCGCCCGTCCGCCGCTCACCCGCTCACCCGCCCGCCCGGCTTTCGCCAATCCAATAGCCTGGATTTTTTTTCCAAAAAAACCTGGCTAAAAATTATTTGGGTGTATTATTACTTATTCACTTATTTACATTGTAATGCAGTTGAAAATTTACTTAGTACATTTTCAACTTTCTTACAGTATTTTCACTACTCAATTTGAAAATCAATGCGTATTTTCACATTGCTGTGAGTATTTTGTACTATTGATAATCAATGCATATTCAGCTAAAATAAGTGCGTTAAATAAGTGCGTTAAATACGCCAATACGCCCCTCATCTGGAGCTCTGCACAGGTGACTGAACGTTTCCCCTGGTTGCTTTTCAAAAGGTTGGAGCTGTCCATTGGTGGAATGGAGAGAACTACAATTGCATGTGGTCTGATTTTGAGAGGTTCTACACTTTATCAAGATTGTGCAATAAGTAGCCAATTTCATCAAAATTGCAAAGTATACTTATCTAGCAAAGTATACTTATCTAGCAAAGTATACTTATCTAGCAAAGTGTTTTTTGAGGGAGTGATCATTCGTTTTTCCCGAAATGCATTATTTCATATAGACCTAACGACAGCATATATTTGATGATTAAAAGCATGCAGAATTATTATACTGAATTCATTACATTATCACAGCCAAAATGGCTGTGATAATGTAATAAATTCAGTATAATAAAAAATATATAAATTTATCCTTAAATGGAAAATTTCTCACTTTGCAATTTTGGTCAAATAGGCTACTGGACATGCAGACTGATTTGCACCTGAGCTACACTCGTGGCAATCTCAAGAAAATCGATGGAGGGGATATAATCACAAACACCATAGCTATCATCACTTTATTTTAGTATACTGCAAATAGTAATATGGTATTCAAGACATGTGGTTTGTAAAAACTGACCATATATGGCCAGACTAACAGATATCAGAACTGTCCATTCATTCCCCACCAACAACAAACTGCATGACAAAAAATGAACATTTTGCAAAAGAGCACCTAGCGTATCTAGCCTGCCAACGTGTTATCAGTGACTAACACCATTAACATGTGTTCCAGACAGACATACAGTAAAGCCAATGATTAACCCTTAATACACTGAATTAAATGTTCTCATCTGCTGGAAATGTTTTATTTTCAATATTTCTCAACAAAAACCTGTTCTGACAACACATGAGAATCGTCTCCAGTGGAGACGATTCTCATGTGCTGTCAAAACTATTTTTTTGTTAAGAATTAAAGCAAAAATGAAAAACAGCAGACGGCAATTTCTGTCAACAGCGTAGGAAGGGTTAAGTCAAGCTCTACATAGCCTAGGCAGAAAATACAAATAGTAAAGTAACTGTTATTTGCTTATCTTTATCATTTGTATTTTATTGGGTGTCTGTATATATATATATGTGTGTTTAAAAAGAACATGTTAGTCACAGGTAAATATTTATTTTCCTTCTTGACACTTGATGACTGGCTAGATGACTTAAGTAGCAACTGGACAGGATGTGACCCAACCCTTGTCAGTCTCACCACAACACCATCCCCACCCACCACATCCCCACCCACAATATCCCCACCCACATCATCCCCACCACACCACATCCCCACCCACCATATCCCACCACCACTCCCCACCACACATCCCCACCCACCACTCATCCCTACCCACTAACATCCCCATCCACCACTCATCCCCACCCACCACATCCCCACCCACAATATCCCCACCCACCACTCATCCCCACCCACCACCACATCCCAACCCACCACTCCCCACCACCACATCCCCACCCACCACATCCCCAACCACCACTCATCCCCACCCACCACTCCCCACCACCACATCCTCACCCACCACTCATCCCCACCCACCACTCCTCACCACCACATCCCCACCCACCCACCACTCATCCCACCACCATATCCCCACCCACCACTCATCCCCACCCACCACCACATCCCCACCCACCACTCATCCCGACCCACCACCGCAATTCCGCACCCACAACATCCCCACCCACCAAAATCCCCACCACCACAATTCCCCACCCACATATACATTTGTGGAAAACAATATGGAAATAGCAAAAGTTTTTACCATTTCAATTTACCATTTACCATTTTACCCTAGTAACTGGAATAGAATATTCTATCTTAATTTTCCGACTTTCACTATAAATTTGAAAAGGGGTGATTTTACTAAAACTTCGTAAATACCAACAAATAGTGCAGATCCTGTTGAGATGGCTCGTTACGAGCCGGCTCATCGGGATCTACACTGTTTGCAAATAGTAAGGAAGAAGCATGTGGTGTGGAAATAGTTAAGAAAGATAATAAAGGCAGATTGGTTTTAGAAACAAATGGGTCCGTCTAAATACAGTGACATAAATATTACCAAACATGAACCCAGTATACTCACATAATCCGCCACATGTTCTATGAATATTTTATCTCCCAGGTTACCATGACTGCACAACTGGTTACCATGACGACTGTTGAAGTTCTGTATCATCTGATAAAGCCGTTTGCTAGGGAAGGCATCTTCTGTGCAAACGTAGGCGGTACCTGGGAGCGTGAATGTGAAACGGTTTAATTTGCCAGCCAACGTCATGTGGCCGTGACCGGAGAAACAGGGCTTATCAGTTTTGCAACCAGCGTAAATCCAGATGGGCCTTTACATCCGCACAGTCTGATCAGGATTTGCACTGTTTGTCATTCGATCAACATGGGTGAAAGTCAGAAATTCTCCCAATACTGAAAAGTAATGTTCTGGATATGAAAGTAGCGTTTTCATATAGCCAATATAGGCATAAAAAAATTCCCGATACTGAATTCAGTATTAACCCTTTCACCCCTATTGTCTGTTTCACGAAAGCTGCCCAAATTGTACGGCTATATAGACAATTCAAAAACAATATTATTTTCGATAATATTAAATTAAAGGAAAATTTAAGAATGAGCCTTCGTGAAATTCGGTCAAATATTGATTTTATTACGAAAAATTGATTTGTCTATGGGAATTTAACATGGGGGAAAAAGTGGTAAGGAAGTGTGGGAGGAGTCAAAAAACGAAAAAAATTGGAAATCGACTCCGAAACCTGACTAGATAGCTTAGATATGATCTAACTAAGAAAACAAAAGTTAAATTTTAAAAATCGGTCCAGTATTTCTAAAATTCAAACAAATTTCCCCATGTTAAATCCCCATAGACATCTTCACTCTGTGAAGATGTCTATGGGGATTTAACATGGGGAAATTTTGTTTTCGCAATAAAATCAATATTTGACCAAATTTCACGAAATAAAAAGAAGGCTCATTCTTAATTTTTCCTTTAATTTAATATTATCAAAAGAAATCTTGTTTTTGAATTGTTTATATAGCCGTAAAATTTGGTCAGCTTTCGTGAAACAGGCAGTAAGTAACTGGAATGGATTTTGACATGTTACGTTCTACATGTCTACATGTTTTGCCAGTGCCACTATACAGGCCTGTGTGTTGAAAATGCCGTTTTGGCTGTGATAATGTAATAAATTCAGTTTAATAATTCTGCATACTTTTAATCATCAAATATATGCAGTCGTTAGTTCTATATGAAATAATGCATTTCGGGAAAAATAAATGATCACTCCCTCAAAGTATACTTTACTAGAAAAGTATACTTTGCAATTTTGATGAAATCGGCTACTGATTTATAATTCCAGCACAAAAATATTTACACAATTCCCTAACATTTGATTGGTCCGTAGCAAGTCTCTGTCCAAAATTTATATCCCAGTAAACTCCAATGCCGAACTACTTTCCGTAACCGTCAGGCGCAGTTAAAATAATTCTTAAGAAAATGGAAAATAAACACATTTTCTTGATGAATTTATTTCAAATGCTGGAATTATAAGGAATGAATGGCTTTTTTGTTGAATTTATCGAGGATATAAACTTGGAAAAGTCGCGGGAATACTGGACGAGGCCTTCCGGCCTTCGTCCAGTATTCCCGCGACTTTTCCAAGTTTATACCCCGATAAATTCCACAAAAAGGCCATTCATCCTATAATAAATTCGGCTACAAATCTACAAATAAATTATTGTTTTACTAATCTGTCTCATCACTTTCTATGCCTATCTGAGATACAGTGTCTAAGATCCATTAACCCTTAGTGTACGGAAAACCTAAATTGTCGTCTGCTGTTATTTTATTTTTTGTCTTCTTTCTCGATAAAAACATGGTTTGACATCACTTTAGAATTATTTCCAAAATGTTGTTAAATTATGTTTTTGATGAGAAAAATGTAAACTAAAAAATAAACAGCAAACAACAAAATTTAATTCAGCATTGTTATGTTATTCAATATTACATAGACCAGTGTGAGTGGGACACAATATACAACATGAATTTGCATAACACAACCCATATACAGACACACAAAAATGTGGGTGGACTAACCTCCATCCAAACCCCTGACATTCCCCGGTAGTTGGGCAGCGAGACTCAGCTGTAGGGCAAACTGGGTCTTCCCACTGGCGCTCTCCCCCGATATCTCCGTAATGCCTCGCGACAATATACCCCCTGCAGATAGTATATCAATATTGCATTCATGAGACGGCACTAGTGGCAAATATCACAGTATAATTCCAGCACAAAAATAATTACACAAATCCCTAACATTTGATTGGCTCGTAGCAAGTCTCTGTCCAAAATTTATATCCCAGTAAACTCGCACGCCGAACTACTTTCCGTAACCGTGAGGCGCAGTTAAAATAATTCTTAAGACAAGAAACGAGGCAAAGTCACGAAGGCCAGGTTTTTTCCAAGCATGGACACTTGGATAACATAATTATACCCACTTTTTGTAGACTAGATGGCCGTGGCCTGCATGTCGCGCCTTGGGGAGAGGCATGGACACTAAAAAAATAGATATAGTAGATGGAAAAACTTTAACGAAAAAACTTTAACCGGACACACGTACGGACGGACGGACGTATGCCAAAATGCCGACGATATCGCGCTTTCCGAAAGCGGGTGCGACAATGATGATAAACACCCATGTGAAGTATCAAGGTAATGGGTGAAGCAGTTGCAGAGATATAGTACACGAAAAAACTTTAACAAATAAATTCAAAGTAATTTGACCTTGACATTGCGCACAGGGGCCGCACGGTTGGGGGTTAGAGTGAAAATATGGTCGATGATAAACACCCATGTGAAGTTTCAAGGTAATGGGCGAAGCAGTTGCAGAGATATAGTATAACAAAAAAGTTTTAACCAAAAAATTTAACCAGACGTACGTTAAAAAGTTAACGTTGAAAATGGCTAAGTCAATTACGTAGAAATAATAGGTGAAGGTAAAAAAATGGTCACATGTTGGATAGTTGTATGTGGTAGGCACCCCTTGGTTATGAAACTGTGAAAGTTTGGTGGTCCTAGGTGGTACAGTACCAAAGAAATGGACTTAAACACGAAAAGTTAACATTGTAAACGCGAAAAGTTAACATTGAAAATGGCTAAGACGATTGCGTGGAAAAAATGGGTGAAGTTAAAAAAAAAGTAACATGTTGGATAGTGATATGTGGTGGGCACCCCTTGATTATGAAGCTGTGAAAGTTTGGTGGTCCTAGGTGGTACAGTACCAAAGAAATGGACTTAAACACGAAAACTTAACATTGTAAACGCGAAAAGTTAACATTGAAAACGCGAAAACTTAACATTGAAAATGGCTAAGTCGATTGCGCGGAAAAAATGGGTCAAGTTAAAAACAAGAAACGAGGCAAAGCCACGAAGGCCAGGTTTTTTCCAAGCATAGACACTTGGATAACATAATTATACCCACTTTTTGTAGACTAGATGGCCGTGGCCTGCATGTCGCGCCTTGGGGCGAGGCATGGACACTAAAAAAATAGATATAGTAGATGTAAAAACTTTTAACCAAAAAACTTTAACCGGACGTACGGACGAACGGACGGACGTATGCCAAAATGCTGACGATATCGCGCTTTCCGCAAGCAGGTGTGACAATGATGATAAACACCCATGTGAAGTATCAAGGTATTATTGGGTGAAGCAGTTGCAGAGATATAGTACACGAAAAAAACTTTAACAAATAAATTCAAAGTAATTTGAACTTGACATAGGGCACAGGATCGCGCTTTCCGCAAGCAGGTGCAACAATGATGATAAACACCCATGTGAAGTATCAAGGTATTGGGTGAAGCAGTTGCAGAGATATAGTACACGAAAAAACTTTAACAAAAAAATTCAAAGTAATTTGACCTTGACATTGGGCACAGGATCGCGCTTTACCGCAAGCAGGTGCAACAATGATGATAAACACCCATGTGAAAGTATCAAGGTATTGGGTGAAGCAGTTGTAGAGATATAGTACACGAAAAAACTTTAATAACAAAAAAATTCAAAGTAATTTGACCTTGACATTGGGCACAGGATCGCGCTTTCCGCAAAGCAGGTGCGACAATGATGATAAACACCCATGTGACAAGTATCAAGGTATTGGGTGAAGCAGTTGCAGAGATATAGTACACGAAAAAACTTTAACAAAAAAATTAAAAGTAATTTGGACCTTGACATTGGGCACAGGATCGCGCTTTCCGCAAGCAGGTGCAACAATGATGATAAACACCCATGTGAAGTATCAATGTATTGGGTGAAGCAGTTGCAGAGATATAGTACACGAAAAAACTTTAACAACAAAAAAATTCAAAGTAATTTGACCTTGACATTGGGCACAGGATCGCGCTTTCCGCAAGCAGGTGCGACAATGATGATAAACAAAAACCCATGTGAAGTATCAAGGTATTGGGGTTGGGTGAAGCAGTTGCAGAGATATAGTACACGAAAAAACTTTAAGAAAAAGATTCAAAGTAATTTGACCTTGACATTGGGCACAGGATCGCGCTTTCCGCAAGCAGGTGCGACAATGATGATAAACACCCATGTGAAGTATCAAGGTATTGGGTGAAGCAGTTGCAGAGATATAGTACACGAAAAAAACTTTAACAAAAAAATTCAAAGTAATTTGAACTTGACATAGGGCACAGGATCGCGCTTTCCGCAAGCAGGTGCAACAATGATGATAAACACCCATGTGAAGTATCAAGGTACTGGGTGAAGCAGTTGCAGAGATATAGTACACGAAAAAACTTTAACAAAAAAATTCAAAGTAATTTGACCTTGACATAGGGCACAGGATCGCGCTTTCCGCAAGCAGGTGCAACAATGATGATAAACACCCATGTGAAGTATCAAGGTACTGGGTGAAGCAGTTGCAGAGATATAGTACACGAAAAAACTTTCTTTAACAAAAAAATTCAAAGTAATTTGACCTTGACATTGGGCACAGGATCGCGCTTTCCGCAAGCAGGTGCAACAATGATGATGAACACCCATGTGAAGTATCAAGGTATTGGTGAAGCAGTTGCAGAGATATAGTACACGACTTTAACAAAAAAATTCAAAGTAATTTGACCTTGACATTGGGCACAGGATCGCGCTTTCCCGCAAGCAGGTGCGACAATGATGATAAGCACCCATGTGAAGTATCAAGGTATTGGGTGAAGCAGTTGCAGAGTATAGTACACGAAAAAACTTTAACAAAAAATTCAAAGTAATTTGACCTTGACATTGGGCACAGGATCGCGCTTTCCGCAAGCAAGTGCGACAATGATGATAAACACCCATGTGAAGTATCAAGGTATTGGGTGAAGCAGTTGCAGAGATATAGTACACGAAAAAACAAAAAATTTAAGAAAAAGATTCAAAGTAATTTGACCTTGACATTGGGCACAGGATCGCGCTTTCAGCAAGCAGGTGCGACAATGATGATAAACACCCATGAAGTATCAAGGTATTGGGTGAAGCAGTTGCAGAGATATAGTACACAAAAAACTTTAACAAAAAAATTCAAAGTAATTTGACCTTGACATTGGGCACAGGGGCCGCACGGTTGGGGGTTAGAATGAAAATATGGATGATGATAAACACCCATGTGAAGTTTCAAGGTAATGGGCAAAGCAGTTGCAGAGATATAGTATAAACGAAAAAGTTTTTAACCAAAAAACTCTAACCAGACGTACGTTAAAAAGTTAACGTTGAAAATGGCTAAGTCAATTACGTAGAAATAATAGGTGAAGGTAAAAAAATGGTCACATGTTGGATAGTTGTATGTGGTAGGCACCCCTTGGTTATGAAGCTGTGAAAGTTTGGTGGTCCTAGGTGGTACAGTACCAAAGAAATGGACTTAAACACGAAAACTTAACATTGTAAACGCGAAAACTTAACATTGAAAATGGCTAAGTCGACTGCGCGGAAAAAATATGGGTGAAGATTAAAAAAAAAAGTAACATGTTGGATAGTGATATGTGGTGGGTACCCCTTGATTATGAAGCTGTGAAAGTTTGGTGGTCCTAGGTGGTACAGTACGAAAGAAATTGACTTAAACACGAAAACTTAACATTGTAAACGCGAAAACTTAACATTGAAAATGGCTAAGTCGATTACGCGGAAAAAATGGGTGAAGTTAAAAAAAAAGTAACATGTTGGATAGTGATATGTGGTGGGCACCCCTTGATTATGAAGCTGTGAAAGTTTGGTGGTCCTAGGTGGTACAGTAACAAAGAAATGGACTCAAACACGAAAACTTAACATTGATTGTGGACGCCGCCCGCCGCCCGCCCGCCGCGCCCGCCCGCCGCCGCCCGCCGCCCGCCCGCCGCCCGCCCGGCTTTCGCCAATCCAATAGCCTGGATTTTTTTTCAAAAAACTTGGCTAAAAAAGTAACATGTTGGATAGTGATATGTGGTGGGCACCCCTTGATTATGAAGCTGTGAAAGTTTGGTGGTCCTAGGTGGTACAGTACCAAAGAAATGGACTTAAACACGAAAACTTAACATTGAAAACGCGAAAACTTAACATTGAAAATGGCTAAGTCGATTGCGCGGAAAAAATGGGTCAAGTTAAAAAAAAAGTAACATGTTGGATAGTGATATGTGGTGGGCACCCCTTAATTATGAAAGCTAGTTGTAAAGTTTGGTGGTCCTAGGTGGTACAGTACCAAAGAAATAGACTTAAACACGAAAACTTAACATTGAAAACGGCGCGAAAACTTAACATTTGAAAAATGGCTAAGTCGATTGCGCGGAAAAAATGGGTCAAGTTAAAAAAAAAAGTAACATGTTGGATAGTGATATGTGGTGGGCACCCCTTGATTATGAAGCTGTGAAAGTTTGGTGGTCCTAGGTGGTACAGTAACAAAGAAATGGACTCAAACACGAAAACTTAACATTGATTGTGGACGCCGCCGGAAGGCCTCGTCCAGTATTCCCGCGACTTTTCCAAGTTTGTATCCCCGATAAATTCCACAAAAAAAGCCATTCATTCCTATAGAGGATCTATAATAATCGCTCGAATTACGTGCGACACATATTCCGTACCCAACAAAGACTGGTGGTTATTCTCTATGTACATGTAGCTACAGAACAAGAAAATAATAAAGGTCAAGGTGAAGATTGTACCGCTAAGTCTCACTTTCCACTTCCCGTGGGTGAGAACGTGAAAGTGAATGGGGTTTAACTCTTTGCATGCTGGGAAACTTGTGGGCTATTAACAGTTCAAAACTAGCGGACAAAAATTCATCACATTTTCTTGTATTTCTCCCCGTAAATATCATGAATATGTCTTGGAATTTCATTAGAATTGAGTCCTGAGGACTCAATTCTAATGAAATTGCAATACATATTTACAGAGAGAAATAAAACATATACTCCTAATTCGTTTGGCGGATATTTTCACCGCTAGCACGCAAAGAGTTAACGTCCCAGCAGCAGCTAAGGGTCATATAGAGACGGGACCAGAGTTTACAATCACATCCAATAGAGCAGTGGGATAGAAATACTATGTAAGTATTTTTTACGCCTATGGTATTGAACTCACAATCTCCAGTATTGAAGTCTATTGCATTATCCCCTAGACACGGCCCATCCTTACATATGTGAAACAAAACACTGTCAATTTTCAAATGTGAAACAAACACTGTCAATTTTCATTGTACACAGATTAAACCTTACACCCTGGGTAGCATGCCCCAGAAACTTCTAGGATACTCAGCTTTACTAGCATATTCGCAAGTCATCCCTCGATCACACGAGGCCATCCATAATTATATCTCCGTTTCCTGTAACCCGACCGACCCACTAAAAACGATGCGACCCGATTTTTTTTATTGCAATTTCGTTTACAATTTTTTTTTTTTTTCAATTTAGTGCTACAGTGGGTTAAAAGGGTTAATATAATCTCTAGCCCTAAATGGCATACATGTTCATACAACAACACATACAGCAATTGACATACTTTTATTGAATTTAAAAATTATTAATATTAATTAACAAGAGCTGTAGGAGAACAGCATAGCTCGACTATGAGGGTTGTCGATGTACACATAGCTTGAAAAACAAGGTGGCCGCGGCCTGCATAAAAACCTTAACCAAGGTTAACTAAAAACCTTAACCAAGGGAAATTAAGTAAGTAATTCAAGGTTAAATGTAGGTCGATGTGGCCGCGGCCTGCATAAAAACCTTAACCAAGGTTGACTAAAAACCTTAACAAAGAGAAATTAAGTAAGTAATTCAAGGTTAAATTTAGGTCAATGTCAGATATAGGTCAGGGGTTATTGATGTACATCACTAGGAGATGAAGTTTTCCAAGTATGGTTGCTGTAGGCCCAGGAATATTCCATATACAAGCTTGACTAAAAACCTTAACCAAGGGGAAATAAGAAAGTAATCCAAGGAAAAAAGTAGGTCAAGGTCAAATATAGGTCAGGGATTATTGATGTACATCACTAGGAGATGAAGTTGTCCAAGTATGGTTGGTGTAGGGCCAGGAGTATTGCATCTACAAGCTTGACTAAAAACCTTAACCAAGGAGAATTAAGTAAGTAATTCAAGAGGAAATGTAGGTCAAGGTCAAATATAGATCAGGGGTTATTGATGTACATCGCTATGAGAAAAGGTTGTCCAAGTATGGTGTTAGTATGCACACTAGTATTCCATGTACAAGCTTGACTAAAAACCTTAACCTAGGGGAATTAACTAAGTAATTCAAAGTTAAATGTAGGTCAAGGTCAAATATAGGTCAGTGGTTGTTGATGTACATCACTAGGAGATGAAGTTGTCCAAGTATGGTGGGTGTAGGGCCAGGAATATTCCATATACAAGCTAGACGTACATCCCTATGAGAAAAGGTTGTCCAAGTATGATGTCTGTATGCACACTAGTATTCCATGTACAAGCTTGACTAAAAACCTTGACCAAGGTTGAGTAAAAACCATAAACATGGGGAATTAACTATGTAATTCAAGGTTAAATGTAGGTCAAGGTCAAATATAGGTCAGGGGTTGTTGATGTACATCATTAGGAGATGAAGTTTTCCAAGTATGGTGGGTGTAGGGCCAGGAGTATTCCATATACAAGCTTGACTAAAAACCTTAACCAAGGGGAATTAACTAAGTAATTCAAGAGGAATTGACGGTGACGCCGACACCGACGCCGGGGTGACAACATAAGCTCTACTTATTCTTCGAATAGTCGGGCTAAAAAGGTACAATATTTTAACACTTGCAATGCAAATGTTAAAATATTGTACCTTTTTAATATTAATAATTTTTAAATTCAATATGTCATGTGACAGAAAAAAAAAAAATTGCCTACCGACCGACATTATTGTAGTTACACCACCGCCTGTGCTAACCTTGCTAATAGTTGTCAATTGTTTCCGTCAAAATGCTTGATGAATATTGTGCTTGAAATCACGCAGATTGAATGGCTGAGCCTGAGATGTACTACAGCTCAGGCTCAGCCAATCAAACTGCTTGATTGTGAGTTGTAATGGCTGATAGATGTTTAGAAAAGTTGACATCTCGACAAGTCTAACACAGGCGGATGTGTACAATATACGCCACTGTTATCAGATACAAATAATAGTGAACGAGTTTAACGTCCCAGCAAAAGATAGGTCATATAGGGATGGGGCATCCGTTTCAAGTCTCATCTGAAAGACCAGTGAGATGGAAATACTATACTAAGAAAGTATATTTGATGCCAAAGGCGAGGTTTGAACCCACAACCTCCGGATTGGAAGTCAGGTGTTTTAACCACAGGCCACAACCAATCAATCATTTGATATGAAGCATGTAGAGCTTGGTGGACAATTCCGAGAAATTTGACAGTACCTTGAATAGTTGTGAACAGTAACTCCCGTACCGTATGTAGTTTGCTATGACGATACAGCGTAGATTTCAAGAGTTACTGTTCGCAACTACCTGTTGGCTCGGCCTGATGCCTGGCATATAGGATAGAAATTGGGAAGTACTGGGGCCCATTTCACTAAACTTTGTACGACTAAAACGTTCGTAAGTGCAAATTTAGGATTGTCTGTAAATTACAATTGATGGATTTACATTTATTGAGCATAGGCTGCATATGCAGCCTATGCTCAATAAATGTAAATCCAACAATTGTTTACAAGAAAACATTGTTAATGTGAAATATACAGACTATCATAATTTTGCACTTACGAACATTTTAGTCGTAGGAAGTTTAGGGAAACGGCCCCCTGATGTTCAGAGATTAGAGTGTCTCATAAGCCTAAACTGGCTGGCCCTTTCAATAGAGGTGACACTGTAATAAACAACGCTTTACTTCTTGTTTATACCTTGAAGGGCTTGGTCCAGCACCTCACATCCTGTGGTCAAGGTCCTGTGGCCCTGAGATGGGTCTCTCTTACTTCTCTCAATTAGCTCCAATACTGAAATTAAACAGATCAGTAGCCGATTTCATCAACATTGCAAAGTATACTTTACTAGCAAAGTATACTTTGAGGGAGTAATCATTTATTTTTCCTGAAATGCATTATTTCATATAGAACTAACAAATGCATATATTTGATGATTAAAAGTATGCAGAATTATTATACTGAATTTATTACATTATCACAGCCAAATTGGCTGTGATAATGTAATAAATTCAGTATAATAAAAATTAATAAATTTATCATAAAATTGAAAATTTCTCCCTCAAAGTATACTTTGCTACTAAAGTATACTTTGCAATGTTGATGAAATAGGCTACAGAGCTCCAGATCAGCTGTGTGTCTAAAGAGTATTGTACCCCCTGATTTCAAATTCAATGCTTATTTTATTTTTACAAATGGATTACTGATTTTCTCCATTAATAAATGGGGAAAAATGATCAAAACAAATTTAAACATTCACTGATTTGAGTGTATTAGTACTTATTACTTAGTACTTATATCATCGTGTATGACGCCACACACAGTTTGTGCTAGAGTGAGTTTAAGAAATAAGTTTCAGACTATGGAAGGACTATTCATGTTAAATTTAAGGTTATTACATCCATGGCAAGAGGTTATTATGAGCAAGCTCATCTGTATCTACAGTATTTGCAAATATTGAATTATGGTCTATCATGTTCAAAATGCTAACCTTACTACACTACAAATATTGTCATATGCTGTTTTTCGTTTTCTAAATAAAACCTTGTTTTGCCAGCTCATGAAATCATCTCCATTGAGGACGAGTATCATGAGCTGCTAAAACATGTGCTTGTTGAAATAGCAGACAATAATTAATTCTGCATTGTATCTGTTACCTGTTAATTTGAAAAATTGAGACTAAAAAATAAATAAAAAGTAGCCAAGAAAATAATTAAATTCAGCATTCTATGGGTTTATTTACCTGTTATTGGCTTGTCCTTATATATAACTTTTGCAACCGCTGTCTTCAATACTTGAACATCATCTGTGGATAGGTTTCCCACTGGCCCAGAAAGATGCAGGATTGATTCAAAGGTTTTCAGTCGTGCTGAAATAATTAATACTAAATTGTATTTAAATGTAACTAGATTGGTCAGTAAGCGAGGCTTACGGAATATCCCCCGCATGGGCCCAGGTAACCCTAAATATGCAAAATGTTCCAAGTGTGTGGGCTTGTGACCTTGACTCTGGGCTTAGCAGGGGCGGCACGAACGTGAATTTGTCACAGGGTGGTAGAGGTCCATTGGAGCAATGCGTCTGTGAAATGTGAAGCAGATCCGAGCAAGGAAATAGAAGTTATAACCGATTTCTCCGATGTTAAGTTTTGTAAAGAGACTAAGTATGTAACCTTGACCTTGAGATCAGTGGGGATATGTCACAGCATGATAGTAGAGCCTTAGAGGAATGCATGCATGGAATATTAAGAATTTGCAATGAAGGAAATAGAAATATTTGACCTTGACCTTGGGATCAGCGGGGGTTGGACGGTCGTAGATTTGTCACAGCATGATAGTACAACCTTAGAGGAATGCATGCATGAAATATTAAAAATTTTAGATGAAGGAAATAGAAGTTGTAACATATGATGTCAAGTTTTGTAAAGAGACCCAAATATTTGACCTTGACCTTGACCTTGGGATCAGCGGGGGTTGGACGGTCGTGGATTTGGCACAGCATGGTAGTAGAGCCTTACAGGAATGCACAAGTGAAATATTAAGCATTTTCGATGAAGGAAATAAAAGTTATAACATATTTCTCTGATGTTAAGTTTTGTAAAAGAGACTAAGTATTTGACCTTGACCTTGGGATCAGCGGGGGTTGGACGGTCGTGGATTTTGCACAGCATGGTAGTATAGCCTTACAGGAATGCATGTGTGAAATATTAAGCATTTTAGATGAAGGAAATAGAAAAACATATTTCTCTGATGTTAAGTTTTGTAAAGAGACTAAGTATTTGACCTTCACCTTGGGGTTAGCGGGGGTTGGACGGTCGTGGATTTGGCACAGCATGGTAGTAGAGCCTTACAGCAATGCACGAGTGAAATATTAAGCATTTTAGATGAAGGAAATAGAAGTTATAACAATATTTCTCTGATGTTAAGTTTAGTGACGGACGGGACAGACGGACACGGACGCACGCACGCACGAACAACCTGACTCCAGTATACATCCCCCACAACTCGTTGCGGGGGGTATAAATACTCTTTGTAAAATGTCACTCTCCCAAAAATTTTCTGTTTGATGAAATGCCATCAAATATGGATTTTATTGTGAAAAAAACTATTTTCCTATGGGAATTTAAGAAAGGAGAAAGGAGTGCTTATGGCATACCCCCGGCGTCATAGTCAGCCTCTGTCCGTCCGTCTTCAATAATTCGAAAACTTAACGTTGGGGAAATTTGTTATAATTTCTGTTTTCTTCACCAAATGTTTTGATATTTCACACATGCCTTTCTCAAATGATTCTCTAGTATCATGCTGTGACAAATCCACGATTTGTTAAACTGAAGCACCACCAGGTGTGCTTCGTTATCTTGACAACTCTTGTTTAAAATAATTTTGGAATTTCTGAACCGATTTTCAAAATCTAACTTGTTTTCTTAAGTTAAATCATCAGATTTTGAAGTCAATTTCCCAACATTTTGTTTTTTCCACCTTGCTCGTCACTTCCCACCTCCATTTTGCCCTTTTTTGTTATTGATGAAAAAGTAACTATATTTAAACACGTTTTAGATTTAATGTATTTAATAGCCAAAGGTTTGTCGGCAGCAAAACGTGGAACAGACAGTAGTGTATTTTCTGATCATAACTGGTTAGTTGCACTTTTTCCACTTCATAGGCAACAGGTTGCACTATATCACTACACCACAGTCAATGGTATAAATTTGCGTAATAGCATTTACATTTCGGATACTAAAATAGAAAAAACCTGCAGGGGTTGACGTTCATACTTCGCTATATTGTTATTGAGAGACAATTCTAAAATTATGAATAGGACACAACAATAATACAACAAACGTATACCTAATAAATTGTGTATTAGCAAAATTCTTAGGCACTCCCACTAAAGTAGAAAGTAAACAATGTGTCAAAGAACGCTTAAAACGCACATTTGGAAATACTACTACGTCATAATACTTATGTAATGCAGTGTAAGGAAATGTAATTAGAGTTACGTACTCAGAACTAATAACTGGTAAGCTAGCTAAGAAAGTAGCTACTGTGATACTGCACCATGCACTCTGGGAAATTGTGTCCGAATATTTAGCGATATTACGGTATTTTATGTCGAGTTTAGGACTACAACGGAAATTGGTAAGCATCGGTTACAGGATACTGTAATACAGAATAATACACAATGGTCACCCCTTGACACCCATATCCGTACATTTTCGAGCGGCAACTTTAACTCTGTAATGTTCACCAGAAATTAGTGCGCAGATACCTGGAACATTGGTGCTTTCTGACCCCCCCCCCCCCCCCCCGAGACGTTTACGGGTAGTGACAAATGCAGCCTACGGAAACGGCCGAGGACTCTTGTACAACCGGTCAACACACAGAAAAGGACCGAGGACACTTGTGACAGTGACGAGGACAGAACGAACTTACCTGGATTGTTACCTGAATCTGTTGGACCTTAGATTAAGCACATATTGCTTATATAGGTCCCTCTATTAGGTTATACGTTTCTTCTTGACAACACTAATACTTAAACTATTTTAATGTATTTGTGGGTCTGCGCCTTCGACGAGTAGAGTCATTGTATCAGTATATTGTTTATATATATATATATATAACATAGTCACTTTTGGTAAGTATCGTTAACATGGAGAAAATTTGTTTTCGTTCCAGTTATCTTCATTCAGGAGCGATTTAAATTTGTTTAGATTCTCAGCAGTAACTGTTCCTTCAGATAGGCTGTTCCAGGAGTCCACTACTCTTATGGTGAATGTATTTAATCTCTGGGTTGTGCGACATTGATTTTTATATATTTTCAAGGAGTGTCCTCTTGTCTTGTTTGTTGATAACGCAAACATATCCTGCCATTTCATATCATCCAAACCGTGTGAACTTGAATAACAGTGAAAGATAACTAGATATCGAGGTGTAATCCCGTATTTTAAGTAACTATTTTACAAATGTCAGACCTCCAAGAGGCTTGATACTGCACCACTCTGGGAAATTGTGTCCGAATATTTAGCGATATTACGGTATTTTATGTCGAGTTTAGGTTAGAAGATACCAAATGGTGCGAAACCGCCCAGGGTGTATGCAAAAGTAGTCCGGTATAAAAAAATAATGCGGGTGTTTTGAGGTCACAGACACCGTTTGCTTGCAAATCTTGATCCATTACTACCCAGTTTCACTTGAGGAACATTTTGGGGTGCCTTTAACACCAGTTTTCAGCATATTTGTAGCATTTAAAAGAAAACACTGAACCTGTTAGTCACTTGATGTACACGGAGTTTCCGTGGCCAACAAATGTACACAATATTGGAGGATATGACAAGTTTGGATTTTTCTTTCTTAGGAGTAAGTGAACCTATTGTTTAGTTCATGCAGAACCAGTACAGACTGGCTGCAGGTCATGTACAAGTGGGTTCCACAACATCCATACGAATAGTGAAAGTAGGAGAGACTGGCCTTATTGGATGGCATTCGGTTAAATTATATAGTAAAACTATTTGGTGGTGTCTAACCTATAAGGTGTGCCTAGGCCCTATGTGATATATGTTTTTTTGTAGAATTTGAAGTTGGAAGTTTATGTTTCTGTTGTAGCTATGTCTCTGGGAAAATAATTTAAAGTTACTGCGACAAGAGTAATCGAGCGGACTCCGCGATGCAACACATTTGTTCTTTTTGTATCGCAGACGGACAGTTATCGGCTTCAAAATCTTCTAAAATCTTGATTTCTCAGCTTTATTTAGTCAAATATAATAAACCAGTGTATGTAAGTTACCTGTAGGTGATTGGGCTTGGGAATGTGATAGTAATATACACAAAACAGTCATTATAGTGTGTTTTTCCTTTTTTTTTCTGATATTGGCTTCCTGATGGACAATTAAGAAGTTTGGGAAAGTGGCCCGACATCGCGACGCTGTTCCTAAATTTGCCAAAATTAGGCGTAAGTGTATTGTTTTCACATATCGGTATAGTACAAATACACTAGTACTCAAAAAACATTGTTTTTCCTTTCCTCCTGTGTCATAAAGCAAATTTCTTGACTGACCGTTCCAAGCCAGTACCCTTTTGTCTGTCGACCATTCCAGAGTGGCATACATGTTGGTATAGTTTCAGTGATGAGTCTTTATATGTAGAATGGTTAGCTATAACACTATTTAGGGTAATGTTATGTGATTTTATGGAGATTTGTGCTTTTAATTCATCATCTATTAAAATTCTCCATAGTTCTGTAGTAGCTCAATTTAAGGCAGAATGTGGACAGTCCACATGGTGGAGTTACATAGCTGCTGTGTGACAACCATTTGAGATATTTGCTCCAAACTTGGTACTGTATCCAGAATAGAAGCTAGTTTTGAATAGTGAATATTGTAGAATGAGTTGTAGTGGGACTGGTACACTTATAGGTTAGAAGATACCAAATGGTGCGAAACCGCCCAGGGTGTATGCAAAAGTAGTCCGGTATAAAAAAATAATGCGGGTGTTTTGAGGTCACAGACACCGTTTGCTTGCAAATCTTGATCCATTACTACCCAGTTTCACTTGAGGAACATTTTGGGGTGCCTTTAACACCAGTTTTCAGCATATTTGTAGCATTTAAAAGAAAACACTGAACCTGTTAGTCACTTGATGTACACGGAGTTTCCGTGGCCAACAAATGTACACAATATTGGAGGATATGACAAGTTTGGATTTTTCTTTCTTAGGAGTATCCTGGACTGCTCATAATTCGAGACTCTAACGATATTAAACAAAATGCGTAATAAATAATGAAGTATAAACCTTTTTTATTAGTTACCTGCAAATATAATCCAATTATCTGTATATATATTGCGTTTACTGGCTTCAAAAGCACGGAAAAATGCAAATGTTTACTTTCAAAACACGCTCGTCTACAAATGGCCGCCTCTAGCAAATCGTGAAAGTTCGAGACCTTTGACCCTATGACGTCATATCCTCTTCCGGTGCAGGTGCCCGGTTGGAATACACCAACAATTATGTCTGCATTATTTTTCATTTATTTCAAGGGTTGGTATGCATATGGTTTCCAACTTCAATCATTATATAAACGATTGATAACTTGGAAAATATAACATGTTAGACTAAAAGAAAATATAAATTTTAAACTTGTTTTATTTTATTTTCAACATTTACTTAGTATACATTGTACAAACATTGGACATTGCTTAGTTGCAGCCTGTACATGTAACTCTGTGACCCTCCTGTACATACGGTACAGGAGGGTTACAGAGTTACAGGCTGCAACTAGACATACATTGTATATGCTAGACATTGCTGTACTGTACATATGATAATGAATGGATATATTATTCCTCGTGTCGGCAATGAGGACAATAAAACGTGTCATGTCTTCTAACTACAGTTACAGGTGTACAATACCTGAGGTGCACCCAATGCGGACATTCCACTCCATCACACTTCACCCAGGATGCATAAACAAGTGAGATGCATGCCTGTAATTCTAAGGGCATGACCATTTTGCAAACACAACACAGGTCATCATCTAAAGTAGTATTTTGCCCATCTGAATCACTATCACTCCTATGATTTGTAATACCAGACGGACCCGGTTCATCAACATTGACAAATCTCCGTGGCACAAGAGCTTTCCCCTTCCCAGACTTTCGTACAACTCGCTTTCCCTTACCTTTTGCCGCCGTATTCGGTCCACTGCCCTTTGAGCACCTACCTTGTTGAACTTCATGCTGGACCATCCTATCTCTTACTGACGTCTCTGTAATTGCCCTCCCCGCACTACACACCGCACTCATCGTCCTTCTTGCTTTCTTCACATGTTCGCTCTTAACTCTCCTTAATTCATCCTCCCGTCTTCTTAAAAATATCGTCAGCATGTTCACTCACCGCCCCTTTTCTCCATGTACATGTACTATACGGCCATCATCCATTCCAGATTCAACTGTATCCAACTTCATTTCTGCCTCATCATTACCACGATCAACTGCACTACCATCATGCACTGTATCAGCACACTCACTTCCATCATCACCAACAACTGCATCATGCACAGTGAAAATTTCTGCTGGTGTTAGAGTCTCATTTGGAATAGCACTCTTATTCAAGGGATATATGCCGGTTTTTCTGAATGAAGATTCAAGGTTGGGACCAGATAGGGCATGGGAATAAACTTTGCACGCCAACCCACATACATTGTATCGGGTGATGGTTTGAGAAGTTTGCCTCATAAGCTTGTGACATTCCGAATTGTAAAGTCGCTGAGAAAACGGACCAAAGCAACCAACATCTAGTGGTTGAAGAATGTGACTAGTATGCGCAGGTAAGATAAACAGGATAATGTTTTTTGACAATGCCCATTCAACCAGTCCAACAGAAACATGATGATTTATGGCCATCTAATAATAACAAGACATGCTGGCCATCATGCTGTGGTATAAATTTAAGGAAATGTTCCTGCAGGTAGGTTTTGAAAACGTCTGAGTTGGACCATCCACTGTCAGTCACTGTCCACGCAGCCCCGGCAGAAGCATCTTTCATCAGGTCAGGCATCATCCGTTTTCCTGCGAACACAAAGTAAGGTGGAATAGCTTGGCCTATTGCACTCCCGCACCCAATGATTGTGGTAGTTTTACCCTTCCCTGATGTAACCGCCTGTGCAGGGAAATCTTTTCCCGACACGATGTATGGGGGTGTATGTTCTGTGGTAACACCTTTCTCATCCACATTGAAGATCAGATGAGGCTTGTCACCGAGTCCATACTTAGTAATAGTTTGTTGCAGTTCATTGAAGTAGTCCGTAATAGTGTTGACAGATGTGGCTTTCGCTCTGGCTACTTCCAAACTTCTTGGTTTTATAACGCGTAACTCCGGCCACCGTTTGATAAATCGGTCAAACCATTTAATAGTGAGGGGATTGTTAATGTTCCTTTTCCCCAGGTTAACCGCATACTCTGTTGCAATATCTGCCACTTCTTGTCGAGAATACCCATAACCATAACTGGCTATTTTTTTAAGATGGTTAACAATTTTGGATTCCTCTTCCAAACTAAGAATTGGTTGACGGCCAGTTGTTACACATTCCGGATCAATGCGCCCCATTACACGGTCGCGCAGGGTTGTCTCGGGCACAGCATACTGACGCGATGCTCGTAGAACTGGCATGCCATGGTCCCGTACAGCGAGGTAGGCATTCGTTAATGCAGTTGGTGAGTAGAGATGGTATCTCCGTCTTATGGCCTGTGGGTTTGATCTGAAATGACGAGTTGAACGACGGTGCGAGACTACATTGTTTCTCATGTCACATCACACATTAACCAAAGCTCAAATAAATTCTAGTTTGACCTGTGTTTATAGACAGTAGCAGGAATAAAAAGTCATGTATTGCATATATATATGTTAAATGAAAGCATTGGATTGATGTGGATGCATTTCAATTGTTTAATAAAAAAAAAATTATGATAAGGTGGTTACTGTATGAAAATCCGTATTCATTAACTTTTAGTGTCGTTCAACCTAAAATATTCTTGATCTCCATTGATAAAAATGTCAACAACAGACGGGGTCATGTCAACTCATTTTCTTTTTAAGTTTTCAATACAAATTCGGAATTTTAATGAAGGGGACTAATAGGATTAGTGGAAAACACAACATTTTGGTGAGTTTTGTTGTTTTGTGGTGTATTATACCTGTTTCAGTCGCATTTTCTCACTTGACAGCTTAGACTTTGTCGTCTTCTCTTGGTGGAACGCAAAAGTATAACGGAAGTGACGTAACGCGTAAATCTCGCGATAGAACGAGTAAAATAAAAATGGTCTCGAACCTGTGAGGATATCGAACTTAGAGGATCGTACGGTAAGTGAACCTATTGTTTAGTTCATGCAGAACCAGTACAGACTGGCTGCAGGTCATGTACAAGTGGGTTCCACAACATCCATACGAATAGTGAAAGTAGGAGAGACTGGCCTTATTGGATGGCATTCGGTTAAATTATATAGTAAAACTATTTGGTGGTGTCTAACCTTTAGGACTACAACGGAAATTGGTAAGCATTGGTTACAGGATACTGAAATACAGAATAATACACAATGGTCACCACTTGACACCCATATCCGTACATTTTCGAGCGGCAACTTTAACTCGCTCATCGATGTCGAGGCTGTCAATGCATGACAAAGAGCTAGACATAAATTAAAGTTTGTATTCAAACAGCCGGGAAAGCTTCGAACTGTTGTTGTTGTATGTCTGTAATTCAGGCGCTTATTTTTCGCCTCGATCTCTCACAGTACAGCAACAAAGACAGCGAGATCATTGTTCCGACACACGATCGACAGACCCAGTTAGTTGACCTGTGCCTGGTCTAACTAGATTTGTCAGTAAGCGGGTGCTTACGGAATACCCCCCCCCCCCGCGTCAGCCCTGACCTAGAATGAATTCCAGCTCGCATACTATCATTTTCAGATAAAAGACTATGTCAGCACATATGGAGAGTGCGATGGTGGTTCCAGTTGAAAAAAGCAAACTAGACATTCTAAGTCCGTGACCTTGACCCCTGGCATAAATGGGGGTCGTAGGTTTGTTGCAGAATGATGTATGAGTGTCAGAGAAGGGCCCCGGGTAAAATATCACTGCATTCCGCAAAGGGAAAGAGAAGTTATAAGGAAATTTACATTTGTTAAGTTTTATTTTTTTTCTAAGTTTATAAGTCCGTGACCTTGAGCCCTGGCATAAATGGGGGTCGTAGGTTGTTGCAGAATGATGTATGAGTGTCAGAGAAGGGGTGGGTAAAATATGAAAGATTTCCGCAAAGGGAAAGAGAAGTTAAAAAGGAAATTTACAATTGTTAAGTTTTCGTTTTTTTCTAAGTTTCTAAGTCCGTGACCTTGACCCCTGGCATAAATGGGGGTCGTATGTTTGTTGCAGAATGATTTATGAGTGTCAGAGAAGGGGCGGGTAAAATATGAAAGAGTTCCGCAAATGGAAAGAGAAGTTAAAAGGAAATTTACAATTGTTAAGTTTTCGTTTTTTTCTAAGTTTCTAAGTCCGTGACCTTGACCCCTGGCATAAATGGGGGTCGTAGGTTTATTGCAGAATGATGTACGAGTGTCAGAGAAGGGGCGGGTAAAATATGAAAGATTTCCGCAAAGGGAAAGAGAAGTTAAAAGGCAATTTACAATTGTTAAGTTTTGTGATGGACAGAAAGACGGAAAGACGGAAAGACGGACGGACGGACAAGCTGACTCCAGTATACCCCCCCCACAACTTCGTTGCGGGGGGGGGGGTATAAAAAATACCCAAGAAAAAATAGGATTTTCTATGTAAACACGACCAACATGCTGGCACAGAGTCAGCCGGGTGGTCGCGGCCTGTTTTCAATGTGGAGGAGAACCGGAATTCCCGGAGAGAAAAAACACATCGAGCTTTCACGGAACAGACAAAACCGTCCAGACATAACTGATCGGGCATTGAATACCCACAACAGACAAGCTGCCCACCAACAGGGTGTGTTACCGAATCATTATCAACCCAGCTGCATCATCAAGTGGAGAGCGACACATCCTAGTTGCCATGTACCAAGTCTAAAAATACCAAAGAAAAGCGGAGCTTGCTAACTACACATGTCTCACGGGACAGTGCGCAGGTAGTGGTAAAAAAAGGGGGTGGTACAATTTTATATATACTTCAGTACCGACCCTGTAATTTACACCAGTGTGTCGGAGAAATAGGTTTATGAATATTTCTTGACTTTGCGATGCTCGACTAGGTGCATATGTTAGAGTATTTCATAATTTTACGAAACTGAATGTTAGCACCGGTTGATTTTGACATCTTGAAAAATGGCGCATGCTATGCTGTCTCGCCGGTACAGTTTCGCATAAGAATTTAAGGTATTTTTCGGGCATTTGTAGCGAAAATTTGAGATGGTTATGACCCGCTTTGGAATCACTTTCAGGAAATGGTGTGGTGCTACAAGTGATAGAATAAGTCATAACAAAGCCTCTACGTCTCATACTTTTGTGAAAACAATTCCAACAAATTCACTCGTTTCTGAAGTTTCTGGCCAAAAATAAATGGGTGGTGTTACTATGTAAACAATTAAATATACACATCTGATGCAGTTACTGCATTTGTATTGTGGCGTGCGACTTGTACTTCATTTGCGAGTATTTTTATTAGCCGATCTATTTATAGATCGTTATTAGCCGATCTATTTATAGATCGGCTAATATATTGGTCATCCATCGAATTCTGAAAAAGTTTGTAGCAACCCTTTTCTCCGCTATTCGGTAATCTACGAACGCGAATTTTGCTGTATCACTTCCAAATTGCATCAACCGATAAAGTTTGCATTTTTGGCAATTATCTCCGTTTAAAACGTTAAATATAGCCAAATAACACAATTTTGAATACATAATAAGCTGAACGCCGAAAGAGATTGAACCCGGAAGTTGTTGTTGTTGAAGTCCATAGTTGGCTCTAATGGCCATATACGCCAACATACGCCGATTATTGGGCTAATTTAAAGCTTTTATTTATTAAACAGAACAAGTTTCAGCCACGTATAATCGCGTAAAATGTGTTTATTCGGCTAATTTATAATCGACCTCTGCTCAAAATCTCCTCCGACTAGCAACCCCAGCATCTCGGGTTTATCCCATTGGATCGCGTATGCGCGTCATTTGACGCTAGTTAATATTCACAAAATTTTCCACCAATCAAAACGAAAAAGGAATATGTCTTTAAATGTAAATTATGTGGTTGTGTACGGTTGTGTGTAATAACATACAATACTGTTACTTGATAGTTTACCATCTAGAAATTTTATTTTTTAAGTTGAATAATAAAAATACATTATTATATTTGTTTTTTGGATATTTTGGGTTTTCCTCCTTCATACAGCTGAAATACAAATAGCTATGATCCAGCTATTTCAATTGCGTAAATTACGTGGATACACTGATTACCTGGGGCACTGTTTGTACGGCGCTGGCTTGACGACCTAACATATCGTATCAGGGCACTAGCTTGACGACCTTACATGCCGTAACGGCGGCACTGGCTCGATGACCTCTCATTTTTCCCTTGTGTGGTGGTTGGGAGCATCGAAGGGTAATTTAACGATCGGTTTTCATCCTTTGCGGAATGCCGACTTGCATGGTTTGGCCCTCATTTACATGCCCCCTGTACTTGAGAGTTAAATCCTGTTATGCTCCATTAAGAAGTAATAAGCTTATGGCAAATCATATTACGTTGGGGCCGAGCTACTAAAGTGACTGGTGTGGCATGGAAATATTGAGTTCTGATTTTGGGAATTTTCCTCACCGTGGACCCGTTTAATGCGGGATAGTACAACCCGTTGGCCCGGCCTTAAATGACCTTAGCTGTTGATAGGCCGTTAAACACCAATACTCACTCGCTGATTCATTCCCCCCCCCCCCCCCCGAGACTCAGTAACTACTAAAATGCGGACATATATTGAACCCTGATTTGATCGGCTAATAACATCATGCTCTGCATGACTTTTCATTTCAATATTCGTCGCAAGAGCCTCCTCGACTAATTGCGAGAGGCGGTGATTTTTATAAGTCTCCCGCCTCCCTCAGAAAAGCGGTCAATTTTGGCTATTTTCAACCGTCCCGTGATGCCACACGACCAGCATGCTGGCAGTCAGACAGGCGGCTGAGTAAATATACATACTCTAGTCCAGCAGCCAAAAGCCGATTTGGGGCTTAATCTTGTTTTGAATAACATAGTTTTTGACAGCATTTATTCAACCCCCTTTATTATGCTACATGGAGCAATGGTTGCGGTATAAAACATATTTCTCTGATGTTAAGTTTTGTAAAGAGACCAAGTATTTGACCTTGACCTTGGGATCAGCGGTGGTTGGACGTTTGTAAATTTGTCACAGCATGATAGTACAACCTTAGAGGAATGCATGTGTGAAATATTAAGAATTTTAGATGAAGGAAATAGAAGTTATAACATATTTCTCTGATGTTAAGTTTTGTAAAGAGACTAAGTATTTGACCTTGACCTTGGGATCAGCGGGGGTTGGACGGTTGTGGTTTGGCACAGCATGGTAGTAGAGCCTTACAGGAATGTATGTGTGAAATATAAAGCATTTTAGAAGAAGGAAATAGAAGTTATAACAATATTTCTCTGATGTTAAGTTTTGTAAAGAGACTAAGTATTTGACCTTGACCTTGGGATCAACGGGGGTTGGAAGGTCGTGGATTTGGCACAGCATGGTAGTAGAGCCTTACATGAATGCACGAGTGACATATTATGCATTTTAGATGAAGGAAATAGAAGTTGTAACATTTCTCTGATGTTAAGTTTTGTAAAGAGACTAAGTATTTGACCTTGACCTTGGGATCAGCAGGGGTTGGACGGTCGTGGTTTGGTACAGCATGGTAGTAGAGCCTTACAGGAATGCATGTGTGAAATATGAAGCATTTTAGATGAAGGAAATAGAAGTTATAACAATATTTCTCTGATGTTAAGTTTTGTAAAGAGACTAAGTATTTGACCTTGACCTTGTGATCAGCGGGGGTTGGACTGTCATGGATTTGGCACAGCATGGTAGTAGAGCCTTACAGGATTGCATGTGCGAAATATTAAGCATTTTAGATGAAAAGGGGGGGGGGGGGGAGTTGGGGTATAATAAGGCCAAAAGAAACTTTATAGTATATAAATGGTTCGATATTTCGTGAACATGTATGTTTCAAAACATGATGTAAAATGTTTTTTAATGTTGAATCTAATCTGACCAAAACATTAAATGCATGTGTTTAAAGAGACTTTGTATATACATGATGTACGGTCCCCGATTAGATTCAGCATTAAAAAACATTTTACATCAGGTTTTTAAACGTACTTGTTCACGAAATATCGAACCATTTATATACCGTTTCTTTTGGCCTTATATAAGTATATGTTATTCAAGACAAGGTTAAGATCCCGGCTGCCGGACTACTAAGCCAGATTTACAGGAAACTTCACATACATACCTCTTTATCACCATCTATATTTTAATTCTATCGCCATCCATATTTGCCTTCTATATCCGAGATATGCGGACCCCATGCCCAAGGCCATGGTCAAATTACTCTGATGTTTGTGTATGTTTTTGGAACATCTGCGTTTTAATATCTCCACAACCACATATTTGTTTGTGTTTGTTTGTTTGCTTGTTGGTGTTTAACGGCTTATCAACAGCTAAGGTCATTTAAGGCCGGGATAACAAGTTTGATCCCGTATTCAACCTGCTGAATTGGAGGGGGGAGATCCCAGAATTGCGACAAAATGACCTAAAACAAGATGATTCTTAATTTTAACGCCATAGTATATTTGGTTATTTACACTTTTGAAACAATCCAAAAATGTAATCTTAATAAATATAAGTAATCTTAATAAATATAAGTAATAAAACCATGGACTGTTGTGTTTACCGTGGAATGGAAGGACTCCTCGGAAACTTTAATAAACAAACCAAATGTTTTTCTTACCACAGTAAACGCAACAGCACATGGTTTTATTCCGGAGACGAATGCCTTCCTTGCCTGGTACTGTAATTAATGGATACTAATACAGAATGCCAACAACATACATAAGCATGTTTATTTTTGCTGCAAAACATGAACACAATAATTCACAACCATATTCACTATATATAAGTGCACATAGTACATAGTAAAATAACTCATATTTAGCAATAAGGTTCGACATTAAATCATATTTCATATTGAATTTCAACAATATAAATTTTGAAAATCTATTATATTTTCCATATTAAAAAACAAAACAACAAATAATTTCCGTATTGGCTCTGAAATTGTTGGAGACTTTCAGCGAAATTTCATGTTTTATACAAGGGAAAATAACAGCATACTAAAATGGAGATAATCCAAGGGTGTGTCCCATATTTGAACTCCTTCACCCCTAAAAATCTACCATTGACTGGTCCACATTCAGTTTTGGTTTGTTCCATTATCAGAACAAGGAGTGTTTACGATGAAAATTTTGAAAATTGGAAAGTAAAGTATAAATGTGTCCCTGGGAAAGGATACTCCAACTGGCAGCATATATCAATGAAAGTTGGACCGGTGGGTCATAAGTACATGTGACATGTTTACACACTACACAAATGTAATAGAATTGTACATCAACATGGTAAAAACCAATGCTAATTTATTTTAACCCTTAGACCGCTACTCACAACAATTGTCGTCTGCTGTTGCTTTTATATCTTGCCTTATTTCTCAATAAAAACATGGAAAATAGAAAATAAACAGCAGACGACAAAAGAAATAAGATAGCGGTCTAAGGGTTAATAGCATGATAACTACTATTTCATTGAGTGGCCGAGGAACAGATTTATTTATATTATCACACAAAGTGGTCTAGATGGTTACGCCAAAAAGCAGGTTAAGCTCATATATGAAGGTCAAACGCTACAAGTTTCTGATGTAGTGCAATAGCCGATTATTGTGTGCAAGTTTGGTAGCCACAGGCGTTATAGTGGCCAAGGAACGGACTTATGAAATGAGCAGTATGTCGATTTAACTCTTTGCATGCTGGGAAACTTGTGGGCTATAAATAGTTCAAAACTTGCGGACAAACATTCATCATATTTTCTTGTATTTCTCCCCCTAAATATCATGAATATGTCTTGGAATTTCATTAGAATTGAGTCCTGAGGACTCAATTCTAATGAAATTCCAAGACATATTTATAGAGAGAAATAAAACATATACAGTATTATACTCGGAATTTGTTTGGCGGTTATTTTCACCGCTAGCATGCAAAGAGTTAACAACAATGCCATAGAGGCCATATGACACATTTCTGCATTTACATAATTGTGGCTGTCTGTGACTGGAGAAATGGGGCTTTTCGGATTTGTTACCAGTGTAGCTACTGATCAAATAGCTCATTCCTGTAGCCTGATAACAATCCATATTGCTTGCTAGAAGCATGACATGTGTGTTTCATTGATGAAATGGCGAACAGTGTAGATCCTGATCAGACTGTGCGCATGCACAGGCTGATCTGGAGCAACACTGGTCGTAAAACCATAAGCCCCATTTCTCCAGTCACAGTCACAATTATAAAGGCAGCTTGGTAAACTGATTGTCAACAAGACATGATATTTCTACAGAAAATAAATGCCCTCACAAGAAAACATATTGCTGTCGTCAACAGTTGCATACATACATGTACACATGTAACTTATTGGATATTCAACCAAACAACCTTGACCTTGGGTGTATGCACCTGGGGATCATTTCACTAATCTTTGTATTTCATTTGTTTTAATGGTGTGTAATGGCCTGTCCACAGCTAAGGTCATGTTAAGCCGGGTTAATGGGGTCAAATCCCATATGTTACCTGTTGGGATGGGGGAAAATCCCAAAATCAGAAGTGACTATTTACAGAAAACATATATATTCAGCCATGAAATTAGAATAATCTGACCTGTTGCCAGGTCCTCACGACACCAGAGTCACTTAGCCCCACTCCCCAAAAGTAATAGGATTAGAACTAATCTTATTACTTTTATAATGGGTATAACCAGATTCAACTCTCACGTAACAGAAAACCAAAAAGTGTACCTGAGGGTCAAACCAGGGATATCCTGATTCCATTAAGGATGAAACCCATCGTTCAATATACCCTTCGCACGCTCTCAACCAACCCCCACACTAAACTTTGTATAACCACAATGTTCGTACAAAGACTTGTATAAATTTACTCCACACATTAACCCTTGAACTTTCGTCTGCTGTTGTTTCATATTTTGTCTTCTTCTTCCATAAAAATGGTTTGACAGCACAGTAGAATGATTCTAAACTGCTGCTAAACCATATTTTTGCTGAGAAATATGGGAAATATAAAATAATCAGCAGAAGACAACTCTGCTAAATTAAATATTTTGTCGTCTGCTGATTATTTGTTTGTTTATTGATGTTTAACGTCCTATCAACAGCTAAGGTCATGTAAGGCCGGGCAAACAGGTTATATCCCATTTTAACCTGCTGCATTGGGGGGGAAATCTCAAAATCAGAATGGAATATTTACATCGAGAACAAATATATTCAGCCCTGGTGTATGCTCACTCAACAACATGTTTATTGTTTCCATAGTGTGGTAGGAGAATGAACTAGGTTAAATTAATCGTCTCATAACCTCCTTAATTTAAAGCACACATTTCGACTGCATTGTAACCAATACTAAATTTGGAAGGAAAAACGGGCCAACGGCCATTATGCACCAGTCAATTGTAATCCCCGCCCTCCCCCCCCCCCCCCCCCAGGCCGGGACATAGCGGGGGATAGCGGGGCTAAACCCCGGGGCATTAACAAAAAAATTGTCCCTGCAGTGCCGGGGCTACCCAGGGGCTTTAATACATTTGCGCGAAAAAATAGCGGGGATTTTTTTTTCTTCAATCTTGAGGTGTGCGCCGAAAAAGTAAGCGGCTGGACTTCGAAGTACAACAACAACAACAAGACAAGAATGAGTATCATAAAAAATACAGATGTTTGGCCTCTGTATTCCTGAAAATCTTGAAAACTGTTTGTCATGTCCACTGTATATTTATATAAATGTGATGTCATATAAATATTTTATATATTAAAAAAACTTGATCATGTGGCCGAAACGACTGTGTCATGGGTTTTCGTGGGTTTGTTTAATACTGGGGCCCTGGTGGCTGAAAAACTCCTCATATGTGGGCGAGACTGTATGATACGTTCATGCAGACCACATGTGAGGAAGTTGGCAGTATTAAACTTGCCATAGGTTGGTGGTTTCCTCCGGGTACTCCGGTTTTCTCCACCACTAAAACTGGCTGTGCAACAGAGTATTGCAGCATAGGCTCGAAATTGGCCGTCGCAATACTCTACTTTGGCGCACATTTTTCAAACATTTTATTTTAACTCTTTCACCCCAAAGTTTTAAACTTAATGGAATATTCCACTTTCTTTCAAATTCCGACCAATCAAGTAATCAGAAAATGATTTTTGGACAAGTCTATTCATATTAAAAAAGGGAATATTTTTTAGCAAATTAGGAAAAATCCTTGCAACCAGTGCAGATCCTGATGAGACGGCTCGTTACGAGCCAGGTCATCTGGATATACACTGTTTGCAGAGGTATCTAGTGTTGAAAGGGTTTTAAAAAGTCTGATTTCTGGTCTCCTTTTTGTGCATAGTTTCAAAATTTTAAAATGTGTCAAAATTTAATGCATTTTTGATGGTCAAGCGGACTCCAGCCCGGGCCGGGTATGCAAGGTCATAGAACCTGCCATAATGTTGAATTGTTCATACATGAACGAGTGCAGTATTGCAAGAAAGAAAGAACGAGCAAATTGCCACCCACCCTTTTTAGTTTTTATCCCCGACCGAAAAAAGGTTCGGGGGATATAGCGATCGCCCTTCGTCTGATGTCTGCCGTGTGTAGGCGGCATGTTTGTTTCGCGAATGACTTAAGAACCACTTCACCAATTTCAATAATATTCGGTATGTACATCATATCAATCAGCGGGAACGAGGGCCTCGTCGCTCAAGGTCAAGGTCACTTTGTGCTATAAATACTTCACATTTAGATGATAATTAATACCGGTCCGTTTTCTCGCAGTATTTTCAGTTTTCTTTTGCCAAATTCAACCACATTCGGTATCTACATTCATCAGTGGAAAGCGTCTGTTGAAGGTGTGCGTCATCGCTTGAAGGTCAAGGTCATTTTGTGCTATAAATACTTCGTTTAGATGATAATTACCAGTACGTTTTCTGGCAATATTTTCAGTCTCCTTTTGCCAAATTCAACCATATTCGGTATCTACATTCATATCGATCAGTGGAAGGCATCTGTTGAACGTGGGGGTAATCGCTTGAAGGTCAAGGTCATTTTGTGCTAAAAATACTTTACGTTTAGATGATAATTTAAATACCAGTCCGCTTTCTGGCAATATTTTCTGGGGTTTTTTTTGCCAAATTCAACCATATTCAGTATCTACATTCATATCGGTGAGTGGAACTTCCGAAGGCATCTGTTGAACGTGGGCGTCATCGTTCGAAGGTCAAGGTCACTATGTGCTATACCATACTTTACAGTTAGATGATAATTACCAGTCCGTTTTCTGGCAATATTTTCAGTTTTCTTTTGCCGAATTCAAACACATTCTGTAGTGATGGGCAATCGGTGGAAGAATCATAATCGATTATCGTACTTAGCTGGTAGGTAATGTTGAGCAGAGATTGTAAATCCGATAAAGTAAATTGCAACTGGAGAAATATCTTGTAACTAGAATTCATGCAATATTTGAGCCTATTCTGAGAAAGGTGGTCTTATGATAGAGGGCAATGTAGACCCAGATTGGCCCGCGCACCAGTGCAGGCCGATCAGGGTCTACAGGGCTCAACACTCACAGTTTGTACCCTTTCGAACAATACGGTAGGACATGTTCTAGGATCGGTTTGGATCCCAATCTGACTGTGTGGTGCTGTGCCTTACATGGTGGGAATGGGACTTACACCGATTACACATATCAGGTCCGGTTTTCTAAGAATGCAGACGAACAGTATTTAACTCAACAAATCTATACGAGCGTCCAGGATTTATTCAGTCATCCAATAAGGCCATAAGAACACTAAATATAGAATACGTAAATTCAGAGATGAATCACAACTCCTATTAAACCGGTACAGGTGTATTACCAGCTCCAAGTGCTTAAAAGATACACGTCACTGAGCCGTAAAACACAATTTCATCATTGTCAATCAGGCCATTAATATGATTGCTGAATATTTAATAGCGTCACATGTTGCAATTCCAATAACTCATAAATGAATTCAAGCAATATTTGAGCCACATTCTGATAAAGACGGTCTCATGATTTAGGGCAATGTAGACCCAGAAGAGCCTGCACATCAGTGCAGTCCTTCGGGATATACATGGCTCTACATTCACAGTTCGTGTAACACAACTACATCATTTATTGTATACACAACTCAAGTGCAAGTGTCGAGCTTAATAATCATATTTTTGTTTGCAGATCGTTTACCCATGGAATACCTGCCTTGTCATACATTGGCAAAATCACATAGCACTCGTATATAGTATGTTAAAGATAAAGCAACACTCCTTGAGTGAATAGATGGCTAAAACATGTTATAATACTTTTAATATACATTATAAAAATGGCCCAAACTACATGTGTATCTGCCCCGGGGGCGGGGCCATATAGCGGGGGAATACACATTTTTCGGTCCCCACAGTGCGGGGGATATACCAGGGCTTTGCCAAAAAAATAATGCAATGTCCCCGCTATCCCCCGCTATGTCCCGGCCTGGGGGGGGCGGGGATTACAATTGACTGGTGCATTAGCTTGACACATTGCTGGGCTCATATGCCCGTGTTTGGACGGTCTGCAAGCCAATTCCCACCCTTAAATACATGTAACTATGTTTACATGCTTTGCAATCATGAACAGTAGCCTATTTCACCAAAATTGCAAAGTATACTTATCTAGCAAAGTATACTTTGAGGGAGTAATCATTTATTTTTCCCAAAATGCATTATTTCATATAGAACTAACCACTGCACATATTTGATGATTAAAAGTATGCTGTGATAATGTAATAAATTCAGTATAATAATTTTATCCTAAAATTGAAAATTTCTCCCTCAAAGTATACTTTGCTAGAAAAGTATACTTTACAATTTTGATGAAATCGGCTACTGATGTTAACCCATTTCAGTCTAAGGATACTATGATTTTTGTTGAAAAAATCTCATTATTTTGTTCATTCATTGATAAAGGTATATGTTTAACGAGACGGTTCAAATGAGTGGTAACAACATATACTTTCGAAAGGATATAAAGAAAATAGGGATATTTTTCTCTCAAAAGGTTCATACTACTAAAAGCGTATCCCGTCTGTAATGGGTCAACATCAGAGGTTTTATTTGTGACCCATATAGCGGTTCCATTTATGAGATTTTACTTGTAGACACAAATTGCTGACGATTTGATTTGATTTATTGGTGTTTAATTTGGCTGTGCTAATGTAATAAATTCAGTGTAATAATTCTGCATACTTTTAATAATCAAATATATGCAGTCGTTAGTTCTATATGAATATGCATTTCGGGAAAATAAATGATTACTCCCTCAAAGTATACTTTGCTAGATAAGTATACTTTGCAATTTTGATGAAATAGGCTACCGGTAGCCGCAGTCGCCATTTGCTACATGTACCACTATTTCAAAAATGAGCATTTTGGCTACTATAAAATTCAGAAATTATTTAAAAAAGTACTACGTTATTGCAAATATTGGATCAAAGCTAAAATAGTACATACATGTATTGTGTTTCTTCGCATTATGTCACACTCAACCAAGCATTAGAGAAAGAGGTAGACATGTTGCAGAATGACTCGAAACTAGACGAGTATATATATGTGCTTATGGTTGGAGAAATGTGGCTTATAGGATTTGTGACCAGCGTAGATCCTGATCAAATAGCACACACTGTAGCCTGATAACGATCTATATTGATTGTTAGAAGCATGACCAGTATTTCTTTGATGGAATGCAGAACAGTACAGATCGCAATCAGACTGGACGGATGCAAAGGTTGATCTGGATCTATACTAGTCGCAAAACCCGTAAGCCCCATTTCTCCAGTCATGTATGTGAAATAATTAGATCATATGAAAGTTATATATTAATGCAAACAACAAAGTATCTATCAGAAACAGCTGGAAATAGAAAATAACAGCTAAGATGTACAGAAGCGATTATTATATGTGTGTGACTGGAGAAATGGGGCCAATTGGTTTTACGACCAGTGTAGATCCAGATCAGCCTGTGATTCGCACAGTCTGATCAGGATCTGAGTGAGTGAGTGAGTGAATAGGGTTTAACGTCCGCTTTTCTGACATAGAGGTACAAGCCTCAGGGAGTCTACACGCAGACGGGTCAACGGGGTCGAGTCCCGTATCCACCTGTCCGAGGGGGGTAAATCCCAACTTCAGAACTCAATATTTACAATCAAAATATATATTCAGTCCTGAAATTAGAACAACCTGATCTGGTGCCAGGCCCTCGCCACACCAGCATCATTTATCCCATTCCCTAAAAGTAATAGGATTAGCGCTAATCTTACTTTTATATATGGGGCATAGCCTGACTCAACTCTCACATACAAGAAAGCCAAAAATGTACATGAGGGCCAAATCCGGTATAGTGGGTTCCGGAAAGTATGAACACAATCGTTAAGCCAGTTTAATCGCCTTTTACGACAAGCAATGGCTACTGCAGCACTATTCTCAGGATCAGTTGATCCCGCCCCGGTGCCTGCACGGGGCGATCAGGATCTGAACTGTTCGTCATTCCATCAATGAAACATATGTCATGTTTCTAACAAGCATTGTTCTCAGGCTACTGGGGTCCATTTCACTAAACTTTGTACGACTAAAATGTTTGTAAGTGCAAATTTAGGATCGTCTGGAAATTTCAATTGATGGATTTACATTTATTGAGCATAGGCTGCATTTGCAGCCTTTGCTCAATAACTGTAAATCCAATAATTGTTTACAAGAAAACAGTGTTAATGTGAAATTTGCAGACTATCATAATTTTGCATTTACAAAATTTTAGTTGTACGAAGTTTAGTGTAATGACCCCCCAGGAGTGTGCCATTTTATCAGGAGCTACACTGGTCGCAAAACCCATAAACCCCATTTCTCCAGTCATAAATACCAGTTTCAGCTGGACTAGAAATAGATCAACATGTATATACAGCCATTTCTTCATTTTTATTTCAATATATATAAAGGCAGGAAATGCCGATTTTTAAAAATTAAATATATACAAGTTTTAACATTGCTCTTAACCCTTTCACCTCTCAGTGACTGGAAAAGTGAAAATGAAAGTGAATGGGTTTAACGTCCCAGCATCAGCTAAGATCATATAAACACGGGATCTCGGGGGCTGGAATGGAATAATTCACTATAATTTTCAGACTATTCCATAAATCAGAAAAGGTGGCATGTATCCCATCGCTGTGGTGGCTGGATCACAAACATGCACAATGATACAGTAAAGAAGTTATAGGAGAATAGAAGAACGAACATGCAGCTACTGAATGAAAATATGAATTATGACAAACATGCATATGACGTTTCAAGTGAATCACTCCTATGGTAAAAAGGTTATAGCAAAATGAATATACTGAACTGGGAATTTCAAAGTTATTTGACCTTGACCTGGGGCAAGGGGGAGCATGCTGGGGTGGGAAATGAAAATATGGATGATGACATGAAGTGTAACAGAATACAGTAAAGAAAGTTACAGGAAAATGGAGAAACATGTACACATCTACTGGACGCATATTTGAGTTATTTGACCTTGGGCATGGTGAGAGCATGGGTGGAGTGGGGAATAAAATTATGGATGATAATAAACATGCACATGAAGCTTCAAGCCAATAGCTCATACGGTAAAGAAGTTACAGGAGAACAGAGAAACAAACACGCATGCATCTACTGGACACAATTTTTATTAAAGTTATTACACCTCGACCTTGGACATGGGGGGAGCATGGGTTGGGTGGGTAATGAAAATGATAATAAACATGCACATGAAGTTTCAAACCAATCAAAAAAGAAGTTATAGCATAAAAGAAGACGTACAGACGGACGGACGACTTTTGCATCCCTATATCCCTACATAGGGTGCTTCCTCTTGCCATGACATGCATGTGTACCAAATATGGTTAGGATCCGTCAAGTAGAACTAATTATTGTGTTGACAAGGATACAGAGTGCGAAAATTAAAAATGGCCACCAAGGATCAAGTCATCGGAAATATTTGAAAATTAATAGGGTTCTTTGACTTGCTGTAATAAACATGTATACTTGCTGTAATAAACATGTATACCAAACTTGGTTACGATTCATCAAGTGGAACTTGAGTTATTGCGTGGACAAGGATACAGAGTGCGAAAATTAAATTGTGCAAAATTTTTAAAAATGAATAGGGTTCTTCGTCGTGCCGTGATAAACGTGTATACCAAATTTGGTTATGATCCGTCAAGTAGAACTTGAGCTATTGCGTGGACATGGATACAAAGTGCGAAAATTCAAAATGGCTGCCAAGAGGAGATAAGTCATCGAAAATTTTGAAAATGAATAGGCTTCTTCGTCTTGCTGAATTATAGTTATTGTGTGGACAAATTTGCCCGCCCACCGTACACCCGCCACCCTCCCACCCACCCAAGGTGAATACATAATACGTCACGTTTTTTTCAAACGGGCGTACAAAAATTAGAAAATGCTGGTCCTGATGAGACGGCTTGTTACATGTCGGCTCATCTGGATCTACACAGTAACACTGCTTGCAAGCATTTTGATAGAGGCCTGTGGTCAAAGGGTCAATGTGTAGTTGTGTGAATGGAGAAACGGAGCTTATGTCCTTCGCAATCAAGGTAGACCCTGGTTTGTGCATCCATGCAGTCTGATCATACTCTGTATGGTTTGCTATATAGTCGGTAAAACACACATGCCATCAATTCGTGTCTCTAAGACAATGTTCCTATGAATATTCTTGCAGATTGTTCTCAATCAGACACCATCCACACAGTCTGATCAGGGTCTGCACTGTTTGCCATTCAGTCAGTGAAATACTCGTCATGCTTCTATCAAAAAGTATAGATCTTTATTGGTCTACAGGAGTAGGAGCTAGCAGACCAGTAGCCGATTCACCAACATTGCAAAGTATACTTTTCTAGCAAAGTATACTTTGAGGGAGAAATTTTCAATTTTATGATAAATTTATTAATTTTTATTATACTGAATTTATTACATTATCACAGCCATTTTGGCTGTGATAATGCAATAAATTCAGTGTAACAATTCTGCATACTTTTAATCATCAAATATATGCAGTTGTTTGTTTTATATGAAATAATGCATTTCAGGAAAAATAAATGATTACTCCCTCAAAGTATACTTTGCTAGATAAGTATACTTTGCAAGTTTGATGAAATCGGCTACAGGGGTAAGGCTGGCCACAAATCCCATAAGCCCGATTTCTCCATCACCACCACATACGAATTACTATGGTTGTACACGATTTACGCTGGAGATAAAATAAACTGAATCTTGATATTATGACAAATACAATATTGAAGGGGTCAGTGGAAGAAGGGGGCTAAGTCCATGAGGGACTTAGCCCCCTTCTTCCACTGACCCCTTCAATTGTCAGACTTAAAATCTGCATTCACACAGTGACACTGTATATGCAACCAATTGTGTACTACAAACATAAATATCGTCTTTCTAGTATCGGTCTGCTGATGGTAACTGAGTACAGAGGCTGTCATTGCCACTGATAGTCGTAACCACAATATTAACCCATTTCATACTGAGGATATGCCATTTTGATTGGGGAAAATCATAAATATTTTCTTTAAATGTGCTTAGAAGTATATGTCGCGACCACCATTTGAACCGTCTCGTCGAGACATATACTTTCATTGAGAAATAACAAAATAAAAATAAAATATTAAAAAAAAATCATACCCGTAAAGGTGTATTCCTCATGTAATGGGTTAAAGTGTGCCAGATAGTCCTATGCAACCCGATACAAGAAAAACAAATTGCATTGGGTTAACTGGTCCACTTGGAAGGCACTGTCTCACAGATGTGGTAGCTGTAATGGTCAGGTTAAATGCAATCCGATATTAGAAACACAATTACATGCATGTGTGTCTCTAGTATCGGATTGCTTAGGGTGCTTCCGTGTTATTGAACATACCAGCATTTGAAACTAAAGCCAGATTATAATTTTTTTGAGCATGTACTTGAAATTCATGTTAGAATCCAGCAGTCTGATTGGTTGAGGCACAGTCTATTTGATTTTCAGCTCAAATCTCGAGTGAAGGTTCACAAAGTTTATAATGACACTTGGACCTGAAACTCACCAAAATTGCATCCAGATAGATCGGATACGGTTTCCATGGTGATTCAAAACAGTAATGAAGGCCACATGTACATCTATCACATAGTTAATGGTGAAAATGAAATTGTTGCCATTGTTGCCATGGTGATAACCTGATGTAACCACCTATTATTTTAGCTGATATACACTTATTGTTGCCATGGAATTTTCAACATCGTTGCCATGGTGATAATCTGTTGCCATATATGCATCACTTAATGCCTCAGCTGACATGCACATATAGTGGCAATATCAACATCGTTTCCATGGTTATAACTTGATGTAACAAATATCTATTGCTTCTGTTGATACGCTCCAGTGGTTGCCATGACGTCACAACACCGTTGGCATGGCGACGTAGCAGACTCAGCAGTGAAGCGGCGACACCTATCACACAAGTACTTGTCCGTGTCAGTAATAACTAGCACATATGGTTCAGGGTGCTTGAAGCCATCTGGAAAACAAAATATGTTATTGTGTATTCAATACAAATGGGCCACGATTTGACAACCGAGAACTAGTCAAGTTTCTGATCAGTGTAGATCCTGATCAAATCAGGCATCCATGTTTCGCGACAGCAATCCACAATGTGTGCATGACAATTAATTAACGATTAATTTAATTGTGACCAGTGTAGACCCAGATCAGCCTGCACAGATGTGCAGGCCTGATCTGGGTCTACACTGGTCTGGGCCTACACAGGTCACAAAGGCAATAACATCAGTATTCTCAGGTTGTCGTGTATTTCATGTCATCCATAGCATAATATGCAATCGACAGTGATATATTTTTAGCTTTCTTGAAATGGAGAAATATGACAAGAAAAGTTATTCATATGTCATGGCTGCCTATACTAAAATTGTGCCTATTGTGAGAATGTGTAAAAATAAACAGGAAATCAAAGAGGGCATCGTTATCACTAAGCTAATACCCTCGCTGGCAGCTTTGGTAATTATAATAATGAAAAAAATACTTTATCGCAAATTTTTTTTTAACACAAACAGACAAGTTATTTTACCTTGACCTTGGCCATAGGGGCCGCATGAGTGGGTTACGGTTACAGAGATAGTAGGACCTGAAAACTTTTAACGCAAATCTCTGACCGACAGATGGAAACAATTGTACATAATAGGGACCACGCACATGATAATGAAATCTTTTGAGCATGATCTGGAAACTTGTACTCGAAACAAGGCAGTTGGATTTATAGCTAAGATTGAACAATCTCCGTCTCTACCAAACATCCTGACTTTCACCACAAGACGTGATTACATGATCAGAAGACTACTGTCTGTTGAACGAAACCTGCCCAAATTTTACGGCTTTTTCAACAATGAAAACTATTTTTCTTCTTCAAGTTTTCGATAATATTAAATTTTGTTAAAATTTAAAAGTATTGGTCCAATATTGATTTTATTGCGAAAAAATATTTCTCCATGTTAAATTGTTCTAAATTCAGAAATAGTGGCCGATTTTCAAAAGTTTGTTTTATTAGTTAGATCATTTTGAAGCTAGATTTCGAATTGTTTTCGTTATTTGACTCCTCCCATAGCTCCACCACCCTTTCCCCCCATGTTAAATTTCCATAGATAAATAAATTTTTCATATTACAATCAATATTTGACAAAATTTCACGAAATAAAAAGAAGGATAATTCTTCAATTTTGATAAAATTTGACATTATCGAAAAAAATATTGTATTTGCATCATTTCTATGGTCGTAAAATTTGGATAGCTTTCGTGAAACAGACAGTAGTTCAACAAAAACTTTAGACCCGTATCAGACTATACGAGTCAAGAGCTGCACCAGTCCAAAGCTCACCAAGCCATTGTCTTCTATGTCGAGACCATTTACCTTTCATGTGTACGCTACAGATGCCATTTACAGCCTGCACATCGTCAGGTATCACGTTTAGAGGTCTATCCGACACTGTCGTCGACGCCATTTGTAGGATCTCGCACAGAGGCGATACCTCGGATGTGTGGTCGCTCTGAAACTCCTGTCCGGAGAAAGTAACATGGGTATTGTGGGTGTGATTGGAAAACTGGGGATTATGAGTTTTGCAAAAAGTGTAGATCCAGATCAGACTGTGCATCCGCAGTCTGATCAGGATCTGCACTGTTTGCCATTCCATTAATGAAACACCCGTCGTGCTTCTAACAAGAAATATGGATCGTTATCAGATTACAGGAGTGAACTATTCCCAGAGGTCCCCAGGGTGTCTGGCTAAGTCAGTTTCCACTGTACTTCAAGTATATGAAAACTCCGAATTATGTTTTGCAATCATGAACAGACATTAGTATCAATACAAAATATCAGTGAAATCTGTCGTAAATCAGCATTATTGTACTATATCTAGTGTATAAAACTATAACTTTGAAATATGGGCTGAACAGATTTATTTTCGAAGCTATTTCTAAATCAGACAGAGACACAAGTCAGTAGCACAAGTTGATGCTAACATACAGAGCTCCAAATAAGGTGTGTATTGGCGTAATATACACATATTTTAGCAGAATACGCATTGATTATCAAAAGTGGAAGTACAAAATACTCACAGCAATGTGAAAATACGCATTGATTTTCAAATTGAGTAGTGAAAATACTGTAATAAAGTTGAAAATTTACTTAGTTGAGCTGCAAAAAGCAAACATCATTGAAGCCAAGTGTATCTTTCTATGACCTAAAACCGTAAATCACAGTTAAATCCTGTAAAATGGAGAGGTCACAGTCAAACCAGCCCATCTTAAATATGCTGTATACTCCTGTGAAACTGACATTTACATTGAATAAGATATATAGTCAGCACTGAAATTAGATAACCTGATCTGGTGCCAGGTCTATACCACACCAAAGTCACTGGTCCCTTCCCCTAAAAAGAATAGAATTAGGAATAATTGTATTACTCTTACAAGGGTATAACTACATTACATTAATTACATTATCACAGCCATTTTGGCTGTGATAATGTAATAAATTCAGTATAATAATTCTGCATACTTTTAATCATCAAATATATGCAGTCGTTAGTTCTATATGAAATAATGAATTTCAGGAAAAATAAATGATTACTCCCTCAAAGTATACTTTGCTAGAAAATTATACTTTGCAATGTTGATGAAATGGGCTACAGGTCTCCAGTCAGGATTCCGGTATAAAGGATTAATCCTGATCATTAAATTACAGAATGTATGCTCCCAATTAACCACCACAATTTGAATTTGAAGAACATGCTCAGAATAGTTTATAAGCACTAAAATGTGTGATGTTCACTCTCAGCCAATCACACAGTCTGATTTGAGTATCAATTTGGTGAATGTGCTCAGAAAGACCTCGAGTGTAGAGTGTAGTAGAGTGCCAGGTAGACCATCAGGTTTAACTCCATTTAATTATAAATTAAATAACTTGTTCACCTGGGGGCCGTTTCACTAAACTTCTTACTAATAAAATGTTTGTAAGTGAAAAATGATGATAGTCTGTAAATTTCACATGAACAAAGTGTTCTTGTAAATAATGATTGGATTTACAGTTATTGAGCATAGGCTGCATATGCAGCCTATGCTCAATAAATGTAAATCAATCAATTGGAATTTACAGACTATTCTAAATCTGCACTTACGAACATTTTAGTTGTACGAAGTTTAGTGAAACAGGCTGGGATTGGTGATATCATATAGGCTGCCAGAGGGTAAATGTGATACACTACACGACCGCCTGCGTTAATCATACCAACGTGTCATCGTTTCTGAACATCTATTGGCAACCTCCAGTCGCAATCAAGCAGCTTGATTGACCGAGCCTGAGCTGTAACACAGTTCAGGCTCAGCCAATCAAGCTGCTTGACATGAAGCACAATATTAAAGTAGATTGAAATGAAAAATAACTTCAAATATTGGCAAGATTGCGGCAGGCAGTGGTAGTGGTGTACAACATGTACAAGGAAGCGTGGGATATTCCTGTGATCTGGCACCGTCTATTAAAGGCATTGGGTCTTAGGTATGCACAGAAAGTGACAAAACAGAGTACAGTGAAAGCTCTCTAAATCGGACACTCTGGGAGGTCCCCAGGGTGTCCGGCTTAGAGGTTTCACTGAAAATCCTGCATTTATCATTCTGAGCCATAGTTGTGTGTTATGCGATCACGAACATACACTATCACATGGGATAAATTAGCAAGAATCTCATCAAAAATAGGATCACAGGTGTTTTCTTGGTGTCCAGTTTAGAGAGGTTCCACTGCAGTAAAAAATATTTGAATTATAGAATATTTTATAAGCAGGCACCTCGAGTGTAGCGTGTAGCAGCGTGCTGGGGTAGACCATCAGGTTGAACTCCATGGATGGCTCCTTGCCCAGCAGGTCCGAGACGTGATCCTTGATGTCCAGCACGGGCTCCATGGCGTGCACAATGTCTTCGTTGTCCCAGGCAGGGTCAAGATCAAACCAGCCCGTCTTGAATATGCTGTTTACTCCTGTGAAATAGATAGGTGAGAGGTCAAGGTTAAATAGGCTGTCTTAAATATGCTGTTTACTCCTGTGAAATAGATAGGTGAGGGGTCAAGGTCAAACCAGACTGTCTTGAATATGCTGTTTACTCCTGTAAAATGGATAGGTGATGGTCAAGGTCAAACCAGACTGTCTTATGCTGTGTACTCATTGTAAATTAGATAGGTCAGAGGTCAAGGTCAAACCAGCCCATCTTGAATATGCTGTTTACGCCTGTGAAAGGGATAGGTGAGGTCAAGGTCAAACCAGACTGTCTTCGATATGCTGCTTACTGCTGTAGGCAAATTTAGTTTAAATATGACAAAATATCCTATGAAATGAATATACAATGTAGAAGGTCATGGTTAAAGTAGCCCTTCCTAAATTTGCTATTTCTTCCTGTAAAATGGATAGATCGGAGGTCAAGGTAAATCTTTAATATGCTGTTAAATCCTGTGTAATAGATATGATGGAGAGGTCAAGGTTAAACCAGTCCATCTTAAATACACAGTTGACTCCTGTCGTAAATATGCTGTTTACCTCTGTGAAATGGGTAGGTCAGAGGTCAAGGTCAAACCAGCCCGTCTTAAATATGCTGTTTACTCATGTGAAACAGACAGGTGGGAAGGCCAAAGTCAAACAAGCATACCTTTAATATACTCTTGCCAAATATAAGTGTGTGAAAGCCAAAAAACAAAACTAAGTCTATCTATTGAAACCAACTTGTCTACAATATGCCGTTCACTCCTGTGGGTTAGTCAGTGTCAAGGTCAAAACAATTTGTCAAATACAGATATCTCAAACAGACAGTAAATTCAGTAACCAGTCTGTAAATTGTAGTACAAGAAATCTGGAAATTCACCTATGAATCATCAAGATTAACACTTTAACCAGTCTCAACTGAGAATATATCAGCAAATAAATAGTTCCAGCTCTACAATTACATCCCTTGCTGTATAGCCGACTTTCGCCGATATCGAGTTCAAAAATCATCAATCATATTTCAATAGCAAATTATTTATATTACCCAAAAAATAAATTCAATTCTGTTTGAGCTGTGATATTTTTGTCAATTTTCGAAATCATTAAAGCAAATGTTTTCCCCCTAAAATCATTTATCGACGATTTACGGACATGCGATAAGGGAGGTAATTCCAGACTACGTTAAAACAATACCTGTTTTCCTTCTGCTCAAGGGATAGTATTTGTATATATCTTCTGCGAGGTGAGGCACGATTGGTGCCAGTGATCGCGTGATGACGTCCAACATGTAATACTGGGCGGTAAGGCTTGCCATTCGGGACTGGCTGTCCGCGCTATCACAGTAACATCTACAATCACAACGAAGGATAATCGTTACTGGGGCACTCGATTACGTACAGTGGAACCTGTCTAAATAGGACACCTTGTAATTCATGTGAATGAGCATAATAAAATCTAAAATTACAATGGATGACCGAATTCACAGGTGGACTTAATCATATGTGTACACATCAACAGAAGAACCTCTCTAAACCAGTCCCCGGGGTGTCTGATTTAGAGAGGTTCCACTGTAAACCAGGCATATGAGCACAGTAACGTGTATATTTACAACGGATGATTGAGTTTAGTGGTGCACTCAATTATTTACAGTGGAACCTCTCTGAACCGGACACCCTGGGAGGTTCCCCAGTGCAGTGGAACCTCTCTAAACCCGACCCCACCAACTGGGAGTCCCCCATGCAGTGGAACCTCTCTAAACCCGACACCCTGGGAGGTCCCCAGTGCAGTGGAACCTCTCTAAACCAGACACCCTGGGATGTCCCCAGTGCAGTGGAACCTCTCTAAACCAGACACCCTGGGATGTCCCCAGTGCAGTGGAACCTCTCTAAACCAGACACCCTGGGAGATCCCCAGGGTGTCTGGTTTAGAGAGGTTCCACTGTATATCCGACATATGAGCAGAGTAACATGCACACTTACAACAGATAGTTGACTTTACTGGTTACTAAATGTTGTCTAGTGGAACAGGGGGGTTGATGTTACTATACTGGTGCACTCAATCATGTACATTGGATTTGAATGCTTACTTGTGTTCTTATGTCCGTTCAAGAGCAAGGTCATATACAGATGGATATGTACAACAGTAACATGCACACTCACAAAAGTGGATTGACTTCATTGTGTACTCAATAATGTACAGTGGGATTGATCATATACTGCAAGGTCGTAAACAGATGAGAATGCACCTGTATGTCGGAAGGGGTAAGCACTGTACATTCAGCATTGAAATACAGTGTCCTGATCCAGTGCCGGGTACCCTTATGCCACTAGATCACTTGGCCCCAGGTGTGAATCCCAGTACGAATCAGTTAAGATATGAATCCTTAAGGATGGATTGATCACTAAGATATGCAGACCCTCTCATCATATAAAGTGGAACCTATCTAAAGCAGACATCCTGGAAGGGTGTCTGGTTTAGAGAGGTTCCACTATAATTCATGCAAGTGGATTTGATTGATTTTGTGATTTTACACCTGTTCAACAGCAAAGTCATATAGGGCTGTAACTGCGACCAGTGTAGATCCAGATCAGCATGTGTATCCGCACAGTCCTATTAATACCTAAAAAAAGATCTTGGAAATCATTGCAGATTTCTTGAGTGTGCTAACTGATCTGTAGCCGATTTCACCAAAATAGCAAAGTATACTTATCTAGCAAAGTATACTTTGAGGGAGAAATTTTCAATTTAATGTTAGATTTATTAATTTTTATTATACTGAATTTATTACATTATCACAGCCATTTTGGCTGTGATAATGTAATAAATTCAGTATAATAATTCTGCATACTTTGAATCATCAATATAAATTCAGTATAATAATTCTGCATACTTTGAATCATCAATATAAATTCAGTATAATAATTCTGCTTACTTTTAATCATCAAATATATGCAGTCGTTAGTTCCATATGAAATAATGCATTTCGGGAAGAATAAATGATTACTCCCACAAAGTATACTTTGCTAGATAAGTATACTTTGCAATTTTGATGAAATCGACTACTGGAGCTGCCCTGGCAAAAATTAAATAAACCCACTGTTCCCATGGCGAATCAAATACAATCTGGACTGAGGAAGACGGGCTTACGTACTTACCTATCCTTGATCATGCCAACATAAAAACTGGAGATTTCCTTGTGAAACCTGTTGGCCATCTGCAGTACGTCGGAGTAGTCTACACTCTCAAACAGCTCCGTCACCTGAAGGTCACTACAGTATATCACGTAGTGAAATACACGATCTTACACAAGTGATGACTCATTATGGAAGTAATCTATGTTCATCGAGTGGTGTGAAATGTACATATTCCACGAGTGCCGTTAGGCACGAGTTAATAGAGGATATTCATATTTTTGCAACGAATATGACATATATGTTCATCGAGTGGTGTGAAATGTCCATATTTCACGAGTGCCGTTATTCATCGAGTGGTGTGAAATGTCCATATTTCACGAGTGAAATATGGACATTTCACACCACTCGATGAACATATATGTCATATTCGTTGCAAAAAGATGAATATTCTATTTATTATATACCGCTCCATGGAAATTAGCAGTTTTTTAGAATGTATACGGTAATTAATGTGTATTTGCAGCCTATGTGCAGTCCGGCACTGCAGGTGCGCGTTATGAATATAGATAGCGGAAGTAGCCGTATTTTCACCGGAAGATGTTTATTTCATCGATGAGAAAATATGACTTTTATTTACATCGTATAACTATGTATTTCATGGGTAGGTATATAATAAAATATGGACATTTCACACCACGAGATGAACATATATGCCATATTTGTTGCTAAAGTATGAATATTCTATTTATTATATACCCAACCAAGCAAATTAGTAAGTAAACATGTCTACGTTAGCTTGGCAGGCAGGTGCGCATATGAATGTAGATACTTGAACGACTGATATGTAACCGGAAATATTTTTTTTCCATTGATGAGAACGTATGACTTTTATTTACAGCGTATAGCTACATATTTCATGGGTAGGTATATAATACAGGAGTTTACTAATAACAAACAAATATCTTTGATCTTGGGCAGGCGGGCTGCATTGGTCTAGAATGAAGTTATGGATGATGATAAACATGCATATGAAGTTTCAAGTCAATCTGACTTATGATTGCCGAGCTATAAGGTGCATAGATCTATAGACTTTCGGACACACAGATGTCATGGTGATCACCTTGTGTCACTTTCAACAAGAAATCTTGGAACAGAATTAATTTTGGAAAGCAGTTGAATGATAAGGATCTACAATGTTTGTTAGAAGAACATGTGACACAATTAACTGACACAATGGCAAACTCTCTCATCAGTCTGTGCAGATGCGCTGGCTGATATGTGTCTTCGCGCAGGCTGATCTGGCTGTACACTAATTGCAAAGCTCACATTTTCTCCATTGCAGACAATAGTTGCAAACGCTCTGATGTCCTTTTTAAGAAAGTATACAAATGTCAACCTTTAGCCGCACAATGACTAACAACTAACCATACCTTTGAGCCATACCGATGAAGCTTGTGGAGCATGTATTTGTCCTGTGGCCAGAGGGAATCATAATCTACAACATCAGGGAGGTCAGTGACATTGCCCAGTAGGAAACGTAATGTCTTCCGCAACTGCAACATAAACACAATGCAACCATAGTTGAAGCTATATAGAACACCAGTAGCCTATTTCATCAACATTGCAAAGTATACTTTACTAGCAAAGTATACTTTGAGGGAGTAATCATTTATTTTTCCAGAAATGCATTATTTCACATAGAACTAACAAATGCATATATTTCATGATTAAAAGTATGCAGAATTATTATACTGAATTTATTACATATCACAGCCATTAAATGGCTGTGATAATGTAATAAATTCAGTATAATAAAAATTAATAAATTTTTCAAAAAATTGAAAATTTCTCCCTCAAAGTATACTTTGCTACTAAAGTATACTTTGCAATGTTGATGAAATAGGCTACTGGCTAGTTGAGTTTTGATATTAAGTTTATCAGGCATGACTAGGAAATACATAGGAATTCCATGGTAGCTAGTGTCTTTTGATATCAAGTTTATCAAGCTCGACTAGGAAATACATAGGAATCGTTTCCGAGCCGAGCCTGATAAACTTGATATCAAAAGACATTAGCATGGTATTTTATTTAGCACGTAATGTTTTATGACCACAGATGACGTTGTTATATATGGACAGAATGCGGACTTGCTTATGTTGCGTCATTACACTGACGTCATTCGGTAACATCCTGTGACGTCATCCGAACAATGGAATGTCAGTTTTAGCTTCGTTGTAACCCGGATGATTGTATCAGGTCAATGTCCGATACATCAATAGGTTATCAGTCAGTATGTATTCGGACAATACCAGGCAGGTTACCTGATAAATATTAGATTTGCAAGGGCACTAGCTGGCATTCTATTTATCACATAACAGTTTAGAGTATGGAATGAGCAAGCATAATGCGTGATTTTTGTTGAAAAAAAATCATTCAGTAACCAATGAAACGTCACTGAACTAACAAAATTTGCACAAATGCTATTGCAACCGTACATTCCAGTCATTCATTCCCAATGTCATTTCTTTACCAATGTTTAATTAAAATTTGTCGTCTTTTCATTTTCCTAGACGAAAACATCCTTTGACTTCACATGTGGATCGTCTCCAATGAATGTTTTTTTAGTTATGAAGGAATAAGTTTAAAAGGAGAAACGATGACAATATTTGTTTCCCACCTTTTAATAGTTAATTTAAATATTTTAAAATACTAAACAGCATCTGGATGGATGCTAAAAGCAATACTTACATCGTAGATATCCTCCAACATCTGGTTGAGACGGCCGTGCCCTATAGGAATGCTGGACTGGAGATACGTCGAGGCAATAAACCACCGCAGCACGTCCACCCCATATGCTGGCTGCTGCTGCTTGTTCTAACAACAATCGCACAAGTAGAAACACGTGCTGAATGAAAAGGTGATATGCTCTTAACCCTTACCACGCTGAATTAAATGTTGTCGTCTGCTGGAAATGTTATATTTTTAATATTTCTTGACAAAAACCTGTTTTGACAGCGCATGAGAATTGTCTGCATTGGAGACTATTCTCATGTGCTGTCAAAACAGGTTTAAGAACTAGAAATGGACGCTTGTCGACAAGCGCATGTGTATCCCCCTCCCCAGATACACAAGTAGTTTGAAAAAAGGGTGTTGGAGTTATGCTCCGGAGACAAAATCAGTGACGGAAAAAACAAAGGGAGATAACTAAAAAATTAGTTGTCATTCTTGCGTGACACACCTTTAGGGTTGTGGTCTATGCATGTGTGAAGCTTCATGAAAATATTCCAAAGGGTGTTCGAGTTATGCTCCAGACACGAAATCAGTGCACGAAACAACAAAGGGAGATAACTAAGAAATTAACGATGCAAGAGTTGTCATTCTTACATGCGACACACCTTTGGGTCGTCTTCTATGCATGTGTGAAGTTTAATAAACTAGAAAATGTGTTCATAGAACACGGATGTCCCACATATCGCTTTGATAATAAATGAGGCCAAATTCCAAGTCAAAATTTTCTTTTACCTGAGCGTTAAAGTTTTTGAAGCACCAAGTATGTGACCTTGACCCTGGGCTTGGCGGGGGCAGGACAAACGTGGATTTAGCACAGGGCGGTAGAGGACCATTAGAGCAATGCATATATGAAATATGAAGCTGATCCGTGAAAGAAAACAGAAATTATAAGATATTTACCTGAGCGTTAAAGTTTTTGAAGCACTAAGTATGTGATGTTAACCCTGGGCTTGGCGGGGGCGGGACGAACGTGGATTTGGCACAGGGCGGTAGAGGACCATTAGAGCAACGCATATATGAAATATGAAGTATGTGACCTTGACCCTGGGCTTGGCGGGGGCAGAACGAACGTGGATTTGGCACAGCGCGGTAGAGGACCATTAGAGCAATGCGTATATGAAATATGAAGCTGATCCGTGAAAGAAAACAGAAATTATAAGATATTTACCCGAGCGTTAAAGTTTTTGAAGCACCAAGTATGTAACCTTGACCCTGGGCTTGGCGGGGGCAGGACGAACGTGGATTTGGCACAGGGCAGTAGAGAAAACATATAGCATGCATGTGTATATGAATCATCAGCATGATCCATGAAAGAAAACATAAATTATAAGATATTAACCCGAGCGTTAAATTTTTGAAGCTTACCGAGCGTTAGTGAAGCTCCAAGTATGTGACCTTGACCCTGGGCTTGGCGGGGGCAGGACGAACGTGGATTTGGCACAGGGCGGTAGTGAACCATCAGAGCAATGTGTATATGAAATATGAAGCAGATCGGTCGAAGGATGAAGAAATTATGAGACATTTACCCGAGTGTTAAAGTTTTGTGACAGATGGATGGACGGACGGACGGACAGGAGGACGGGACGCACGTTCCTACGAATGAATACTTGTTGGGTTTTTACTGTATAAAAATACCCAACAAGAGTACCCAACACTATCCTAACCCTACCCAGTAAGATCCCCGTATGCTTACAACAAGTACCCATTCGTGTGTGCGGACGGACAGACGGACGGACGGACGGACGGACGGACGGACGTTCTTACAAATGGATACTTATGTGGCTTATCACATGTTAAATATTAGCCACATAAAACGATTTTTAGCCACATAAAAGGATTTTTTAGGTGGCTAATTGTAACCAACCCTATCCTTTACTAAGTCCATAACCCTGTGGGGCTAGCCACATAAGTACCCTAATGTGTGCCCGGACGGATGGACGGACGGACGGACGCGGACGGACGGACGGACGCGGACGGACGGACGGACGGACTAACTTACATTTCGGACCTTAGGGGGTACTTGCTATATAAAAGATCAAAGAAAATACCCCGTAAGACACAATAGGCTTACGGGGTACGGAATAAGTTCCATTGTCTTCTATTGTCTTAGGCCAGTCCCCTCCCTAATGGTCTTGAGGCACACCCCATAAGTACTCCCTAATGTGTGCCCGGGACCCGGACGGACGGACGGACGGACGGACGGACAAGGGTAACACTAAATCCCCCCTCCACTATCGTGGTGGGGCATAAAAATATTCCAAAGGGTGTTCGAGTTATGCTCTGGATACAAAATCAGAGCACGAAACAACAAAGGGAGATAAGTAAACAAGAATTTCGCGGAATCAGATGCCTCGCCTTGTCCCGCCTTGACCTCGAGCCTGGGCCCGAAAGCAACTTTTACTGGCCCGAACATATTATACAATTATTGACTAGTGAGCCATAGAATATCAGATTATATTCTATGGCTCACTAGTCAATAATTGTTTTATTATATGATAATAGTCTGTATATAGCACTTACGACCTTATGCTACTAGACAAAAATTGAAAAAGAATTTGAAAAAAAAAATGAAAAAAAAAAAATGGAAAAAAAAAGTTAAAAAATTAAAAATAATAATGCTTGCTACTGGAGCCCAGATTTTTTTGTTAATAGTCCTATATTTATCTACATATATCTGCACAGGTCCACATAATGCCACAATATTTTCAACACAGTTTACGGAAATGTAATATACAAAAAAAAAAAAATAATAATAATGCTCGCTACTCGGCTGGAGCCGAGAATTTTTGTTAATAGTCCTATATTTATCTACATATATCTGCACAGGTCCACATACTGCCACAATATTGTCAACACAGTTTACGGAAATGTAATAATGTACATGTATAAATTACCTGTAATAAGTTAGTGGTCAGTTAAAAAATTGAAAAAGAATGTAAAAAAAAAATGGAAAAAAAAAATTAAATAAAAAAAAAAAAAAGAATAATGCTCCCTACTGGAGCCCAGAATGTTTTTTAATAGTCCTATATTTATCTACATATCATATATACACAGGTCCACATATTGCCACAATATTTTCAACACAGTTTACGGAAATGTAATATAATCATTTACCTGTATAAATTACCTGTAAGTGGTCAGTGGTCAGTTGCACATGCTAGCACATGCACAGGTGAATAGTCTGTATATAGCACTTACCACCTTATGCTACTAGACAAAAATTGAAAAATAATTTGAAAAAAAAAAAATGAAAAAAAAAAAAAAAAAAAAATGGAAAAAAAAAGTTTAAAAATAATAATGCTTACTACTGGAGCCCAGAATTTTTTTTTAATAGTCCTATATTTATCTACATATATCTGCACAGGTCCACATAATGCCACAATATTTTCAACACAATTTACGGAAATGTAATATCCAATGTAGTAATTTACCTGTATAAATTACCTGCGGTCAACAGTGGTCAAGCACTGGACATCTGCACATGCTAGCCCATGCTAGCACATGGTTCTCCCAGTCTCTATTGTTCTCTCTACAGGTAAGGTGTACAGAGCACACGAGAAAAGGTGTACAGAGCAGACGAGAAAACGGGTCTTCATGCATTATTGTCCAGTTTGTAGTGTGTGCAAAACAAAAAAGGGAGATAACTCAAAAATTAGCTACGCAAGAGTTGTCATTCTTGTGCGCGACACACCTCCGGGTCGTGGTCTATGCATGTGTGAAGTTTCATGAAAATATTCCAAAGGGTGGTCGAGTTATGCTCCGGACAGGAAATCAGTGAGCGAAAACAAAAAAGGGAGATAACTCAAACATTAGCTATGCAAGAGTTGTCATTCTTGTGCACGACACACCTTCGGTTCGTGGTCTAATTGAATGTGTTAAGTTTCATAAAAATATTCCTAAAGGGTGGTCGAGTTATGGTCAATCAGTGTGCGAACGAAACAAAAAAGGGAGACTAACTAATTAGCTATGCAAGAGTTGTCATCTTGTGCGCGACACACCTTCGGGTCATGGTCTATGCATGTGTGAAGTTTCATGAAAATATTCTAAAGGGTGGTGGAGTTATGCTCCGGACACGAAATCAGTGCGAGAAACAAAAAAGGGAGATAACTCAAAAATTACCTATGCAAGAGTTGTCATTCTTGTGTGCGACACACCTTCGGGTCGTGGTCTATGCATGTGTGAAGTGTCATGAAAATATTCCAAAGGGTGTTCGAGTTATGTTCCGGACAAGAAGTGTCTGCCGCGGACGCGGCGCGCTGTCAAATCCATAGTATCCCCCGACGGAGTCCGGGAAACATGAGAAACAGCAGACGACAATTTCCGTCTCCCGTGTATTGAGGGTTAATGTGAAGTACTGGTAATATTTTGTCATTTCAGCCAATAGTTAATACACATACAGTGAAACCTCTATAAACCGGACACCCTGTGACACCCAGGCATTTGATCATTCTAAGCCATAGATGTGTGCTATGCGATCATGAACAGACATTATCACCTGAGATAACTGACCAAGAAACTCATCAAAAATAAGATCACATGCGTTTTCTTGGTGTCCGGTTTAGAGAGGTTCCACTGTATACCAGTGGATGACATCATTCAGTTCTGCAGAACCTTCTAGCAGTAGTTTAGACCAGTTTATCACTGTTCATTTATGTGACTGTGAATGGAGACATGGGGCTTATCGGATTTGTGACCAGCATAGCTCCTGGTCACACTAGCAAATAGCACACTCCTGTAGCCTGCTAACAATCTATATTCCTTGTTGCACGACAGATGTTTCATTGATGGAATGGCGAACAGTGCAGATCCTGATCAGACTGTGCGGATGCACAGGCTGATCTGGATCTACACTGGTTGCAAAACCCATAAGCCCCATTTCTCCAGCCACAGCCACATATATGGAGAATGGAGAAGGGTGTCAGTGAGAGCGACGTCAAAATGATGTGTTTCCTTCACCCTGTGAATTGTGCCATCACTACAGTCTGCCTCCGGAAATTAATTCACACACAAATCTTGGCCAGGTTTTATGCTCGATTCACGTTGTTGTTATAACATATCATGTTTGAAATGTCAGAACATGTTTTTTAACCAGGTGAGCTGATTATCATGATATACCGTAATGCATTTGTGATTGGGCCTTACCGCTTCACAAACTTGCTTCGCTTCACTCACTCGTTAATTATGCGGAAGAACCCAATCTCTCGTGCATTAGTTCAGCTCACCTGGACGAGTAAACAAACACTATGGTTTGCACAGTTCGTTTTTGCACTGAGGAAACATTTCAAATGGGATGTAGTCTTTCTTTTCATCAGCCGTTTGCCCATACATGCATCTAGAGTATCCTACCTTGCCTCCTTGTATAACGACGCTGGGATCGATGACATTGCCAACCGACTTGGACATTTTCTTCCCCTCTTCGTCAGTGGTGAATCCATGCACCACAAGCTTTCTGTGGATACAGATGGACATAGGATCAGCTATAGAATTATCTCCCTTTTCATATCACCATTTTCCGCTGATATTGATTTGGAAAATCAGCCATATTTGATGTTGAAAGTTGACACAAAATTCAGAGCTCGTGCGGAAATCAACTTTTGAGATCATTTAGGGAAAAAGATTGTGTTCAAAACCAATATCAATGAAAGATAAAGATGCAATAATGAAGGTCACACTAAGGTTGGGTCTGTATGTGAAGGCGTGCATGATTATCTTTCAGTGTGACCCGTCATGACCAAATGGGGCTTGTTGAACTTTTGTTTGACCAGTGTGAACCCTGTTCACTATTCATACTCTTGCAGCTTGGTAGATTGATTTTTTACAAGAATTCTATATGACAAACAATAATGGTCTATTTAGATTTTGAGGATTCACAGGCTGATGGTGGTGGGTTGTTTTTTTGTGTGAGTTACATTGGTCATATAATGTTTTGTTCCCCATGAAATTTAATAAATTAATAGTTTAAACAACTTTAAACACAAATGAAAACCCAAAAGCAGATGCAGAATTAAATAACATATTTTCCATGCTCTGAAATTGTCTTTAGTGAATTGTCTTTAGTGGAAACCTTTTATTTTCTATATTCATGGGCACATTTCCAAACATTTCACAGTTAAACCACCACTTAATGTACTTACTTGTATGGTGCCCTGTCTTGTACGGCGACAGACGTGAGGAGCGATGTCTGAAACCATCCCCCAAACTGATCCACACCCTCCATGTAGATGTCTGCCTGCTCACCTGTAGGTATAGTGTCAACTCATTTTGCATATTCCTGCATGGAAGTATATGTTGTTACCACTCATTTGAACCGTCTCGGTGGTCGTGACATATACTTCTGCACATATAGAAGGAAATTTTTAGTATTTTCCGCTAACATAATGGCATATCCTCAGCATGAAAAGGGTTAAAGATGTAGATTCCTATCAATTGAAATGAAACTTCGCAAAAAATGAAATTCTATTTAGTTACGTCCAAATTAAAATGTAAACCAAACAATTTTGACTTATTTTAATTATTTTGTTCTGACATGAATAGTTTGTATTTGTCCATGCATGTTAAATAATTGTTTCTCCCCCCCCCCCCCCCCCCCCCCCCCCCCCCCCACCCCCCCCCCCCCCACCCGTCATGTTCCCAAAACAGCAAGAACAACAAGAGCTGTAGGAGAACAGCATAGCTCGACTACGAGGGTTGTCGATGTACACATAGCTTGACAAAGAAGGTGGCTGCGGCCTGCATAAAAACCTTAACCAAGGTTGACTAAAAAACTTAACCAAGGGAAATTAAGTAAGTAATTCAAGGTTAAATGTAGGTCAATGACATATATAGCTCAGGGGTTATTGATGTACATCACTAGGAGATGAAGTTTTCCAAGTATGGTTGCTGTAGGCGCAGGAGTATTCCATATACAAGTTTGACTAAAAACCTTAACCAAGGGGAAATAACTAAGTAATCCAAGGATAAAAGTAGGTCAAGGTCAAATATAAGTCAGGGATTATTGATGTACATCACTAGGAGATGAAGTGTTCCAAGTATGGTTGATGTAGGCCCAGGAGTATTCCATATGCAAGCTTGACTATAAACATTAACCAAGTAATTCAAGGTTAAATGTAGGTGAAGGTAAAATATAGGTCAGGGGTTATTGATGTACATCCCTATGAGAAAAAGTTATCCAAGTATGGTGTCTGTATGCACAATATTATTCCATATACAAGCTAGACTAAAAACCTTAACCAAGGTTGACTAAAAACCTTAACCAAGGGGGATTAACTAATTAATTCAAGGTTAAATGTAGGTCAAGGTGAAATATAGATCAAGGATTGTTGATGTACAACACTAGGAGATGAAGTTGTCCAAGTATGGTTGGTGTAGGGCCAGGAGTATTCCATCTACAAGGTTGACTAAAAACCTTAACCAAAGAGAATTAACTAAGTAATTGAAGAGGAAATGTAGGTGAAGGTCAAATATAGATCAGGGGTTATTGATGTACATCCCTATGAGAAAAGGTTGTCCAAGTATGGTGTCTGTATGCACAATAGTATTCCATGTACAAGCTCGAGTAAAAACCTTAACCAAGGTGACTAAAAACCTTAACCAAGGTGACTTAAGTAAGTAATTGAAGAGGAAATATAGGTCAAGGTGAAATATATATCAAGGGTTGTTGATGTACATCATTAGGAGATGAAGTTGTCCAAGTATGGTGGGTGTAGGGCCAGTAGTATTCCATATACAAGCTTGACTAAAAACCTTAACCAATGGGAATTAACTAAGTAATTCAAGAGGAAATGTAGGTCAAGGTCAAATATAGATCAGGGGTTATTGATGTACATCGCTATGAGAAAAGGTTGTCCAAGTATGGTGTCTGTATGCACAATAGTATTCTATGTAGAAAGCTTGACTAAAAACCTTAACCAAGGTTGACTAAAAACCTTAAACAAGGGGAATTAACTAAGTAATTCAAGGTTAAATGTAGGTCAAAGTCAAATATAGGTCAGGGGTTGTTGATGTACATCACTAGGAGATAAAGTTGTCCAAGTATGGTTGGTGTAGGGCCAGGAGTATTCCATCTACAAGCTTGACTAAAAACCTTAATCAAAGAGAATTAAGTAAGTTTCAAAAGGAAATGTAGGTCAAGGTCAAATGTAGGTGAAGGTCAAATATAGATCAAGGGTTATTGATGTACATCCCTAGAAGATGAAGTTGTCCAAGTATTGTGGGTGTAGGGCCAGGAGTATTACATCTACAAGGTTGACTAAAAACCTTAACCAAAGAGAATTAACTAAGTAATTCAAGAGGAAATGTAGGTCAAGGTCAAATATAGATCAGGGGTTATTGATGTACATCCCTATGATAAAAGGTTGTCCAAGTATGGTGTCTGTATGCACAATAGTATTCCATGTACAAGCTTGACTAAAAACCTTAACCAAGGTTGACTAAAAACCTTAACCAAGGGGAATTAACTAAGTAATTCAAGAGGAAATGTAGGTCAAGGTCAAATATAGATCAGGGGTTATTGATGTACATCACTAGGAGATGAAGTTGTCCAAGTATGGTGGGTGTAGGGCCAGTAGTATTCCATATACAAGGTTGACTAAAAACCTTAACCAAGGCGTGACGGTGACGCCGACACCGGGGTGACAACATAAGCTCTACTTATTCTTCGAATAGTCGAGCTAAAAACCCGGTACTCAGAGAACCATGATCTACCAGGCCCAATTGGAACTCACCATCTAGTACATTGTTCCACGATGTGCCGCTGTCAAACCAGATATCCAGGATGTCTCGGCCCGGTGTATAGTCGCTGCTCTCTCCCAACCCGTGCTGTCATGAAGATAATGTTAATCTTTCACAGCTCAATAACTGGCATAGACAGCGTAATTTCATGAAATACGTTTACAAAATTTACAATATTTTCCGTAAATGGCTTCAAAAGTTGGCAGAGTAAATTTACACAGTACATGCATATACATGTATTCCGCATGCACTCTGAAAATTGTCAACTTTGGACTTTATTTATGAACAATATTTTGTATTAAAATTTTGTAAATATTTAATGAAATTACACAGATTTCCGAAGGCACAAAATCACATGACATGTCTCATATGAGGAATTTTATTTTTCAATCTAAAAACTATTGACAAATACTGTAGATCCAGATGAGACGGCTCATTACGAGCCGTCTCATCTGGATCTACAGTGTATGTTGGGTATGTAGGATTGAAAGGGCTAATATAAATATATTTGTGGCTGTGACTGAAGAAATTGGGTTTATGGAATTTGTGGCCAGTGTAGCTCCTGATCAAATAGCACACTCCTATGGCCCGATAACGATCTATATTGCTTGTTAGAAGCATGATGGGTGTTTCATTGATGGAATGGTGAATCATGCAGATCCTGATCAGACTGTGAATATTACAAACAAAACATTTCATAGATAAACATTTATCTGATAAATAGAATACCAGGCTAGTGTCTTTTGAGGTTTAAACGTTTATCAGGCTCAGCTCAGAAATGGTTGTAATCCCTCAACGCACCTCAACATTCCTACATGTTACCTCAGACTCACCTCTTAAACTTTAAATCACATGACACTAACCTGGGTGGGCCCTTACTTGTAAAACTTTCTGAGCATGTTCTGCCAGTTCTTCCTCAAAATCAGACAGTTTGATTGGTTGAGACTGAGCTCAATCAAACTTCCTGATTTCGAGCAGAACGGAGAGTGCGCTTAGAAAGTTTTTATATTAATGGCCCTGGTGTTGCTCTCTTTGAGAAACGTAAAATCAACTGACACAATACGCCTTGTAAAACATTCTGAACATGTACACTAAACAGAAATAAAGCAGTTTGATTGGCCGAGACTGAGCTCAGCTTGGCCACATACAATTAAACTCCCTGACTTCGAGAAATTAAGTGTTATAAGCATTGTCCCAGGTGTTCTCTATATATCAAATAGCCGAATGCGATAAATGTTATAACAAATGCTACCTTGGCTTGTGGTACATGTACTACATTTTTTTGTGCTTGTACTCCAAACATCAAACTCAAAATCAGGCAGCTTGATGTGCCGAGACTGAGCAGCTCAGTCTCGTCAAATCAAACTTCCTGATTTCGAGCACAACAACAAGAGTCGTGTTCAGAAGTATTACAAGCATGGGTCTGGATACTGTCCATATATCACACCTGTTCCAGCAGTGAGGTGGGCAGCAGTTCATCCTGGGGTAACGTCCACCAGCAGTCCGACCCATGCTTCAATATAAGGCCTCTTATATGGTCAAATGTGTGCCTACAATAGATAAGGCCCCGTAAATGGTCAAACGTGTGCCTACAACAGAATACTGGGATATCAACATAGGGATAAATGTTTTTAACATAATTTTGGAATTTGTAGACCGATTGTCAAAATGTAACTTTTATTTTCTTACTTATATCATTTCCAAGTAGAGATTTCAGCGTCACTTCCATTCTTTGGTCTTTCGACCTTCCTGGTCTCTCTCCAGCTCCTTTCTGCCGCATTACATGTTAAATACCCACAGGAAAAAAAAGTCGCATTTATTTAAATAGTTTTTAGATTTAATGTGTTTATAGAAAAACATGGAAAAAACAGTAAGTAATAACTTGATAAACCAATACTCCCCCCCCCCCCACACACACACACACCCACCCACCCAACCACCTATTGAGCAGTGGCTGCCAGGTGCATCTGTGGTAGAAGACGGGGATGGGTACACACCAGATACGCTGTCGCGAGATACACTGGTACGTCCACTTCTCTAGCATGGTCATAACCCCCCCACCCCACCCCACCCCACCCACTATTGAGCAGTGGCTGCTGGGTGTCTGTGGTAAAAGACGGGGATGGGTACACCCCAGACACGCTGTCGCGAGATACACCGGTACGTCCGCTTCTCTAGTATGGCCATAACCCCACCCCCCCCCACCACACCCACTATTGAGCAGTGGCTGTCGGGTGTGTCTGTGGTAGAAGACGGGGATGGGTACACCCAGACCCGCTGTCGCGAGATACACCGGTACGTCCACTTCTTTGCCTGGCCACACCGCCCACCACCCACCTATTGAGCAGTGGCTGTCGGGTGTGTCTGTGGTAGAAGACGGGGATGGGTAACACCCAGATACCCACCTAGTCGCGAGATACACCGGTACGTCCATTCTTTGCTGCCACACCCCCCACCACCCACCATTTGCCATGGCCACACTACCCACCCCGCCCAACACCCACTCGCAGATTGAGCAGTGGCTTAGTCGGGTGTGTCTGTGGTAGAAGACGGGGATGGGTACACCCAGACCCACTGTCGCGAGATACACCGGTACTTCTTTGCCTGGCCACACCCCCCACCACCCACCTATTGAGCAGTGGCTGTCGGGTGTGTCTGTGGTAGAAGACGGGGATGGGTACACCCAGACCCACTGTCGCGAGATACACCGGTACGTCCACTTCTTTGCCTGGCCACACCGCCCACCACCCACCTATTGAGCAGTGGCTGTCGGGTGTGTCTGTGGTAGAAGACGGGGATGGGTACACCCAGACCCACTGTCGCGAGATACACCGGTACGTCCACTTCTTTGCCTGGCCACACCCCCCACCACCCACCTATTGAGCAGTGGCTGTCGGGTGTGTCTGTGGTAGAAGACTGGGATGGGTACACCCACCCACTGTCGCGAGATACACCGGTAACGTCCACTTCTTTGGCCTGGCCACACCCCCCACCACCCACCTATTGAGCAGTGGCTGTTGGGTGTGTCTGTGGTAGAAGACAGGGATAGGTACGCCCCAGACCCGTTGTCGCAAGATACACCAATACGTGTGCTTCTCTAGCATGGCCACACATCCCCCACCAACGGCCACCCACCAACGGCCACCCACCACCACCCACCTATTGAGCAGTGGCCGTCGGGTGTGTCTGTGGTAGAAGACGGGAATAGGTACGCCCCAGACCCGTTGTCGCGAGATACACCAGTACGTCCGCTTCTCTAGCATGGCCTTCATGCCATTCTCTGTGCTACGCGGCTTCACATCCACATCCCGCAGGCTCTCCTGAAATATAGACAATGGATTGATTGAATTGTGGTTTTTACCAACATTTTTTTATATTTTCTTTATTTCTGAATGAAAATATATGTTGTTACAACTCATTTGAACCATCACGATGAGACGGTTCAACTGAGTGGCAATAACATATACGTTTGCCAAGAAATAAGAAAAATAATCAGGTTTTTTCCACGATGGATTGGTTGATTTATTTGTGTTTATTCAACATATTAATTGATTGAATTGTGTTTAATGTTATATTTCATGCACGATACTGATTCAGTTATCAAAATTTACCAACATTTGTTTTCACATTTTAATTAGATGGAAGCAGCTAGCATATCACGCCCACCGCAAGAGGGCATGATAAAAATTGTGTATCTTGAATTAACTTCAGCATGTTTTGTCTTGCAACTTTATTCACATAACATACCAATGCCCTGTCTTTAAGCCTGCGAGTGTCAATGAACCACTGACGACTGGCTCGGATGATAACGGGCTCCTTGGTCCTCCAATCACAGGGATAGCTGTGCGTGTACTCTTCTTTGTGCAACACGTTATTGCCGAGTAGGCCAAGTACTGGAATACAATGACCAAGAAATCAGAGTTGTTATATACAGTGTCAATACATGGCCCTGGATTTACCTCCCTTACTGTTGTGCGTGGACACTTCTTCGTGAATAACGTTATTGCTTTAACTCTTTGCATGCTGGGAAACATGTGGGCTATAAATAGTTCAAAATTAGCGGACAAGAATTCATCATATTTTCTTGTATTTCTCCCCGTAAATATCATGAATATGTCTTGGAATTTCATTAGAATTGAGTCCGAGGACTCAATTCTAATGAAATTTCAAGACATATTTACAGAGAGACATAAAACATATATCCCTAATTGGTTTGGCGGATATTTTCGTCGCTAGCATGCAAAGAGTTAAATAGTAAGACAAGTACTGGAATAAGATACCAAGAAATGCCATTTAGTTGTCATGGTTTCTTTCTGTACAGAGATTGTAGAAGTTGTTCCGGAATTACCCACCTTGTTAACCCTTAGAAAGCGGAAAACAAATATTTTCGTCTGCCGTTGTTGTATATTTAGTCTTCTTTGTCAATAAAAACATGATTTGACAGCAAATATTCCAAGCAGTTTACGACTTATGGATCTAACTTGACAAGCTTCCACAATAAATTTGTGGGGCATAAAATATACCCGCTTTATCAGTCGGCCTACAAACTAGAATATGCCTACCAGCATTTTCTGCATCTTTCCCTATGGCGATCCCCTCAAGTTGAGGCCCAGCATCACTCGTGTACTTACAGTCGTCATCCAGCAGGTTTTTCTGGGAAACAAAACAAGAGGGCCATGATGGCCCTAATTCGCTCACCTGACTCCATGAACACCAGAGGAGAATGTGACATTGAGTTCATGTGTTTTAAAAAAATTGTGCTATTTTTAGATGGCGGTCCTCTTGGATTAAGCGATGACTCTCATTTTACCAAATCTGAAAATGCTTCACCCAAGGATCTTAACTTACTATGAAGTTTGGCCAGCATCGGCCATGTGGTTCCTGAGAAAAAGAAATCTCGAATAAATGGACCTTTTGGAGGCCATCATGGATGACATAATCATCCGATTTTGACAAATATTGCACCAGAGCAATCGCCTCATCAATACCTTCAATTTGATATATGACATGACCATATTTGGTCAAAAATAAAATTTGACCCCACGGGCCACGCCCATTTTTGACCCTGGGGTCACCATTTTAACACCTTTGAAAGAGCATTCTACGTCGATCATTCCTACCAAGTTTCGTCGAAATCTGGTTGGCGGTTCATGAGAAAAATATTTTTTAAGAATTTGTGCTATAGACGGCGGCCATCTTGGATTAGCGACGACCTCCGTTTTAACAAATCTGAATAGGCTTCACCCATGGACCATAACTGAAGTTTGACCACCATGGGCCAAGTGGTTCGTGTGAAGAAGAATTTTGAAATCTCTAATAAAAGAACGACCTTTTGACCTTTTGGTGGCCATCTTGGATGACATGACCATCCAATTTCTACAAAAAATGTACCAGAGCGATCGCCTCTTTGATACTTTCGATTTGATATAGACATGACCATATTCGGTCAAAAATAAAATTGGACCCCAAATTGACCCCACGGGCCACGCCCATTTTTGACCCCGGGGTGACCATTTTAACAACTTTGAAAGAGCATTGTACATCGATCATTCCTACCAAGTTTCATCGAAATCCGGCTGGCGGTTCATGAGAAGAAGATTTTTTAAGAATTTGTGCTATTTTTAGACGGCGGCCATCTTGGATTAGCGATGACCTCCATTTTAACAAATCTGAAAAGGCTTCAGCCATGGACCATCATTGTGAAGTTTTGCCACCATGGGCCTAGTGGTTCGTGTGAAAAAGAATCTTGAAATCTATAATAAAAGAACGACCTTTTGACCTTTCGGTGGCCATCTTGGATGACATGACCATCCAATTTCGACAAAAAATGTACCAGAGCGATCGCCTCTTTGATACTTTCAATTTGATACAGACATGACCATATTCGGTCAAAAATTAAATTTGACACCAATTTGACCCCATGGGCCACGCCCATTTTTGACCCCGGGGTCACCATTTTAACAACTTTGAAAGAGCATTGTACATCGATCATTCCTACCAAGTTTCATCGAAATCCGGCTGGCTGTTCATGAGAAGAAGATTTTTTAAGAATTTGTGCTATTTTTAGACGGCGGCCATCTTGGATTAGCAACGACCTCCATTTTAACAAATATGAAAAGGCTTCACCCATGGACCATAACTGTGAAGTTTGGCCACAATGGGCCAAGTAGTTCGTGTGAAGAAGAATTTTGAAATCTCTAATAAAAGAACAACTTTTTGACCTTTTGGCGGCCATCTTCGACAAAAAATGCACCAGAGTGATCGCCTCGTTGATACCTTCGATTTGATATATGATATGACCATATTCAGACAAAAAAATTTGACCCCAATTTGACCCCACGGGCCACACCCATTTTTGACCCCGGGGTCACCATTTTAACAACTTTGAAAGAGCATTGTACATCGATCATTCCTACCAAGTTTTGTCGAAATCCGGTTGGCGGTTCTTGAGAAGATTTTTGAAGAATTTGTGCTATTTTTAGATGGCGGCCATCTTGGATTACGTAATGATGTCATTTTAACAATTTTGTAATCCCCCTACCTAAGGACCATGACCATGAAGTTTGGTGACTATAGGCCCAATGGTTACCGAGGAGAAGACGTTTGAAAATTTTCACGGACGACGGACGACGACGGACGACGGACACATTGCGGTAACAATAGCTCACATGAGCTTCGCTCAGGTGAGCTAAAAAGTGAAAGTGAAGGGGTTTAACATCCCAGCAACAGCTAAGGTCATACAGAGACGGGACCACAGTTTAAAGTCTCGTCCGACAGACTAGTGGGATGGAAATATTATGAAAGTATTTTTGATGCCTAAGGTAATGGTTTGCACCCACAACCTCCAGATTGGAAGTCAGGTGTTCCAACCCCTAGGCCACAACCCATCCATATCCTAGGAAACAAACCATGTACAGTGGAACCACTCTAAACCGGACACCATAGGTGTCCGGTTTAGAGAGGTTCCACTGTAATGCAGATACATGACCACTGAATGGCAAGTTTGTGTGTTTTGCCTACATTGATACTGAACAAAGTGACATTCCCTTGGTGTATATATTAAAGAGAAATTCTATTGTAAAAGACAAGATTCCAAAATATAATAGAGGGATTTCTGAAAACAAATTGTATCCAGTTACATTGTTGTCATGCTCTGACAGTACATCCTACACATCAGGAGATACATTTCCAGAGCAATAGATGTTTCATTGGATATCATCTTTGCATAATCTGCAACTAAAAACGTACGAGTTTATGTAGAGTAGGTCAATTATAGCTTGACTGAAAACAAACACATGTTTTGCATGTTTGCATGGAGAAGGAGAAGCACGCAGGTCAGTGGTGTGCCTACTGTCTGTTCCACATTTTTGGCTATTAAACACATTAAATCTAACAAATATTTAAATGTAAGCAGTTTTTCATCAATTAGACAATAACAAAAAAGTCACCCTCCCCAAAAATTGTTTATGAATTTCCATTAAATATTGATTTTATTCCTATGGGAATTAACATGGGGGCTAAAAATAGATTTTTTAATTTGTGGACCGATTTTCAAAATATAACTTTGTATTCTTAGTTACATCATTTCCAAGCTATCTCGCCCGGTTTCAGAATAAATTTCCAAATTCTTTTGCTTTTTTCTCCATTTAAAATTCCATTAATAAGAAAAAAAAATGGTTTTGTTTTCAATAAAATCAATATTTAATGGAATTTCATCCAATAAAAGAAATTGGGGAGGATGACTTTTTTATTATTGATGAAAAGTACTTACATTTAGATATTTCCGAGATTAATAGCCATGGTTTGTCGGCAGCAAAACGTGGAACAGACAGTAGGTTGTGCCCAGGAGACATTTTCTCTTATAATGAGAATGGGCCCAAACCATGAAACTACCTGCTTGTATTGATACTTCGGACAATACAGTTACATGGAGATATATCTTACCACTGTGATGCCGTTGTTATGAGCCAACTGAAAGTCCTGCTGCCCATGAGCCGGTGCCGTATGGACCAATCCGGTGCCAACGTTCCCGGTCACATGGTGTGCTGGCAGGAACGGTAACTCCTCCCCAGTTAATGGATGGCTGTACTTGGTGGACTGGAGTTCACTGCCTACAAAGGAACACGAAATGGCATTGCTACATGAAGCAAATAGTATAAGTCATCAGTGATCCTGGATGCATAAAACAGTACTGTCCCTAAATAGACATTGGCGCCGAACTGTTACCAATGTATGTACAAACGTACCAAGGTGTGGAGAATATAAGGTTAACTGTATTGTAATTTTCAAATTTGCGGCGTATATCAGAAAATGATAGGTCGGAAAATCTGTCGCCATTAAACATGTTTTCCGACCTATCATTTTCTGATATACATGTACGGCGCAAATTTCAAAATTACAATGCGGTTAACCTAATTCTAATGCACTCCTTTACTACTGGCGTAGGAATACATATTGAAATAATTTTCAACCGTTCATCAACAATGATATACCTGTAATGTATGACCATCAGCCAATCAGATTGCGTGATATTTATAGAGTGCATTAGAATACTGTTTAATGTTTTTTATATCAATTTTATCGGCAACTCTAAGAAACACGTAGGAATTCCGAGGCTCACTACCATTTCTGAGCCGTGCCTGATAAACTTGATATTCATATCAGTAGCCGATTTCATCAACATTGCAAAGTATACTTTTCTAGCAAAGTATACTTTGAGGGTGTAATCATTTATTTTTCCTGAAATGCAATATTTCATATAGAACTAACAACTGCATATATTTGATGATTAAAAGTATGCAGAATTATTATACTGAATTTATTACATTATCACAGTGATAATGTAATAAATTCAGTATAATAAAAATTATTAAATTTATCCTCAAATTGAAACTTTCTCCCTCAAAGTATACTTTGCTAGATAAGTATACTTTGCAATGTTGGTGAAATAGGCTACTGGTCAGTGATAGATACTACCTTGTTATCAGTCAGTAAGTATTCGGACAATACAAAGCTTGTTACCTGATAAATGTACCGGCAAGAGAAAGCAAATTGTCAATTTTGCCACATGCTGTGAACATGGGAACTTGGTGATTTTAAGATAAGTGTAGCCTCAGATCAGACTGCGCATCTGCGCAGTCTGATCTGGGGCTACAAGGATCGTATGTCAGTATGCAAATCAAATGATTTGTGATGCTTCTATCGATACTTTTGTCAAATCTGTGGTTAAAGGCCTTGGGAAGTGAAAAATCAAAAATGTGATCATTTTAGCAGAATGATTGCAGCAATTGAACCATTGTACTGACAAAATAGTGGCTGCTATAGACAGGTGATTGCTAATAGTCTTTAGCCCTTAGAATGCGGGAACCGAAAATAGTCGTCTGCTGATAATTCATATTTTGTCTTTTCTCTCAGTAAAAACATGGATTGGAAATGATTCTAAAGTGCCGCCAAACCAAGTTTTTGATGAGAAAAATGGAAAAATAAAAAATATTCAGCAGACGACACAAATTAATTCAGCATCGTAAGGGTTCACTTTAAACACATGTTCTACTGTAATTGATTGAACGAGATGTGTCCTTTCAAACAACAAGGTCATAAATGGATAGAACCAAACACTGTGCACTGTTTCTAGCCATAGAGATGTCGTAGTTCATCAGGGGTTACACTTTAATAAACCCCATTCTGGCATATTTAACCATGAACATACATATACTTGATTGAGTGGATGGGGTTTACGGGAACAACAAGGTTATATACACAGAGCTCCAATTAAGGTGTGTAATTTGACCAACTTGGGGTGAATTTTGTTTATTTCTTCATCAAAAATGGCAAGTTGGGAGTCCTTTAGAATCGTCTCATTGAGACGATTCTAAAGCACTCCCAACTTGCCATTTATTATTGAGAAACAAGAAATTTACCTCGAAATTACGTCCCTTAACTGGAGCTCTGTATACAGATGGGATACCAGCACACAATAGCCTTATCTGGTGCCAGGTGCCATTACCAAACAAGATTAGACCCAGCTGTTAATATTGGAAGGACAATTACTTTGAATGTTGGTAAAGATAGATTTATATGTTTATAGGCAAGATCTATTTAACACGGAAGATCTAATGCTATGTGGAGCCAGAGCTCTGCATAGGTTGAGCTCACATTTTGCATGGAGTAAGAATTTCTATATTTATTACTAATCATGAACATCAGTTCCAATGGAGAAAATTATCATATGCTGCCAGAACAAGTTTTCTGTGAAAACCAAAACAAGTACATTTACTACCGTTGAACTGTGTTATTGAGGTTTAATACGGGTTAGAATATAACCATACAGTATTGATCCTAATATACGCGTGAGGGCACGTTGCAAAATGTGAATCGGCCCAAATCGTCACATACACCTTACCGGTAATCAGTACTTGCGATGTGGTAATATTCCTCTGGCCCGTAGCCAGGGGGGGTCGGAGTGGACGTTGACCCCCCCGCCCAGCCTCGAAGTACACTTTTTTAGCATCGAGGTCCACTTTTTTAGACCCCCCTATATACCTCAGGCCCATTGGGCCTTCGAAAAGACCCCCCCTTCAAACAGGTCTGGCTACGGGCCTGTTCCTACCATTTTAAACTGCATTCCCATCCACAGATATCGATTGTGTATTCGGTAGGACTGGTAACCATTTGCGGCGAATTGCACATTGTGAAATAAAATATTTGCTAAAATTGCAATGAATTGTACTGCAGGGTAACACCTGGGACCCAGTACTGTGTCCCAGATAATACTTGGGAAAATATGTATCGCCATAGTTATCTGTACTACGACAATTCAGCCCGATGGGACTTCGTCCCTCGACACTTCGGCCTGAAGTGATTGACATTTTGGCCCGACAAGATGAAAGACGCCTGGTAAAATTCTGAAGATTAGCGGGGGCACGTATAATAGGGCAGGTGTGTATATTAGGATGCAGAGCTCCAGATAAGCTGCGTATTTGCGTAAATACCCAATTAAAATTGCCAAAAACCCAATTGAAATCAGAAGTAGTGAGTATCAAAAAGCAATGAAAAATTTGTGGTATCTTTATCATGCTACAGAAAACAATAAACAGACCACAAATATAGCATATTTTCTTATTTTTCCATGAAAACACATCTTGGTATTTCATTAGAATTGTCCCCAAGGAGACAATTGTAATATAATACCAAGATGGGTTTTCATTCAGAAGCAAACTATTCAATAAGTGTGGTCTGCTGATGTGTAAACAGTAGTGTGATTCTATTTTACAAAATAAAACTTTTGAAATACCCAAGTGCTTCAGAAATGATGGAGTGACAATACTCAATTACTAATTCCTTATCTGGAGCCCTGAGGATGAATACGGTATATTACCTTGTATGTGTGCTACTTGCTGCAATTGTTTCTGTGTGATTGTTTGGAACTTTTCAGCAAAACTCTCCTCACATATATACACATCACTGCACGTCGTGTCTTCTAGAAGGACATACCTGACAAATAATAATACCAGTAAGTATTTCACCAGCAAGTAGCTATTCATGGACTCGTTCACGTAAATTGTCAGACTATTCCATTTATCAATGAGGGGTAATTTTATACCAAAATCAGAAATTAATCCTCAATTATTGTGCAACTGTCAAACAAAGTGTGATAAAATGGAATTGGCGAAGTAAGGTTTAATTGATTGCAGTTTTACGCCTCGATCATTTAGTAATACAGTAGGATTTACTGTTAACATATAAATCCTTATACATGGATTCATAATTAAAAGTACATGGCCACTGAGTAGGCACAAAATTTTCTCTATAGGAATTAAATAAGTGTATAATTGTGTCACTATTCCACCAGTTCTAATAATTACGAGTGCCCAATATACAGATATAAACATTTAGTAGTATTTATTTTACTGACGTGTCGTATCGGGCTATTTTCATATGCAAATGAGGCATGGTATTTTTTAATTATTTATACTAATTAAATGTGTGACCTGAAAAAATAATATTTTCGACAGATGATAAAGTATGATCATTGCACATCAAAAAATAAATACAGAGAATAAATATTAATGTCCGTTAACATTTTAAGGAAACACGGTTATCGCCCCTGATGTCAGTGTGGAAATTTACGTCTGATATAAAATGTATAATAATGCCAATCCATATGTGGGGTAATAGTGAAAAAATGTCTCAGATGATGTCTCCGATATAAAGAACACTTTGTCAGTGTGCCTAATGGGTTGGCATGTACCTTTAAGATGTGCATACCCTCACACCCTTCTATAGGAGTTGGATGGGCTGGTGGGGTGAGTGTTCAGCACACATACCCACCTAATACTGTCACTGTAACATATGGCCTGGTTGGCGGGCAGTGACCAAGGTGTCGTCGTCCATATCACAGCATACATCGACTTTCCAGCACCTGGCAATACAGCATTTGTATTCAAAATGAACATTTCACCTGGTCAAAGACCTCTGTTAGTAATAGCAAAAAGTATATACATGTACACTGTTTAACATAGTCTATGATAGTGTATAGCAAAATACAACACAAATTCCTCAAAAATTGTTCAAATAAAATGGTGTGTATGGTCATTTGCAGTACATAAAGTGAAAATCCACATTTTGAATACTAGTAACCAGTCTTCAAAACAAACATTTCACATCATCGGCTCACTAAGCCAGTGGAATTTAGAAAATTTCTGGCCTAAGCGAGATTTTACTGGCCCACAATGATGAATGAAGACGGAGTAATCGATATATCATTGACATAGTGCTTTTAACAGAGACTGTTATGCAAATGACAAGACATACACAAAATGATCCAAGCATAAACAAATGTCATTGAATGTCCATGTACTTGAATTACAGTGAAATCTTACATAAATTCAGCGCTCCAGTAGTCTATTTCATCAACATTGCAAAGTATACTTTAGTAGCAAAGTATACTTTGAGGGAGAAATTTTCAATTTTATGATAAATTTATTAATTTTTATTATACTGAATTTATTACATTATCACAGCCAATTTGGCTGTGATAATGTAATAAATTCAGTATAATAATTCTGCATACTTTTAATCATGAAATATATGCATTTGTTAGTTATATGAGATCATGCATTTCAGGAAAAATAAATGATTACTCCCTCAAAGTATACTTTGCTAGTAAAGTATACTTTGCAATGTTGATGAAATGGGCTACAGATAAGGAATTAGTAATTGAGTATTTTCACTCCATCATTTCTGAGCAATTGGGTATTTCAAAATTTTAATTGGGTAAAATAAAATCACCTACTGTTTACACATCAACAGACAGCAATTATTGAACAGTTCGCTTCGAAATGAAAACATGTCTTGGCATTTCCAAGGAGACAATTCTAATGAAATACCAAGATGTGTTTTCATGGAAAATAAGAAAAATATGCTATATTTGTGGTCTGTTTATTGTTTTGTGCAGCATGATAAAGGTACCACAAATTTTTTATTGCTTTTTGATACTCGCTACTTCTGATTTCAATTGGGTTTTTGGCAAATTTAATTGGGCATTTAAGCAAATACGCAGCTTATCTGGTGCTCCCTGTGTGTCCGGTTCAGACAGGTTCTACTGTATTGGTAGTTATTTAAGTACTAACATTGTACACCAATAACATATACCAACTTACCCAGGTATTGTGAGAGAGCTGAAGGTGTTGATATCACAGGAAATCTCACATAGACGGCTGTGCTCGAATGTTTCGGGTTGTACTCAAGCTCTGATTCCGCTATGGCACACTTGATTGATGGTGACCAGAATACAGGCATCACATCTTGGTAAATGTAGCCCTACAATTCACAAGGTTCAATAAGTATTCATTAAATAATACAGCTATCTATGTCTTCCCCACCCATGGGGGTTGGGCAAACCACCGGGAGTAATAACAAGAATTCCGCCATGGATGCGGTATCGCGCCTGCCGAGGCATTTGACCGTGAACATTACAAGTAAATAAATGACCTTGACCTTGAGAATTTGGATGTAGGGGTGTGCGTAATGAAGCATCATCCCGCATTTGCCTTACAAAAAACCTGACGACGCGGACCAAAGCAGGTGCGACCAAAAAAGGAAAAGGTTGTCTAATTCAAACCACTATGGGACAGGAGCAGTGTTTTCTTATAGATATAATAGGCAGGGCTCCAGATAAGCTGCATATTTGCGTAAATACCCAATTAAAATTGCCAAAAACCCAATTGAAATCAGAAGTACTGAGTATCAAAAAGCAATGAGAACAATTGTGGTACCTTTATCATGCTGCAGAAAGCAATAAACAGACCACCAATATAGCATATTTTTATTATTTTTCCATGAAAACACATCTTGGTATTTCATTAGAATTGTCTCCAAGGAGACGATTCTAATGAAATACAAACATGTTTTTTTATTTAGAAGCAAACTATTCAATAATTGCTGTCTGCTGATGTGTAAACAGTAGTGTGATTCTATTTTACCCAATTAAAATTTTGAAATACCCAATTGCTTCAGAAATGATGGAGTAACAATACTCAATTACTAATTCCTTATCTGGAGCCCTGCTATAGATATAATAGGACAGGCTCATTAGAACATGCCTAATATCTATTCTAAGGTCTTTTCTGGCAGTCCTGTTTCTGCCTCTGGGAATGTTTTTTCAAGTTATCAGAACGGTTAAGTCAACTCTGGAACAATAGGGACTAAATAGGACCCTACCTGACTGTGCATGACTGATTAATATGAGGATACACTAGCCACAAACAGGGTTCCCACTCTTTTGGGAAGACCAAATTCCATGACTTTTCCATGATGTTCAAGGACCTGTTTTCGAAATTCAAGGACCCATATTTACATGGATGATGCTCATGAAACGGTGTTTTTTACGGCTTATCGACTCATAACTTGAGCTATTTCGAGTCTGGAATGCACCCGTGTTGGGGAGAGAAGTAGTAATTCAGTTCTGAATTTACAAAATCCCGATTTGGTGCCAGTTGCACTTACCACATCAAATCGTTTGGCTCGAAATCACAAAATTGCACTGAACTTTCCTCAATAACACTAATAATTGGACTGGAATCCAAATTCCATGACTTTCAATGACCTTTTTAAACAAGAGGCCCAAATGGGCCTGTATCGCTCACCTAAAAGCCTCCATAGTGGTCATCTTGATTTCACAAAGACTCTTCACTTACAACTTCAAATGTTCCACAGAATTTGTTGGTACCTTCTGATCTAACATATATTGCGAATGTGCATGTGATTTACTGCTATACCTTCGATTTGATATATAAAATGACCATATTCGGTCAAAAATAAAATTTGACCCCTATTTGACCCCTCGGGCCATGACCATTTTTGACCCAGAGGCCACCATATGAACAAATCTGAATCAGCGTTAACTATCCATCATTCATACAAAGTTTCGTCGAAATCGGCCTGGCGGTTTGTGAGAAGATATTTTTGACAATTTGACCTACTTTTCAACGGCGGACATCTTGGATTTGGTGATGACCTCCATTTTAACAAAAATGGACAGGCTTCACCCACAGACCATTACAGTTAAGTTTGGCCAATATCGGCCAAGCAGTTCACAAGAAGAATACGTTTGAAATCATTAGTAAAAGAACAACTTTTTTACCTTTCGGTGGCCATCTTGGATGACAAAATCATCTGATTTAGACAAAAAATGCTCCAGAGTGATAGACTAGTCGATACCTTCGATTTGATATATTATAAATAACCTATTCGGGCAAAAATATAATTTGACCCCTAGTTGACCCCTCGGGCCACGCCCCATTTTTGACCCAGGGGCCACATATGAACAAATCTGAAACAGCGTTAACTATCAATCATTCACACCAAGTTTCGTCGAAAATCGGCCTGGAGGTTTGTGAGAAGAAGATTTTTTGACAATTTGACCTACTTTTCAACGGCGGACATCTTGGATTTGGTGATGACCTCCATTTTTAACAAAAAATGGACAGCTTCACCCACAGACCATTACAGTTAAGTTTGGCCAATATCGGCCAAGCAGTTCACAAGAAGAATACATTTGAAATCTTTAGTAAAAAGAACAACTTTTTTACGTTTCGGTGGCCATCTTGGATGACAAAATCATCTGATTTAGACAAAAAATGTTCCAGAGTGATCAACTAGTCGATACCTTCGATTTGATATATTATATGACCATATTCGGGCAAAAATATAATTTGACCCCTAGTTCTAATAATAATTTGACCCCCCGAAATCGGCCTGGCGGTTCGTGAGAAGAAGATTTTTTAAGACTTTGACCTACTTTTCCATGGCGGCCATCTTGGATTGTCGATGACCTCCATTTTAACAAATCTGAAATGGCATCACCCATATATCATCCCTGTGAAGTTTGACCAATATCGGCTCAGCAGTTCGGGAGAAGATGATTGAAAATGTTCACGGACGGACGACGGACGACAGACACTTTGCCATAACAATAGCTCACATGAGCTTTGCTCAGGTGAGCTAGAAAAGAGGCAAATTACATGACTTTCCAGGCCTGGAATCCATTTTTCCAAATTCCATGACTTTCCAGGAATTTAAGGACCAGTGGGAACCCTGCACAAACTATTTTGTCACGGTGGGTCATGCTTTCAAGCACGTGCAATCTGTTCATTATTGTCAAGTATTTATTTTGGGTATACATCGTTGCAATGCATATAAAGTTCCTTTTCTAATTGACTGAACAAATGAGGCAGAATTAAATACAAGAATTTTACCTCAATGGCAAGTCTACCACCACAACCACAATGACCTCACCCATTTACCCCTTGATATCTGGTATTGATTCTTCCATGTTATTTTTTCAGACTATTCCATTTATCAGAAAAGGGGTAATGTAATTGTAAAACAATCAGGAAAGGGCCATAAACAGTGCAAATTCTGAATTTACACTGTTTGCAAAGTTATAAGTGCAATCTGTAGCATTGATTGGGTTAAAGGCAAACGGTGTAGGTCCTAATCAGACAGTGGTGACTGTGATATGCACAGGGGAATCTGGGTCAAGACTGGCCGAAAAGGTTGTAAGGTCCATTTTCCCCAATACGATACCTTCTCGAACATATTGTAGAAAACATCGAGCTGTTTAGCCTGGTACTGAGGATGGAACGTGTAATAGCAGTTGGACCAGTCTGCCATCACACCCCAGCGCTGAAACCCATCCATCTGGCTCTTTATAGCACCCATTGCAAACTTACGAGCTGAAAAGTAAGGATTTAAAATCATTACCATAATAACTCCATTTGTCCATCGGACTCCATTTGTTTTGAAATTAGGCCTTTCCCAAAACAACTTATATCCAAATACGTTGCTTTTGTGATAATATTAATGAAGAAACCTGTACAAACTTTTTGACGTGAAAAAATGGCTTCTTAAGTGTTTCCGCAACAATGTGAAGGTCAAAAAGGCCAAAGTCATGTTAATGGCAGTATAGGTGTTCCAAATGCTTACACGTATATAGTGTCCAAGTATTGAAGCAATCCATCAAGTAATATTAAAGTTATATGATGATGAACTTGTGCAAACTTTTTGAAACAAAATAATTACTAAGTGTTTCCACAAACATGTGACAAAATGGCTATGTGTTTTCGCAAAAATGTGAAGGTAAAAAAGGTCAAGATCATGTTGATGGCGGTATGATTGTGTTCATAATGCTCACATGTATCAAGTGTCCAAATATTGAAGCAATCTGTCAAGTAATATTAAAGATATATCATGATGAAGAAACTTGCACAAACTTTTTGAAGTAAAAAAATAGGTTGAGTGTTTCCACAAACATGCGATGGTCAAAAAGGTCAAGGTGATGTCAATGGAGGCCTGCGTGTGTTCCAAATGCTCACATGTATCAAGTGTCCAAATATTGAGGCAATCCATCAAGTAATATTAAAGCTATATGATGATGCAGAAACTTCTACAAACTTTTTGACGCAAACAAAATTGGCTACGTGTTTCCGCAAAAATGTGAAGGTACAAAAGGCCAAGGTCATGTTAATGGGGGCATGAGTGTGTTCCAAATACTCACATGCATCATGTCTCCAAATATTGAAGCAATCCATCAAGTACATGTAATATCATAGTTATATCATGAAGAAATTTGTACAAACTTTTTGATGCAAAAAAATGGCTATATGTTTCCGCAAAAATGTGAAGGTAAAGAAGGTCAAAATCATGTTGATGGCAGCATGTTTGTGTTCCAAATGCTCACATGTATCGAGTGTCCAAATATTGAAGGAATCCGTCAAGTAATATTAAAGATATATGATTATGAAGAAACAACGACGCGGACGATGTCGACGGAAAAAGTGGCGACTATAGTCGACAAAATGTACCTTTATCACGTAGCTGTAAGGGCGTGAGGTTCTGCTGGTCCTGTCGGATATCTGTGAGAGCCTTCAGCTCGATGGGCATACCATGGCAGTCCCAGCCTGGCACATAGTGGACGCGGTCGCCACATAACACATGGTACCTGTTGGTCACGTCCTTTAGTATCTACAACATTGGTAAAGTTGCCGTGGCCCAGTGTATAAGACATCTGCCCCGAAACTAGGAGGTCGAAGTTTCGAGCCTCCGCTCGGGCTGATATAGCTGGTTGGTGAGATGCCAGCTAGTTAAATAAATAGTACCAATTGCATGCCTGCCTGATGCCTGGCATATAGGACAGTACATGGGAAGTAAAGCTGATCAGAGATTAGAGTGTCTCATAAGTCAACAGTGCTCCAGATAAGGAATTAGTAATTCAGTATTTTCACTCCATCATTTCTGAAGCAAATGTGTATTTCATAATTTTAATTGGGTAAAATAAAATCACACTATTGTTTACACATCAACAGACAGCAATTATTGAATAGTTTGCTTCTAAACGAAAACATGTCTTGGCATTTCATGAGAATTATCTCCTTGGAGACAATTCTAATGAAATACCAAGATTTGTTTTCATGGAAAATAAGAAAAATATGCTATATGTGTGGTCTGTTTATTGTTTTCTGCAGCATGATAAAGGTACCACCAATTTTAATTGCTTTTTGATAGTCGCTACTTCTGATTTCAATTGGGTTTTTGGCAATTTTAATTGGGTATTTAAGCAAATATGCAGCTTATCTGGAGTACAGTAATATTTTCAGGAATTTTTTATTCGGATAATTTAGGTGCACTTCCGGTTGAGAAAAGGGACAATACAATGCATGCAAAAAGCATACCTACCAGATCAAACTGTGCTGCGTACCAAGGACCTACAATGGTTGCCATTCAATCACTCTAGTGATGTTTTTTTTTGTCTTTGAATTACTGTTATTGACAAGACTGTTGACTTATAGATATTATATGGCCCTCATCTTTTGAGAAAAGGGACCTGACAACATAATTATGCGCCCAGTGTAACCCCAGATCATGCACAACAAGGGATAGTTTCATCAGCCAGCAGCCCAGAAAGGGATCAGGATCTACACTGAACACACATTTCTTAAGAACCTCTTGATCAGTTTACATGTACATGTACCTTATTCAAAGCATGTCCCACATGTGGTTTGCCATTCGCATATGGTGGTCCATCGTGTAGGGTGAACTGTCTTCCATCATTATGCTGTGATTGCCATGCATATAAATCTTCAAACCCACATTCCTGTAAAACAGAATCTTCTACATATAGACACAGTCGAACCACCATGAACAGACGGACATCTCTCCACAACACCCTCTCTGTAACAGCCACAGATTTACTTCCTAATTGAATAATTGCCTACATATGTGGCTGTGACTAGAGAAATTTGGCTTATGGGTTTTGTGACCAATGTAGATCCATATCTGCCTGTGCATCTGCAGACTGATCATGATCTGCACTGTTCGCCATTCCATAAATAAAACACCAATCCTGCTTCTAACAAGCAAAAGAGATTGCTATCAGGCTACATAGTAACATAAGTGTCCAACTTGATCAAGAACTACTTAGATCACAACTCCCATGAGCCTTATTTCGCCAGTGACGGCCATATTTAACATTCTTATAATAGCCACATCTCTATTCTAGTTTCACGTCTTTCCTTGTGTGGCTGTTTTAATCAAAACTAGAAATGTGGCCTGTCGGCACACGAATGCCCCCGCTGGCAGCCAAATAAAACGAGGCATATTTGATTACAAGCCATTTACCCGAGTACGGACGGACGCCGGTAACACTATATGCCCCACTCACCATTCGGTTGCAGGGGCATAAAAAGGTGAAGGTCAAAGATGAAGGTCGAAGTACTGGGTGGTGGAGTGTGTAGGGCATGTTCATATGTATCATGTGTATAAATATTTAAGCGATTGGTGGTCCTAATGGAGAAGTTATTGTAGGATTGAGAAATGTGCACGTAGATTTGTCCCAAAGTGCTAAGTAAACATTTAAAGTAGAAAAGGTGAAGGTCAAAGGTCAAGGTCGAAGTACTGGGTGGTGGAGTGTGTAGGGCATGTTCATATGTATCATGTGTATAAATATTCAAATGAGTGGTACATATACCTTCATGGAGAAATAAACAAAATAATGATATTTTTTTATACAAAAGCAGTTACTTCGGATAATGGTTGATGGTGTATATGACGGGACCATGCAGAGTCTGCTAACAAATGAAAGTAAGGGAGACATTGGAATCAACAGATAAAAATATTTAAATTATTGAGTCATGTTGACGGTCTGTGTGTTCACACTAGCACAGTCACTTAGTTCTGAACCTCACGATACCATATGAAGTATTTCTAAGGGCAAAAAGTGTCACCTGATGTGGGGTTTGAACCCACGACCCCCGTGACACTAGCACGGCGCTCTTACCAACTGAGCTAACCGTGCGATCGTATCTCACCACCACACCGGACACTACACTCCTCCCCTTCTTATCCTTTGGAAGCCAGGTATCAACCTCACAGCTTCATGAGGAGTATAGCCTGCAACCCAAAGTACACCCAGGCACAATCCTGTTTACTTCTGACACCATTGAAGTATTTCTAAGGGGAAAAAGTGTCGCCCGATGTGGGGTTTGAACCCACGACCCCCGTAACACTAGCACGGCGCTCTTACCAACTGAGCTAACTGGGCGATCGTGTCTCACCACCACACCGGACACTACATATATTACTAGAGTGGTAATGCTTAACTTCATTTGCTAGTAGATTTTGTTTAATAACATAAAATAACGAAACATAATTTGCTGAAACATAGCACAGGTTTATAGCTAACTGCATGTTTGCCGGTTTATATGCAATAGGATATGTTGCACTATATCGCTACACCACAGCAGTCAATGGTAAAAATTTGCGGAATACTGTTTCCATTTCGCGCACTAAAAGATAGCAATAATCTGCAGGGCGTTGATGTTCATGCTTCGCTATACCGTTATGGAGTGAAAATTCTACAATACGAGAAAGATGTTCGATTTATATTTGACTGCTTTATGGTCATACATATCTATAATTTGAAGAGAAAGCATTTCAAACGAACATTCAGTGTGATCATAAAACAGAGAATTGCCTCACTTTGTGTGTTAAACAGGTCTATTTTTGCGGAAGATTGAACCCAAGTCAGAATGCAGACGTCATATATGAAACTATGTGATACATATGCATACACGGTCACAGTACCTTTCTTAATTCATTTTCCCGATTGGCTACATTGCGCATTGACAATGGAAACCCAGTTTTGGGCAAATTCAAGGTTGCCGAAAACTGCTTGCTTGTCTTTGAATCATTACTTTTGTTGCGAAATGAGCTGCCAACAGAATATCTGGGGTGGCATCTGTTTGGAAATTTGCACATATACACTGCTTTCATAATTCATCAACTATCATTGCATTTTTTACATATAAATGCATAAAATGTTAAAAATCATCTGCATGAAGTTACGGTTCTTGTGGGCGCAGACATATTGGTTGTAATAACAACGATATACGACTCGACTAAATATGTATGAACACATTATGCTTTCTTGCAAGTTTTATTATTATTATTATTATTATTATTATTATTATTCTTTTACAATAATGGCAAGCAATCACATTGATTATTTGGCCATGAGTGGGGTGTTAGAAAAGTGAAAGTATGCCAAGTCTCCCAAGCTACTCAATCCACATAGGTGGACAAGGCATAGTGAACAAAAACTGATGAAGCCCTAAAAACTTATCCCTACTAAAACCTATGAAAGTGTGCACGATATAATGATGAAAAGAATGTGAGTACGGTTAAAAGAAAATAGCCTCAAGTTGCCTAAGGGAGTGTCAATGTATAGCCAGTGCTGACTTAAACCCAATGATTGTGTCAACACTGACTACATGTGACGGGAGGGAATTCCACACGGTAAATGTCCGTGGGGAAAACGAAAACGTTTGGTAATCAACTGTGGTAAGTGGTTTTTGGAAAGCTAGGTGATGACTGTGTCGTGTATGCCTTGTTTGCGGTGTAAAGTAGTGGGAGGGGATACTGCAACATGGTTGTTTACCATCTTGTAGAAGAGGGTGAGACGACAAGCTTGTCTCCTCTGCACTAGGGATGCCCACTTTAATTGTGACATAATGTTAGTCACCGTACCTGGAGTTTTCGCAGAGTTGCCTGTTACAAATCTGACCGCTCTACGCTGCACACATCTTCTTTTCTGCCCATACTTGTGTATATAATGATATCAGGCTGCTGCACTATACTCCAGGGTCGGTCTAACAAGGGATGTGTATGCTGCCTGTTTTGTTTCTGGACGAGCGAGCAAGCGGGATGTTCCTTTTTAGGAGTCCATGAGTCTGGCTAGCTTTGCTCGTTATCTTGTTTACGTGCGGGGAACATGATAAGTCATGCGATATTTCTACCCCTAAATATGTTGCTTGACTCACTGTTGTTAAAGGCTGGCTGTGAAGAGTGTATTTGGTTTGCAGGACCTTACGTGACCGAGTTACGTGCATGATATGACACTTGACAATATTAAAAGACACACCCCCCCCCCCCCAATCTCTTCTCCCTCTCCCATTCCGATAGACTATTTAGGTCATCCTGTAGTTGTGCAGCATATGTTAGTGAATTATTATTCTGTTAGTGAATTAGTTATAAAAGTTTCATCATACATGGAAATTATAATACATTTAAAGTTAAAGTGTTTGATCACCAAGTATTATATGACGTTTAGATAGGAACACGTTCGTTTGATTCTTTATTCAGATCACAATGACGGGGCTCAATCTGAAACAATTAACATAGAGTTACGCACTGGTATTAACTGAGTATTGTCTGTCTCCCCCAAGTCATTGGTATGCCTTTCATTAGGGATATAGTATAATTACTGATTAATGTATATATTCATATTCCTATTTGGAAGAATAATTAACAGAAGCGAAACTATAGACTGTTAAATTGTTTCTCTGTCTCCCCCAAGTCTTTGGTATGTCTTTCATTGGAGAATTAACATAGACTGATTAATTAAAGTTAACTGACTAAAATTAACAACAACTGGAACGGAACTGTCAAATGTCTTAAAGGTGTGTCAATCAAAATCTGCATCATGAAGGACACTAGCTAGAGGTCATATTCGCCCGATGTCTGCCAAGCGAGTTTGTGTCTAATACATGTTAGACGGGGTGATGGCGTTTGTGTCTCTGGCTGTACGTTGGTGATTTCAATTGTACAGGTGCCGGATGTCTCGGTGGTGAGTTGTCTGGTACTTGCGTGTGTCCAGCTTGTGTGCCGTTCCTGGTCGGTGATGTTGGAAGTCTTCGCCACGGACCATCATTGTCTTTGGTAGGGCGGCCAGTGGAGTTCGTGGGTTCATGGAGCGTTGGTTGAAGCTGTTGGCGATCAACTGGTGTTTGGGCCATGAGGGTGGGTAATGGGCGGTTACCAAACGACCGATGAGTAGTAGGTGTCGACCGCATCTGCAGTGGTTGGTATGGCGTGCGGGTATGGCCACTGATGTCATCCATACTATTGTGACTGTGGGCACACTGGGGTGTATTTCCGGAGAAACTTTCTGTTACGGAGTGTTACTCTTCCCGATCCATCTACTCACACCACGTACTGGTCGTATTGGCGGACTTCGATCACTTGGCCAGTTTTATCCCATTTTCGAGGGTTGGTGCCTGTCTGGTTCTGTATCCTTACTTGCTGACCGACTACGAGTGGCGGTAGACGTTTCGTGTGCTCTGACCAATTTTCAGCCGCTTGCATGTGTCGATTTCGTAGTGCCTCCTCTCTCGCAGTCAGAGTCTCCTGTCAGGTGTTGTGTGGTCTGTAGTGTCCCGGAAGGACAGGGATGAACTCTCTGGTAGCTCTTCCGAAGACGCACATCGCCGGGGAGAGTTTAGTGTCTTTATCCGGACAATTACGGTACTGCAACATTGCGCGTTGGAAAAGAGTCCGTATCAAGCTCGCCGTATGGACCGGTGTTGTCGGTTATCAGTCGCTTCATCGTCTTGACTCCAATCTCTGCACGGCAGTTACTGTGGGTGTAGGCAATGGAGGATAAGCGATGATGGACACCCCAGTCTCTCAAGAATTCACGGGTTGCTGCAGCAGTGAATTCGGGGCCGCCATCAGATGAGAGTTCATCGGGTATACCATATGTGACGAACGATCTGCGGAGGCTGTCGATTAACCCGGTGGCACCCCTGAAGTCTTCTCAACGATGGGCCAGTTGGAATATCTGTCAACGATCGCCAGGTAGTTTGTTCCCTTGTAGTAGAAGAAGTCGGCACATACACATTGAAACGGGTAGTCAGGCGGTGTCGGTGGGGCTGGTGGTGCGCTTGGTTGCGACGGTGCCATTCGGTTGCAATGGTTACAGCTGTTCCGAAGTGTGATAGCAGGCGTGATGCCAGAATATAGACACCTCGGCTCTCGGGATCATAGATGATACACTCTGGTGTGCAGCATGTAGGGCTGTCAAGCAGTCACGTCTCAGTGCGGGTGGGACCAAGACAACGTTTGTGTAGACTATAACACCGTCAACTGTGTACAGGTGATCCCGAAACTGATGGAACTCTTGCAGTGGTCCGGATAGTTCATGGCGTAATTCTGGCATGCCCGATTCGATGGTGTCGACCAACTTGTTCATGGTTTCGTCACTGCTGGTCGCTGTCCGAACCTTGTCCCAAGTGACGAATTGCAGCGAGTTCAGGGATGAGGCTGCGGCAAGGTGGACTTTGTCCTCGCTATCGTCCTGATCCGGCTCAGTGCAACGTATGTCGCTAAGGAATGTGTGTCGTAGGTCAGGTTGTGAGAGCAGGTTGAGTTGAGGAGTGTCGCTCAGAGGCATGCTGGTGAAGGCAGAGATGTCATCTGTAAGGTGCATATTGGTCGGTTGACTCTCGCCTGTAGGGTGTCGTGATACGGTATCGGCAGCTCGATGTTTCACGCCTGGTACGTGTGTCATACGGAATCTATATTGCAGTGTCTTTTCCTTCAGGTTCCTGAGTCGGGTGTTAGAGATGTCGTCAAGTGATCGATCTCCGAAGAACTTCAGTAGAGGCTTATGGTCAACTGCTATGATGAGTTCCTCGCATCCTAGGACGAAGTACCTGGCCTTATACAATGCGTCAACGATAGATAGGGCGGAGTGTGTGAAGCGACTGCCGACGAGTGTTATTTTCCAACCTGTCGGGCAGCAGAACAGTTCTGTCTTCTGACATTCACAGTGTTTCTGAAAGAGCCAGATCCGGACACCCTCTTCTATCTCACTTACTATCGTTCACTTGGATTCCATCAGTAGCTCGCTGAGTTGTTCATCCCAGTGGAAGGGAGTCGCCGGCTTGAGGAAGTTACGGAAAGGGGCCATAAGCACAGTCATGTTGAAGGCGTAGGAAACTTGGTTGATGAGGCCGAACCAGGAACGGATGTCTGTTATGTTTCTTGGCTTTGGGAAGTCGATGATTGCCTGGAGGAACTGCTTGCATGGTCGTACGCTGTCAGGTGTAATCTCGAAACCAGCGAATGTGACAGTTTCCTGGCCGAATGTGAACTTCTCGGGTTTGAGGATTATCCCATTCCTGCCACAGATGTCCAGACAGTTGCATGCCTGGAAGAAGCTTTCCTCCAGATTGTCGGCCCAGAGGAGTGTGTCGTCGATGCACTTGGTCTTGTTTGGGACATCTGAGACGATCTCGTCGAACCGTCTGGAGTAGCCGTCACCGGAGGCGATGTACCCTTGTGGTGCAGTGCGGTAACGGCATCTTCCACATGGGGTGATGAAAGTAGTGAGATGTCTGTCTTCCTCTCGCAGAGGGACGCTATGATAGCCATTCCACGCATCCGATACAGTTTTTTAGTGCCGTGTGGTACGGCCCGCGCCTGGTGAAATGGTGACTGTTTTCGATTCGGCTCATATTTAAGGGTGGGAATTGGCTCGAACACCTTCCATACCCGGTAATGGTGACTGGTGACTGCGTGTGATGGGTCTCTCGTACAGCGTGTGCGTTCAGTGGCTGCATATCGACCGTACGCCTTGGCTTGCCATTCTTCTTTGCGCAGACGATCATACTATGGCACCATGTCACAGGTTCACCCACTGGTACTGGTTCGAGTACACTAAGTCTGACGTCTCTGTTAAGTCCTGCCTTCATGTCGTTTTGCCAATGAATGGGTAGTAGTGGCGGATCCATGATTTCACCAAGGGGAGGGGGGGCCCACATGGAACTTGAACGAGGTATGGTCGTTCGTCGACTGAGCGGTGCGAGGAAGTTGGCTAGGGGGTCCGGGGGTCCGGGGGCCCGGGCCCCTCGCCCCCCCCCCCTGAATCCGCCACTGGGTACTGGCACGGGGTTGTGTGCTGCTATAGGTTTGGCGTTGGTATCCACCATAAGTTGCAACGGAGGCCCCTCCATCATCGGTAGCGGCTGGTGCTCGCACGTGTCGAAGGTGCTTGATCTGTAGCGGTCCAGTAGATATTGCTGGAGTTTCTCGCGGTTCTCTTCCGTTGCTGGGTACGGCAGACACGGTGGAGGGGTGGAGGCGTCTGGCGACGAGGGCAGTCACACTCGGAGGCAAGGCCACTGTCGTTGTCATCAGCGGATTGGATCACATCACTGAGAGCGTGAGTTGTCTGGTTACTAGTGACCAATCGTTGGGAAGGTGCTGGTGATCATGCCCAGGCTGATGCAGGTTTATCTACTGATAAAGAGTTTGTCAGAATTGTCAGTGATGTAAGTGATTTGACGCGTCTCGATCGTGTTGCCCATTTTGTCGTTACCGGAAAACCGCAGGATGGCTGCACCAAGTATGTGGATGCCTTTGTTGTTGGCGGCATGCATCTTCAGTGTGACCAGGATGAGATCGCACTCTCTCAGACCAAGTCGACGAATGACATTCATACTGGCCAGACAACTCTGGCAGCCGGTGTCAGCCATGGATGGGATGACGGCCGTCCTAGGTGTTGAGGTAAGTTCGAAGCCAAGGCTCTCGTAGTCTCCGCGGTTGGCTCCTACAGTGAGATTGACAAATGGTTGTGGTTTGGAAGTACGCTTCATCCAGGTGTTAGAGAGTTTATTGTATATGTGATGGTAGAGGGTTATACTTCTACCCCCATGTTGGGCAGAGGTAGTGAGCGAACAGAGGTAGTCAAAGACGGCGCCTTCATACTCGTTGGACGGCTTTGCCAATGTCTTGGGCTTTGTTTTGTTCTTGCCCCTGCACATGCTGTCGTAGGGGTGATCTATGTTACAGTGTTTGCATGTGTGACCGTAAGCTGTGCACTCTTTCTGTCTGACTTTGGCGAGAGCACGTACTCCGTGTCCCTTCTTACCACAGTACGAGCACACCTCGGACTTGTCGACCTTCGTGTTGTCTGGCCGATGACGATCTTTCAGAGTGTCGTTCATGCTACGTCTATATGAACTGCTAGCTGCGTCCGCACCATGTATTTGAGAGTCAAGGAGTCGTGAAGCAGAGCGCCTGCCGGATTCCTCAGCCTCGACGAATTGGAAAACTTCTTCCAGAGTCATCTCCTGGTTCTGATCGCCTAGGAGTTCAAGTTGGATATCTGAGTCCTCTATGCCTCTACTCAGCACGTCACGAAGTACAGATTCGGTGTAGCTTACGTTTTCAGCACAATTGGGGCACTCTATGACGAATTTGCAAACCCCAGCTTGACCGCGGAGTCTGGCACCGAATGAGCGGATTGGCTCGTCACGGTCCTGGCGCATGTTGTGCAAAGCGACACGGGCGACCATTGTGTTTTCTTCTCTGACAGCGAGTGTTGTTATGGCCTTCAACACGTCGTCCTCAGTTTTGTTAGTCAACGTGCCACCAGCGGTACAAGTAAGGTCCTTACGCAACTGTTCATCACAACACTCTAGTAATTGTATCACTGTGTCTTTACCCGACACCTTGGTCGCTGCGATGTAGTCGTTCCATCGAGATGTGAAGTAAGACCAGTCTTCGCTAGTGCCGGCGGAAGATATTGTAGGTCGTTTTACATTTTGACCTTTTGCGGTAGCAGTGTTAGTGGCGCCTGCATTATGGATGGAGGCATGGGTTGTAAGGAGTGCTGCAGCCAGAATTGCCTCAACGTCGGGTGTCGCGTATTCACAGTCATCGATGGGGCAGTTGACAACCGGCATCGTGAAAAACGTGGAATCGGCGTGGAAGTCGTGGAATTGGCGAACAGTCTCAGAGTATTCAATAGTTAATGAGTCCTGTCATAGATGATTCTTTATTCAGATCACAATAAAGGGGCTCAATCTGAACCAATTAACATAGAGTTACGCACTGGTATTAACTGATTATAGTCTAACGTTGACCCAGTGTGGGCTAGATCAGCCTTGCATCCGCTTAGTCTGATCAAGAGCTGCACTGTCCGCCATTCCATCAGGCAAACACGCGTTATTACGAACGTGGACTTGTCGCAGGGCGGTAGAGGACAATTAGAGCAATGCGTGTATGAAATATGAAGCAGATCCGTGCAATTTTGCCTGTTGGTAATATTTTCCAATTAGGGCCTTTTCGGGTAATCAGCTTTGACGGCACTACTGCTTTCGGTTAAATCCTACAAATATGTTGAATGCTGAAAACTGGAGTTAACATTCAGAGCCGTGTGTTGTATTAGCATGAGTCGGTATTGTGTTATGTGTGCATCGCTGTAATGCACGTATCAACAAGTGTTTTCAATTGAATTTGGGGAGATAAATCCAAAGTACAAATCCAAAGAAATCACAAGTGTACCGGTTCGCTTGCCACACATGCACTGTCATTTTCCCGTCAAATTCGAGCGGCTATCCTGTCACATGTTTTCAATATATTTATTTTATCATGGCTTTCAGCGATGAGACATGCGTGAATGAAATAGTATGGATAGTTTGGTTCTGATTTAAAGGCATATGCATGCCCACTCAGTAGGCACAAAGTGTTCTTTATATCAGAGACATCATCTGATACATATACGTATGTAATGGCATTATTATACATATATCAGATGTACTTTTTCCACACGGATATCAAGGGCGATAACCGTGTTTCCTTAAAATGTTAACAGACATTACTTTTTTGAGGTGACGCATTTATATACTTAGTATTAAGTAGTATTTATGAATGTATAATAATTATTAAAAACTAGCATGCCTCATTTGCATATGAAAATAGTCTGATAGTACCACCGCGAGTCACTATCAGCAAAATAAATATTACTAAATGATTATATCTGTATAGCGGGCACTTGTAATTTTTAGAACTGGTGGAATAGTGACACACTTTTACACTTATTTAATTCCTATACAAAACACTCAGTGGGCATGTACCTCTAAATGTTTTTATTAGACCGCCTATTGCGACTTTTAAATGTACATGCCCACTCAGTAGGCACAAAATGTTCTTTTTAGGAAGTAAATAAGTGTATAATTGTGTATAATATAAAATTCTGTATACAAATATATTAAATCATTTAGTAATATTTATTTTACTGATAGTGACTCGCGGTGGTAGGCCTATCAAGCTATTGTCATATATGCAAATGAGGCATGGTATTTTTTAATCATCTTTACTAATTAAATGCGTCACCTGAAAAAAAAATCACAGAATATAAAGTATGATTATTGCACATCAAAAAGTAAATACAGAGAATAAATAGTAATGTCCGTTAACATTTTATGGAAACACGGTTTTAGCCCCTGATATCAGTGTAGAAATTTACGTCTGATATAAAATGTATAATAATTCCAATCAATACATGGGGTAATGGTGTATAGCAGGCAAACGTATTTTTTTTAACTGGTGGAATAGTGACACTATTGTACATTTATTGAATGCATATAAAGAACATGTTGTGCCTACTGTGTGGGCATCTACCTTTAACATATTCCAAATTTCGAAATCATGTTCGGCTATACTTAAATCTACAATCTATTTACATGCGGTACAGGCGTTATATATTATCTCATGTATTATAAGTTATTGTGATTCTACACAGGCTATATGGTGTAATATTGCCCGTCTGAAGGTATGTTCACCCGAGCCGAGGGTGAACATACCTTCAGACGGGCAATATTACACCATATAGCCTGTGTAGAATCACAATAACGTATGTGTCATACCGCAGATCCGTTATTTGGCCGTATACACATATCTCTTCTTTTGATCTTTGCGTTTTTTCAGGAAGAAAAATAATCCGAGATTCGATTTTCTACCGTCAGTCTTAATATAAAGGCATAAATGAACGAAAACAAACTAAATATGGAGTAAGAAATCCATCGAAAACGACTTTATGACAGTTTTTTTTATATCGTGTAATTTAATGTATATTCCACTGCTCTATCGATCTGCTCTCCCTTTGGCGTCTCTAGAAGAATGCGACTGGTTCCCAAATATTTGCTGTCATTGCTACGCCGCGTTTCGTGCGTGGAACCCATAGTTTATGACCTAAATATAGCCGTGTCACGAAGTCAATTGTGTTGAGATTTGAAAACACTAAACGGGACAGTTTGTGACATTTTTCGCTCATATTTTGATGAGCGAAGAATATTTATGGAAAAATAAACAATAAAGACTGGTTTTGAGTGTACAATTTGTTACTTTTATTGATCAATTCGGGTTTTTATTGTGTTTAGTGAGGAATACAATTCGCAATCGGTAGGCGCTTGCAAAATGTGTATTCATTGGACGCGAGGCGCAGGGGAATCGCATTCCTGTATGTTCGACGGCCTTGGCAGGTCATATAATATATATGACCAGGCAAGCTAGCCAATCAAAAGCCGAGAAACTTATCTGCGGTATGACAAGGGCTCATACAGTAATTTAATAGGATAGAAACAAAAGTTATTTAAAGTTATTAAAAAACAACATTTTAATTCCCGTAGTAGAATTCCGGATCATATTTGTGTTTTTTTTTTTATAAATTGTCTGTCGTACTTAAAAAAATAATTAAAATCAATTAAAGTACTGAAATATGTTATTGCCACACAAACTGATCACTTGCGGAACTATAGAGACTGACAGTTTAATATTTTCTCAATCATCATCATCCAGAGGCAAATATGTACCGTGCTGGTGCAAACCCATTCCCATCCACACGTTTTCTCTAGAATAGATTACTGTTTGTAACTCCCAGAAAAATAGTTGGAAATTGGCGGTCACAGCTACCTAACTGTGACAACTATATATAAAGATAATGGCTGCTGTATTCATATGCACGAAATGTCTTGATTCGTAGTTTCCAAAACTGTGAAAACGATGGAGAATAGTATATGAGTTTTATATGAGTTTTAGATACAAAACAAGACAGACCAAAACGCCATAGGATAAGTTGGCACGGGCACTATTTTCTTGGTCGTACTCGCCGCTGCCCCCATAGAAATTTGCGTGACATAATATGCTATCTCAAGGAGATAACATATAATAAACTAGTTTTTTTCAACATGTGATATACAGTGATTATATATCTCCCAATACACGCTGGTGGCACGATATCGGAGTATATCAGAGTATATAACCATTATAGTTAAAGTAGCCATATTGAACCTTGTCGCTTTGTAAACAAAATCAAATCGCCGCTTTGAAATCAAAATCATATCAAAGGGCAATGACTCGCAATGGAAATATGTACCGCTACAGATACATCATGCATAATTATGCTAGTTCCATTCCCTGTGTAGATACATCTTGGGTAATATATTTAGGGGCCATACACCAGGCACGTGCATGTTCCCGTTACTGTGTTGAAGCCCGGATAACAGCATGTTCGAACATGCGATGCGAGGGAGTAGGCTCGTGGGGGAAGTGAGCTCAGTATCCTTGCGTTCCTGCTTTCTGCTGCATTTAAGTCATATCATTAATGAAGAAATACATTTTATTTGTGTCCACTTTGATTAAAAAACGCTAGCAATATGATGGTATATGCCATTGAATCTGAGAAAATCACCCAACATAGAGTCAGAAATATCCGGACCCCCTGGACTCCACCCCCCACCCCCGCCCCCCCCCCCCCCCCCCCCCCCCCCCCCCCCCCCCCCCCCCCCCCCCCCCCCCCCCCACCCCCCCCCCCCCCCCCCCCCCCCCCCCCCCCCCCCTCCTGTATCCGCGTACAGTTTCACCACATCGAGTGTTTGACACATACAGCGAATAATCTGACAGTAAAACTAATAATATTTGGTGCAATACATCACAGACAGATATGACAACAGCGTGCTATAAATACTATGCCGGCAATCTATACAAATGGCGAAATGTTTGAGCATTTCTCCCATCAATCTCAAAATAAAGTTCAATGTGTAAACATTGCAATCGAATGCATAGTTTATTGTCAGTGTACATGTTACTCACGGGTAAAGTCGCATTTACTCGCTTAATAGGCAAGCAGACACCAGTGACAATACACTCAGATAACTGCTTTTTGATACAGTATGTATGGTAATACAGGTTTTTACATTTAGCACTGTGTATTTATCTTACCGTTACGCAACTAATATTTACACTGTCCTTAAATGTGTAATGGAAACGCGCATTCAACGTATTGCGTGTATATAATAGTACGTACATTACATTGCCGCACGTGACGTTGCGCGACGTTGTTGATTAGTTAATGTTTGTTTGACGTCATTAAAATACATGACATTCATTGTCGTTGTCAATCACGTCACGCTATTGACCGACAACATCTCAGTTCCATGAATTGCGACACAATGACGTAAACAATAAGATTCATGTTTTTAACGCCGTACGTATATACTAATATAGATGTTTACATGTATTAAACTATCCTAAAATGCAAGGTAAATATACATTTAGAATCATGGTCTTCTGCGTTTACTGTAGTATGAAACTCATTTGGTCTGTTAAAGTGCGTTGTGTCCGAAATGAAAAACATTTGGTCTTTAAACAGACAAAATATGTTTCCTACTACAGTAAACGCAATAGCCCATGGTTTTATTCCTTAATTACCGGAGTCTCAACTTGTTTAACAACAGGTGAACAAACTCTTCATAAATCAGACTGTGTATATATATAGAAGTGTGATGAAATCAACCCATATGACGTTGTTTGTTAATGTCATTGGAAGATGTTGCACCAAATTGTATGTATGTGCTTGCCATAGTATTGGTGGTATGCGTCACACGCCACAATATATAAATCTAACTGGTGGCTTGTACACACTAAGATGGCTGACATAGCAACTTCATGCGCCGTGTAGTATACAGTAACACGCGAATGTTCACATACATTATGTTTGAATCGAATGATGTTCAGGGGTCACAAGGGACCGTGAAGGGTCTTTAAAATGGTTAAACAAATCCTAAGTATGTATAGAAATCAGCAGAAAGTCAGAGAAAGAAAATTGTCATGACCAGAATACTACCACTAAATGCATACAGTACTATTAGAGGCATTTTTAAAACGGCGATTTTTTACTTGTTTTTTTTATGGTACATTACTTTTTATTTCGCTGACTTTCTGCTTAATTGTTTCCAAATATAATTATGATTATTTAACCATTTTACCACCCCTGCCACGCGTTTTCCACCTGTGAAGGAAGTGTGTAACTGTGCCCGGTTATCTCAGTCGGTAGAGTGATGGGACCGTTAAACAATAGGTCCTAGGTTCGAGTCCCGGGTCGGGTGCACACTTTTATCGCCCTGTGCATACATAAGAATGCCTTCCATATCAGGGGCCCGTTTCACTAAACTAAAATGTTCGTAAGTCCAAATTTAGGATCGTCTGGAAATTTCAATTGATGGATTTACATTTATTGAACATGCTCAATAAATGTAAATCCAACAATTGTTGACAAGAAAACAATGTTAATGTGAAATTTACAGATTATCTTAATTTTGCACTTACGAACATTTTAGTCGTAAGAAGTTTAGTGAAACGGCACCAACTGTGTACAGGGGGAATTAGACAGGGGGTTCACAATGATATCTTTAAACATTTTTTTCTCCAGAAAATGTGAAATATGTCATTGTGACCGGAATTTTATCCTTTGTGAAAATCGACCATTTGACAGGTTTGACGGTCCCTAACCCTCATCATCAGCTGTTTCCGTGTAGGTGATGTCATACTGGGAAACTCTGACCAATCGGTAAACAGAAAATCTGTGACGACATGCGCAGAACAGGTGAATTTTGCGTGAAGAGAAGTCGGCCATTTTGGTTGAATATTTTCATGTCAAATTGGATTATTGTAAATAATGTGACTTTCTGAGGCCCACAGTGAAATATAAGGGCGTTTTTGGACCCACAGAAGCTGTATGCTTTTTAAATGATAGGTCTCAATGGAGAAAACATATATTTTGACTTGCAAATCACATTTACAAACGTCAAAATCGCTCTCATCACCAGGGCACCTGCAGATTTTGCCAATTTTTGGCCCTGGTTGATCACAAAGAATTTACGATTCCCCCTTATAAAGTGACATAGCACCCTTATCATTGATGCTACCGGTCCTATTTTCATTTATTCGCTATTTATGTAAACAAGAGGTTCACTGAAGCTCGTTATTTTGTGTCTCCGTGATAATTTGTCCAATGTTGGAACAAATGGTGTGACCCACATCGCAAGGAAATCTTCATTAGGAATTCAAAATGTCGACACCGACGACCAGGCCACCCCTACAAACAGTGCACGAATCTGTCACTGTTGATCATAGAGTAAGTATGGATATATTGTGTCAGATTGTTATACATGTTTTCCCACCATTTAGATGAAAGAATAAATAAAAGTGCATCCAATTCTGTTTTTACCCCACCCACTTTTGTTTTGCAGAAAGATGAAAAATCGAGCACAAGATCAACATCTTCTAGATCCAGAACTGAAGAACCACACATTGGAAAATACAGATTAATAAAAACAATTGGAAAAGGAAACTTCGCCAAAGTCAAGCTGGCAAAGCATGTCCCAACAGGAAGAGAGGTTTGTCATTTTTATTTGCTCGTTTCGCACACATTTTTGGGTGATATTCACATAATCAAATAGATGTAGAGTCTCTGCAGTAGTTAAGCAATATTAGCAAGTGTCAGCTGGTTCCGCGCCCCTTTGCGAATCTATATACCGTCGACATTTAGAACAGGGACTCATTCGATAAAACATCCAGACGTGATTGCATCAACCTGCAGCGTTCACAGAATAATAATCAAATTTAAACACGTCATCGGGAGGTATTTATCGCACATCGTGGGCTTATATAGGACAAATGTTCGGGTGATATCGGACATGTTCGGTGTTTTAAAAAATTACATAAATTTATTGTTTAACAACAAAATTAATCAATAATCATGATAATAATAAGTACAGTCGAGCACCAGTATCTCAAAGTCGAAAGGAGATCGTCCAAAAAGTCATGATAGGACTAGGTTCGATAGCGATGAGATATGGTCAAATATTTTCACGAAAAATATGAAATCATTTTACCCATTACACCACGAGTAAACAATCACCAATTAACTAATGACCAAAGGTAGTAAGCTAATCAACATTACAATTATACGGAGGGGGTAGAATGGACAGTCGAGATAGAGAACATATACGAGATAGGGCATGGTCGAGATAGCCGAGGGAATTTATATTAAACGAATAACGATATAATTCGGGACTTTAGTAAATCGCCGAGATAGGGTATATCATCGATATACTTGTGTTCGACTGTGGTTAGTGTTATGTTTTGCACATTAACAAATGGAAGAACAAATTCCGTAAATAATGTTAATTCATTGATGAAAGGAAACAAGTAAACATTATGTAACAGTAAGGATTTCCATACTTATGTCACTATTGTTTATAAGTTGTGACTGCAAAGTTCTTATATCTAGCAGTACAATGTATTTGCACTCAAAATAATTATCAACAAAATCATGCACATGTGATGTGGAACTTTCGTAGACACTTTGTACAAGCTATCCAGTCTGACGCGCCTTTTTCAAACTGGTGTTCACATGCATAGCACACATTAGGACCAACTTCTTTTGCATCATCAGAATCGTCGTCAAGCTGCTTGGTATTTTCCTTGCGTAGTGCACTTAACCGGATTTTCTCATTTTTCAGTTTCATTCTATTATATTTTTTTTTCTTTCCTTTTTTGTTCCCGCTCATTCTTTTCTTGTTGTTTCTCTGCCTTTACTTTCTGTTTTGCCAGATTTCTTTGTCCCATGATTTCGAGAAATTTAGCGCTTGTTACGGCCTTAAGAAGAATAACTCGATTTGTGTTGCTATCTTTAGGACGTTATCAAATGCAACCGACGACGACCTGTGTTACACACAGGTGGAAGACTCGGACCTATGACACCAAAAAAATGCCTATTAAAAAAAATCCCATTACCCCACCCACTTGGTCTCGTACAGTACATAACGTTAATTCAAGGTGAGCATAAATAGCGCTATTATAGAAAGAGCCCTCTTTTTTCCGGCTCGCACAAACACAATAAACATCGATTAAATGTATGAAATATGTCTCTGGCAATCGATAAAGGTGTTAGGTGTGTGAATATACTCACTTCAAATCGCTGTTTCAAGTATTTATTGAGTTATTCGCGTTTTGATTACCCTATCCAAAGCGAAAGTTGCGTGTACGAAAGAATCTCGCACAGAATCGGAGGCCGTCCGGCTGGATTATCGGTCATATTTGGCCGATAGCTGATCGCCAGCTCAAACTAAAGTCGTGCACCATGATCATATACATTAGAGACTCCAACCATACAAAGTTCGTCCAATTGTGATCGTTCGCCGATCTAAAAAAATAAAAAACACTTTTTTCTAATTTTATTGACTTTTTTTCATGATTCGCGTACTATCAGATTATGTCTTCCGGAAACCCTGAAAAGGGAAAGTCCTCACGTCTATTTTTAGGTTTAACCAATCAGAGATGTTCTTACATAGACGCTTCGGTGGTTGTATTATGGAAGATAGTGCATTGACCCTGTTCCAGATAATGAACGAAATTATAGAAAAAATTGTTTTTTAGATCGGCGAACGATCACAATTGGACGAACTTTGTATGGTTGGAGTCTCTAATGTATATGATCATGGTGCACGACTTTAGTTTGAGCTGGCGATCAGCTATCGGCCTAAATATGACCGATAATCCAGCCGGACGGCCTCCGATTCTGTGCGAGATTCTTTCGTACACGCAACTTTCGCTTTGGATAGGGTAATCAAAACGCGAATAACTCAATAAATACTTGAAACAGCGATTTGAAGTGAGTATATTCACACACCTAATACCTTTATCGATTGCCAGAGACATATTTCATACATTTAATCGATGTTTATTGTGTTTGTGCGAGCCGGAAAAAAGAGGGCTCTTTCTATAATAGCGCTATTTATGCTCACCTTGAATTAACGTTATGTACTGTACGAGACCAAGTGGGTGGGGTAATGGGATTTTTTTTAATAGGCATTTTTTTGGTGTCATAGGTCCGAGTCTTCCACCTGTGGTGTTACAGGGGTAATGTGAGTGGACCACACACTGGAATTGGTAGGTATTATACAGACTGAAGTCTGACTGGAGTTAACAGGATGTTGGGGTGGTAACTCCGGCACTCCTGCTTGTTCAGGAAGGGTAGGCGATGCGGGTAGCACATCAGTGGCTGGTGTGACCAACGACGACACGTGTACTGCAGCCTGCGTATTAGACGTAATCGGTGTAGTTCCAGTTGACGTAATAACGACTGCCGGTCAGATGATGGTGGACGCAGTAGGAACCGGATCGCTGGCCGTGAATATTTTACTAGGTTCCATCTTCAATGTGGATGTGACCTTCTCTGGACAGAAACAGAACAGACCAGCATCACGAAATCCCTTGGTAGCATTGTCGACAGTAGCGCTTTTGATCCACGCACCTTTGAATACCTTGGCAAATTTTATTTTTTTCACAGTTTCGCCGATGTTTTCAAAAGCGTAATGTCTCACGGCCTGTTTCCAGTGCTCTTTCAAGGGCGCAAACAAATGCAGGTCACACGGCTGTATAAGGTGTGATGCGTGCGCTAGCAAGCAGTACAGGATTATGCCATTCAGATATCCGATGCCTCCATCGTTAGGTGAGTAGAGTGTCCGTCAACCAGCGGTACAACTGGCTTTGCTACTTTCTGCTCATTTACCTGTTTTACGAACACATCAGATAACCAAGTCTTAAATAGTTCTGAGTCCATCCAGCCATTTTCACTTCTTCCCATTACAGCTTCATCAAAACCCTCTAATGGGTTGTACAAGAATCGTTGACCAGCATAAACAATCAAGGGTGTCGTATAGTGGCCTGATCAGTGTTCTGCCAAGGACGTGAGATCGCGTCATTGGTGCGGAAAAATCGTCAATGGCGCAAGAAAAAAATTACCGATGGGCCAACGGGCGCATTAAATATTCGGTCCGAGTTCGCGGGTTGCGAAATTAAAAAAGTCTGAACTGTGTTAGGGATGCTTGTGAAATGTACCGGAAATGTAAAATTCGCATAGCAACAGCGCTTAGCTATACATCTATCAACGGTTTTCATTGGATGGTATATTTACATAAGTGATACAAGTATAAAGTGAACTATTTTGGTCCGCCAATCAGAAAAGCCGTTTGAAATGCGCGTATTGTCATCAACTTAATAATGAATGACTAAACATGGATTTGTCTGCCAAGAAGACATCGCGAACTATTCTCAATTTCTTTGAGCCGAAAACCAAAAAAGCTAAGACATCAGATGCCACAAGATTGGGAGCCAGTGGAATGATAAAGAACTACAAATACATCATGATCATGTTTTAATGTTTATTTCCATGTTTTTTTCACAATCACAACATGCTGAAAATTTACATGAATTAATTATTGCAAGTCCATTGTCGGGCTCAGCAAAACACTATTTCAAACTATTAATTACTTTAATTGCTGATATTTAATAGTTCGAAGAAGTGTTTTTCTTCAAAATACCATGTGTGACCCCATCATTTTTGAAAATGTCCCCACTTTTTTTTACCCATGGGGTCATTGGCCCCATGTCTCCGATTTCTTGGCAGAGCACTGCCTGATGCACTCGTGCATGCAAGAACTGTTATCTGAGATTTGTCAGATGTTGTTACTTGATAAACATTTGCACTACCTTTCATCGCGAGCACCTTGCCGCATTTAGGATTCAGTGGGAAGCCACTTTCATCAGCGTGTACCAACAGCCCGGGTCACTCCACAGCGCATCAACATCATCAACGTCACTGTCTAGGTAATGTTTAAAGTCGGCAAACCAACGTTCTACTTCATCAGTAGCCTATTTCACCAACATTGCAAAGTATACTTTTCTAGCAAAGCATACTTTGAGGGAGTAATCATTTATTTTTCCTGAAATGCATTATTTCATATAGAACTAACAAATGCATATATTTCATGATTAAAAGTATGCATAATTATTATACTGAATTTATTACATTATCACAGCCATTTAATGGCTGTGATAATGTAATAAATTCAGTATAATAATTCTGCATACTTTTAATCATGAAATATATGCATTTGTTAGTTCTATATGAAATAATGCATTTCAGGAAAAATAAATGATAACTCCCTCAAAAGTATACTTTGCTAGTAAAGTATACTTTGCAATGTTGATGAAATAGGCTACAGGTACCAGTCTTTGCCAGGTCGGTTGTCAGTGAATGGGTTGTGTCTACCATCCTCGTTTATCATTTTTTGAACGTTATCTTAACAGCTGCTTCGTACGCCCGTACCCGACCTTGGACATATTTATGGCCCAGTCTGCTAGGCGAGTTTACTCACCAGCAGACAAAATTGTATCAGGTCCTGGTGAGCAATTAGACAATGATTTTTTCCCCGATACTTTGTCACTGATCATACTTCTAGGTACATTGTATTGGCTTGCAGCTTGCCGAACTGACATGCTGCCGTTCTTCATTTTCTGAACAGCGACGCATAGACTTTCGTGACAGTACATAAAGGACATATGCCAGTAATGGCGAATGATGATCAGGCTTGCGTCAAGAGCCCATAGCGATATGTATGCAATCACTCGTCAGTGGCATAGCCTAGACATCGCTGTATGTTGGGGCATAACGTCGTTTACATGGAAACAGAAAATGTGCCAGACTACGTCACTGGCTAGCAATTGCATGTCGATATGCTCTCTGAACGCAGGATGTGAATGGGTATGTATGTAAGCGAGGGATGGAGGGAATAAAAATTGTCAAAACAGTTGACAGCTGTTGTTGTATGTCTGATATGCAGCCGCTAGTATTTCGGAACATCCTCTCTACAACCACAAATACTGTGGGAGTATTGTTGTGCGACCCGAATTCCAATATGGTACAAGGCACGGATTAGGCTATCGGACAAAATTTATTGAAGTAATTGTTATTAAAATCAAGCCTGGTCTATATGTCCGATAACTGGCATCTAGCAAAATTCAGGGGCTAATATCGGACACTGCCTTGTATTAGATTTGCATATAAAAGAGCGTTCAATTGACACTGATCATCGGCAAGGGTAATTTCTAAGTGACACAAAATGTACCCATTATCCTGCTACGTGAAATATATACGAATGCATTAGCTTACGCAATACTTTCATAACCTTCAGAAATTCGTAAGACCTCAGACAATTTGAATGAAAGACGACACCATACTTACTTTTGAGACTATTTTTTTCTTTGAAAACAGTTGGCCGGTTGCTCAAAATCAGTGTCATGCAGAATAGGACATGTAAACACATGCGCATGTGAATAAAAACTCATCACAACCCAAATAACAAAACCGATGCAGCGTATTGGACCAGACGTTGACCGGTATCTGCCCCTGACCACTATCTACCGCAGCCACTCTATTCGAGGGAGATTATATTTGAAAATATGGCAATTTAATTCCAAATCTGTTTTAAGCTTGTGCAAAAAAAAAATTTGTCCAGTATGTATTAGACGGACCCCAAGCAAATGGCGTTACTGTCTGTTCCACGTTTTGCTGCCAACAATCATTTGGTTAGTAAACACATTAAATCTAAAAAAATATTTAATTGTAAGCACTTGCATCAATAACAAAAATGTTAACCTATTTTTGTCACACCCGCTTGTGGACAGCACGATATAGTCAGCACATTGGCGTACGTGTGTCCGGTAAAGTTTTTCGGTATATTATCAAAGCTTGTTAGTACAAATATGGTACAAATGCCTCGACGGGCGTGAAATGCGGGCTGCAGTCATCTAGTTTTTATACGCCCGTTTGAAAAAACTGGACGTATTATGTATTCATCTTGTACGGTCGGGCGGGCACAGCTTTTCCACGCAGTAACTAGAGTTCTACTTGACGGATTGTAACCAAATTTGGTATACATGTTTATCACGGCAAGCCGAAGTAGCCTATTGATTTAAAAAAATTCCATGACTTATCTCCCCTTGGCGGCCATTTTTAGCTCACCTGCACGAAGTGCAGAAGAGCTTATGGCATACTGGCGGCGGCGTCAGCGTCGTCCACAAACTTAACGTTGGGTAAATGTCTTATAACTTCAGTTTCCTTTCATGGAACACCTTGTTATTTGATACATGCATGCCTCAGATGACCCTCGATCATGCTGTAGCAAATCCATGACCCACCACCCAACCCTTACCCCAAGGTCAAGGTCACAAACTTAGCACATTCACAAACTTAACGTTGGGTAAATATCTTATAACTTCTGTTTCCTTTCATGGAACACCTTGTTATTTCATACATGCATTCCTCAGATGACCCTCTATCATGCTGTAGCAAATCCATGACGCACCACCCAACCCTTACCCCAAGGTCAAGGTCACAAACTTAGCACATTCATAAACTTAACTTTGGGTAAATTTCTTATAACATCTGTTTCCTTTCATGGAACGCCTTGATATTTCATACATGCATTCCTCAGATGACCCTCTATCATGCTGTAGCAAATCCATGACCCACCACCAAACCCTTACCCCAGGGTCAAGGTCACAAACTTAGCACATTCACAAACTTAACGTTGGGGTAAATGTCTTATAGCTTCTGTTTCCTTTCATGGAACACCTTGTTATTTCATACATGCATTCCTCAGATGACCCTCTATCATGCTGTAGCAAATGCATGACCCACCACCCAACCCTTACCCCAATGTCAAGGTCACAACCATAGTAAATTCATAAACTTATCGTTGGGGTAATTTTCTTATAACATCTGTTTCCTTTCATGGAACGCCTTGATATTTCATACATGCATTCCTCAGATGACCCTCTATCATGCTGTAGCAAATCCATGACCCGCCACCCAACCCTTACCCCAGGGTCAAGGTCACAAACTTAGCATGTTCATAAACTTAACGTTGGGTAAATTTCTTATAACATCTGTTTCCTTTCATGGAACGCCTTGATATGTCATACATGCATTCCTCAGATGACCCTCTATCATGCTGTAGCAAATCCATGACCCACCACCCAACCCTTACCCCAAGGTCAAGGTCACAAACTTAGCATGTTCATAAACTTAACGTTGGGGTAAATGTTGTGTAACTTCTGTTTCTTTACTGGGAACGCTTTGATATTTCATACATGCATTCATGTGATGATCCTCTATTGTGCTACAGCAAATCCATGACCCACCCACCCATCCCCCCACCTCTTTCCCCAAGGTGAAGGACACAAACTTAGCACATTCATACATGCATTCCTCATGTGAATAGCTATCATGCTGTAGAAAATCACCAACTTAGTGGGTTAAATTTTGTTTTACTTCTGTTTTCAGGGAGCGCATTGATATTTCATACATGCATTCATCTTGATATGCTATATTATGCTACAGCAAACCCACGACCCACCTTGCACCACTGACCCCAATGTCAAGGTCCACCGCACGCCCCTTAACCCAAGGTCAAGTTATATAATATCCATGTTTTTTTATGCAACTGTGCCAAGTTTGAATGGAGGCTGCCAACAGGCGAGCTTCGTTGTCTTTTGACAACTCTTGTTATTTTTCGCACTCTGTATCCTTGTCCACGCAATACCTCAAGTTCTACTTCACCGCTCGTAACTAAATTCGGTATACATGTTTATCACGGCAAGACGAAGAAGCCTATTGATTTTGAAAAATTTCCTATGACTTATCTCCCCTTGGCGGCCATTTTTAATTTTCGGACTCCGTATCCTTGTCCACGTAATAAGTTGACGGATCGTAACCAAATTTGGTTTACATGTTTATCACGTCAAGACGAGTTATCTCCCCTTGTTGACTGGCCTTGCCTCGACGGATGTATATTGTGACCTTCGGCACTCTTGTTAGATTTCAGGGTTCAATCTAGGCCAAAAAATTAGGGAGAAGTGACTTCTCCTTCCAGGCAAAATAGGGAGAAGTGAGGGGAAATTATGGAGAAGTGATCAAAATCATATTTTCCCGGATATTTTCTCTTACTTATAGTTATCGCGTAACTGTATACATTAACTCTATGTATTCAAAAGCATATCTATTACAGGGGTAGATGCATCAACCAGGGTTGGCCGGGAAATACCGGGGGCGGGAAATACCGGTATTTCCCGTCCCAGGAAATACTCCCCAAAGTGGGAAATACTGGGAAATACCGGGAAATATGAATTTTGATGTTATTATTTGATAATTAAAGTTATTTAAATTAAGTTTTAAGCTCAGTAATAGTTAATTAAACAATCAAAAACTTAATAATTAGATATAGGGGTTAATTACAATGTATAGATCTGTTTCATTCCCAACTAGGGGTACTCATCAGGTGGAATATTTGGCAACCAGGACATTTATATTTTGGTTGTATTATTTTTTTGTAAATTACTTCTTCATTTGTTAGGAAGCATCTGTGTGTCTGCTAGATACAATTCACAAGGATAACGTCATCATGATCAGACTATGTTTAGACAACAGGCTGTTAATTGTCAACCTTCTCCCACACTAATATTCGGTATAAAGAAATGAGAATAAATGATCTTAGCATGCATGATGTGCATACACATAGTCTCTTACAAGTATTATATGACTGACAATGTACTGTTGTTTTATGCTTTGCATTTGTATTACTTATTTGCATTATTAGTATGACATTTATTTAACGTGAAGACTATGGGCCACGATGGTACGTATGAGATACAGTACCTAAAATTGTTAAAATTAGCCAAAAGCCTACTAATGTCTACTTATATGCATGTACATTGATGAGACTTTAATATACTTTAATAAACCATATCAGACTACGACAACAGGCTGTTAATTGTATACCCCGGACTCCGTCGGGGGATACTATGGATTTGACAGCGCGCCGCGTCCGCGTCCGCCGCAGACACTTCTTGTCCGGAGCATAACTCGAACACCCTTTGGAATATTTTCATGAAACTTCACACATGCATAGACCACGACCCGAAGGTGTGTCGCGCACAATAATTCTTGCATAGCTAATTTTTTAGTTATCTCCCTTTTTTGTTTCTCGCACTGATTTAGTGTCCGGAGCATAACTCCACCACCCTTTGGAATATTTTTATGAAACTTAACACATTGAATTAGACCACGAACCGAAGGTGTGTCGTGCACAAGAATGACAACTCTTGCATAGCTAATTTTTGAGTTATCTCCCTTTTTTGTTTTCGCTCACTGATTTCCTGTCCGGAGCATAACTCGACCACCCTTTGGAATATTTTCATGAAACTTCACACATGCATAGACCACGACCCGGAGGTGTGTCGCGCACAAGAATGACAACTCTTGCGTAGCTAATTTTTTAGTTATCTCCCTTTTTTGTTTTGCGCACTCTACAAACTGGACAATAATGCATGAAGACCTGTTTTCTCGTCTGCTCTGTACACCTTTTCTGGTGTGCTCTGTACACCTTACCTGTAGAGAGAACAATAGAAACTGGGAGAACCATGTGCTAGCATGGGCTAGCATGTGCAGATGTCCAGTGCTTGACCACTGTTGACCAGGTAATTTATACAGGTAAATCACTACATTGGGTACTGTGTTGAAAATATTGTGGCATTATGTGGACCTGTGCAGATTTTTGTAGATAAATATAGGACTATTAAAAAAAAATCTGGTCTCCAATAGCAAGCATAATTATTTTTTATTTTTTTCATTAATTTCTTTTTTTTTTCTCTCTTTTTTCTTTTTCTTTTCTTTTTTTTTTCTTTTTTTTTTCATTTTTTTTTTTTTTCAAATTATTTTTATTTTTTTTCATTTTTGTCTAGTAGCATAAGGTCGTAAGTGCTTTATACAGACTATTCACCTGTGCATGTGCTAGCATGTGCAACTGACCACTGACCACTTACAGGTAATTTATACAGGTAAATGATTATATTACATTTCCGTAAACTGTGTTGAAAATATTGTGGCATTATGTGGACCTGTGCAGATATATGTAGATAAATATAGGACTATTAAAAAAAAATTCTGTGTTCCAGTAGCATGCATTATTATTTTTAAACTTTTTTTTTCCATTTTTTTTTTTTTATTTTTTTTCTTCAAATTATTTTTCAAGTTTTGTCTAGTAGCATAAGGTGGTAAGTGCTATATACAGACTATTCACCTGTGCATGTGCTAGCATGTGCAACTGACCACTGACAACTTACAGGTAATGTATACAGGTAAATGATTATATTACATTTCCTGTAAACTGTGTTGAAAATATTGTGGGAATATGTGGACCTGTGTATATATGATATGTAGATAAATAGGACTATTAAAAAACATTTCTGCTCCAGTAGGGGACATATTCTTTTTTTTTTTTTAATTTTTTTTTTTTTTTTTTTTTTTTAATTTTTTTTTTTTAATTTTTTTTTCCATTTTTTTTTTTACTATTCTTTCAATTTTTTAACTGACCACTAACTTAATACAGGTAATTTATACAGGTACATTATTACATTTCCGAAACTGTGTTCAACAATATAGTGGCAGTATGTGGGACCTGTGCCAGAATATATGTAGATAAATATAAGGACTATTAACAAAAATTCTCGGCTCCAGTAGCGAGCATTATTTTCTTTAAAAAAAATGTTGTATTACATTTCCGTAAACTGTGTTGAAAATATTGTGGCATTATGTGGACCTGTGCAGATATAAGTAGATAAATATAGGTACTATTAAAAAAAAAATCTGGGCTCCAGTAGCAAGCATTATTATTTTTTATTTTTCAACTTTTTTTTTTTTCAATTTTTTTTTTTTTTTTTTTTTTTTTTTTTTATTTTTTTTTTTTTTTTTTTTTTTTTTTTACATCTTTTTCACTTTTTTTAACTGACCACAAACTTATACAGTAATTTATACAGCTAAATTATTACATTCACCTAAACTGTGTTGACAATATTGTGGCAGTATGTGGACCTGTGCAGATATATGTAGACTATAGGACTATTAAAAAAAATTCTCGGCTCCAGTAGCGAGCATTATTTTTTTTATTTACATTCTATATTACATTTCCGTCAACTGTGTTGAAAATATTGTGTCATTATGTGCACCTGTGCAGATATATGTACATAAATATAGGACTATTAACAAATAATTATGCGCTCCAGTAGCTTCACACATGCATAGATCCTAAAGGTGTGTCGCGCAAGAATGACAACTCTTGCATCACTAATTGTTTAGTTATCTCCCTTTGTCCGTCACCGATTTTTGTCTCCGGAGCATAACTCGATCACCCTTTTTTCAAACTACTTGTGTATCTGGGGAGGGGGATACACATGCGCTTGTCGACAAGTGTCCATTTCTAGTTGTCAGCCTTCTCTCACACCTTTTGTGTCATACTGTATAATAAGAACCCAGGTGGTCTGTATTATGGTCATGTCAAGTTGTAAAACAATTACACTTACACTGTACATGGATTATCCCTGTTATCAACAGGGATTTTCTCAAAATTCCAAAAGCAGCTTTTATTAGTGGCAGGTTACTATAGTAATGAGGGGTGTTCTCATATACAATAAAATAGACAGTTGGCAAATACTACATAGACTTGTATATAGGGAAGAAAATTGTCTAGGAAATAATGTTTTTTTTTTTCTCTTTTTTTATTGCAGAATGTGTTACCTATAGACTTATCAGTCTACACAGATATAAACCATAGTAGATATAGGGGAATATAGAGAGTCATCTTGACATTTTGGAATGAAAAAGACCACCAAGATTCATATTTCCCAGTATTTCCCGGTATTTCCCGCCGTCCTGGGAAATACTCTTACTTCCCGGGAAATTGCCAACCCTGGCATCAACATGTGCTTGTATCATACAAACCTAGAATGACCATAGCTGTTGACAGGCCATTAAACACAATACATATTATTTCTAAGTTTTAACGAAAGTATGTGATGTTAACACGCGGGGGGGGCGGAGGGGGGGGTTCGGGGGGTGCTGGGAAGCAAATATTGTTACCACCCATTTTAACCTCTTTAGCTGTGTACTTGTATGTAATGAAACAGCATTTATGTAAATACTTTAGCTAATTAGCTAATTAATCAGTTTAAATTCACTTAAAATATCATTTATGAACTTGGATGTGCATAATTTCTGTATATTTAGTTAATACTGAACAGAATTATCATAAAAATCGGGTTACGTTAACATCAATTGAAAAAGGACGAAACTACGTAGGTACGAAAACGCCGGAATTGTGCGTGATATTTACAGACTTTTTCATGTTTTCTGACAATACAGTTATCCATATTTGGTTGAAATAAACAGTTAGTAATTTAATAAACAATATTTGTTTTCGGCATCAAAGGATTTCATTAGAATATATTGATTTCATATTTAATTCTTTCCCACTTTTCGGCGAAAAATAAAGTCCACTGTGTTGGCCACGACTCGGTTCATCAGGTGGCGGCTCGAGTGGGTATACCCACAATCGTACATGTATAAGTTAGATAATGTATTCGATTCGAATATGGTTAGTTAACAACGCAATGAACGCATGGGGGAAATTTTGGGGGGCGGAAATTGTCGAGCCGCTAGGATCATTAACCTGATATATGCCCGTTTGGAAAATGGGACATACAGGAGTATCACATGGTAAGGCACTTTAAAAGTAGACAGTGTAGCCTCTCACAGGTTCCATGACTATCGTTGTTCTGGTAGTGTTGCATCATTTCGTTGCTAAGCAACCGACGTTGATACATTCGACACCTGCGTCATCTCAGTTACCGCAGCGGATACATTCTAGTGATTTTTTAAATGTTTGGAATTTAGTTCTACTGGTATGCGCATTAGCCATTTGGTCACTCAAATGGGCATTTCACTACATGTACCTGTGTTTTACAAATATTATAACAAAAGTTAAATATACTTATTATAGTATTGTCTTTTTTCTTGCAAATAATTTATTATCAGAGCTCGAGATAAGCTGCTTATTTGCGTAAATACCATGTTAAAAATTCCAAAAACCCAATTGAAATCAGAAGTAGTGAGTATCAAAAAGCAATGAAAACAATTGTGTTACCTTTATCATGCTGCGGAAAACAACAAACAGACCACCAATACAGCATATTTTTCCATGAAAACACATCTTGGTATTTCATTTGAGTTGTCTCCAAGGAGAAAATTCTAATGAAATGCCAAGATATGTTTTCATTTCAAAACAAACTATTCAATAATTGCTGTCTGTTGATGTGTAAACAGTAGTGTGATTTTATTTTACCCAATTAAAATTTTGAAATACCCAATTGCTTCATAAATGATGGAGTGACAATACTCAATTACAAATTCCTTATCTGGAGCCCTGTATTATTTCAAAATCATAGCACCAACCTAGGGATCATGAGGATGGCTTGTGTATAACTAATTGATACTGCAGCTCATATTTTAAAACAGCACATGATTACGGTGGCCCAGATTTCCTGATGTCGAGACCACTCACTTGAACACAGTAGGCAGTACATGTATATTATTGAGTTAAATCACCAATGTTTTGTCTAGAAATTTCTCTCAGCGTACTAAAATTAAATCCTGATACTAGTGATCATGCCTAAAATCACAGTTGCGTTCAAACAGCTCTGTCACAGTATTAGGCTTTAGTGAATGGAGGACAAACAGCGTACAGATGCTATTCTGTTGTTGTTTAAGGCAAAATTAACATATGCAGAACAGTCCTCTTTAGTGGTGTTTGCAGTAGATCCATATGAGCCGTCCATCAGAATCTGCACTTTTTGCAAGTCATTTTTAGCTCGCCTGCACAAAGTGCAGAAGAGCTTATGGCTTATGTCCACACACTTAACGTTGGGGTAAATGTCTTATAACTTTTGTTTCCTTTCATGGAACACCTTGTTATTTCATACAATGTACATGCATTCCTCAGATGACCCTCTATCGTGCTGTAGCAAATCCATGACCCACCGCCCACCTCTTACCCCAAGGTCAAGGTCACAAACTTAGCACATTCATAAACTTAACGTTGGGGTAAATGTCTTAAAACATCTGTTTCCTTTCATGGAACGCCTTGATATTTCATACATGCATTCCTCAGATGACCCTCTATCATGCTGTAGCAAATCCACATCCCACCACCCAACCCTTACCCCAAGGTCAAGGTCACAAACTTAGCATGTTCATAAACTTAACATTGGGGTAAATGTTGTGTAACTTCTGTTTCTTTACAGGGAACGCTTTGATATTTCATACATGCATTCATCTGATGATCCTCTATTGTGCTACAGCAAATCCATGACCCACCCCCACCCCTTCCCCTAAGATCAACATCATAACCTTAACGTTGAGTGAATGTCTTTTTAGCTCACCTGAGCAAAGCTCATGTGAGCTATTCTTATGGCAAAGTGTCCGTCGTCCGTGAACATTTTCAATCATCTTCTTCTCCCGAACTGCTGAGCCGATGTTGGTCAAACTTTACAGGGATGATATATGGGTGATGCCATTTCAGATTTGTTAAAATGAAGGTCATCGACAATCCAAGATGGCCGCCGTGGAAAAGTAGGTCAAATTCTTAAAAAATCTTCTTCTCACGAACCGCCAGGCCGATTTTGATGAAACTTTGTATGAATGATTGATAGTTAAAGCTGATTCAGATTTGTTCATATGGTGGCCCCTGGGTCAAAAATGGGCGTGGCCCGAGGGGTCATATGGTCAAAATTTATTTTTGACTGAATATGGTCATATAATATATCAAATCGAAGGTATCGACTAGTCGATCACTCTGCAGCATTTTTTGTATAAATCAGATGATTTTGTCATCCAAGATGGCCACCGAAAGGTAAAAAAGTTGTTCTTTTACTAAATATTTCAAACATATTCTTCTTGTGAACTGCTTGGCCGATATTGGTCAAACTTAACTGTAATGGTCTGTGGGTGAAGCCTGTCCATTTTTGTTAAAATGGAGGTCATCACCAAATCCAAGATGTCCGCCGTTGAAAAGTAGGTCAAATTGTCCAAAAAATCTTCTTCTCACAAACCTCCAGGCCGATTTCGACGAAACTTGGTGTGAATGATTGATAGTTAACGCTGTTTCAGATTTGTTCATATGGTGGCCCCTGGGTAAAAAATGGGGGTGGCTCGAGGGGTCGACTAGGGGTCAAATTATATTTTTGCCCGAATATGGATGGTCATATAATATATCAAATCGAAGGTATCGACTAGTCGATCACTCTGCAGCATTTTTTGTCTAAATCAGATGATTTTGTCATCCAAGATGGCCACCGAAAGGTAAAAAGTTGTTATTTTACTAAAGATTTCAAACGTATTCTTCTTGTGAACTGCTTGGCCGATATTGGCGAAACTTAACTGTAATGGTCTGTGGGTGAAGCCTGTCCATTTTTGTTAAAATGGAGGTCATCACCAAATCCAAGATGTCCGCCGTTGAAAAGTAGGACAAATTGTCAAAAAAATCTTCTCACAAACCTCCAGGCTGATTTCGACGAAACTTGGTGTGAATGATTGATATTTAACGCTGTTTCAGATTTGTTCATATGGTGGCACCTGTGTCAAAATTGGGGGTGGCCCGAGGGGTCAACTAGGGGTCAAATTATATTTTTGACCGAATATGGTCATATAATATATCCAATCCAAGGTATCGACGAGACGATCACTCTGGAGCATGTTTTGCCATGTGAGCTATTCTTATGGCAAAGTGTCCGTTGTCCGTGAACATTTTCAATCATCTTCTTCTCCCGAACTGCTGAGCCGATGTTGGTCAAACTTTACAGGGATGATATATGGGTGATGCCATTTCAGATTTGTTAAAATGAAGGTCATCGACAATCAAAGATGGCCGCCGTGGAAAAGTAGGTCAAATTCTTAAAAAAATCTTCTCACAAACCGCCGGGCTGATTTTGACGAAACTTTGTATGAATGATCGATAGTTAATGCTGATTCAGATTTGTTCATATGGTGGCCCCTGGGTCAAAAATGGGCGTGGCCCGAGGGGTCAACTAGGGGTCAAATTATATTTTTGCCCGAATATGGTCATATAATATATCAAATCGAAGGTATCGACTAGTCGATCACTCTGGAGCATTTTTTGTCTAAATCAGATGATTTTGTCATCCAAGATGGCCACCGAAAGGTAAAAAAGTTGTTCTTTTACTAAAGATTTCAAACGTATTCTTCTTGTGAACTGCTTGGCCGATATTGGCCAAACTTAACTGTAATGGTCTGTGGGTGAAGCCTGTCCATTTTTGTTAAAATGGAGGTCATCACCAAATCCAAGATGTCCGCCGTTGAAAAGTAGGTAAAATTGTCAAAAAAATCTTCTTCTCACAAACCTCCAGGTTGATTTCGACGAAACTTGGTGTGAATGATTGATATTTAACGCTGTTTCAGATTTGTCCATATGGTGGCACCTGGGTCAAAATTGGGCGTGGCCCGAGGGGTCAACTAGAGGTCAAATTATATTTTTGACCGAATATGGTCATATAATATATCGACGAGACGATCACTCTGGAGCATGTTTTGCCAAAATCAGATGATTACGTCATCCAAGATGGCCACCAACACATGCACATTCGCAATATATGTTAGATCAGAAGGTACCAACAAATTCTGTGGAACATTTGAAGTTGTAAGTGAAGAGTCTTTGTGAAATCAAGATGACCACTATGGAGGCTTTTAGGTGAGCGATACAGGCCCATTTGGACCTCTCGTTATAACTTTTGTTTCTTTACTGGGAACGCCTTGATATTTCATACATGCATTCATCTGATGATTCTCTATTGTGTTACAGCAAATCCATGACCCGCCCACCCCACCCCTTTCCCCAAGGTCAAGGTCACAAACAGAGCACATTTATACATGCATTCCTCATGTGAATAGCTATCATGCTGTAGAAAATCACCAACTTAGTGCGTTCGTAAACTTAACGTTGGGTTAAATTTTGTTTTACTTCTGTTTTCAGGGAGCGCATTGATATTTCATACATTCATTCATCTTAATATGCTATATCATGCTATAGCAAATCCACGACCCACCTTGCACCACTGACCCCAATGTCAAGGTACACCGCACACCCCTTAACCCAAGGTCAAGTTATATAATATTCATGTTTTTTTATGCAACTGTGCCAAGTTTGAGTGAAGGCTGCCAACAGGCGAGCTTCGTTGTCTTGTGACGCCACTTTCTGTATTGTGCCTTCAGAATGTACACGGTCGGCATTATTGTCCAGTTTTATGGCGTTATTGATCCATCTTGATATTGTGCCGCGGTATGAGGTTGAGGCGCATTAGTGACCACTGTCCGATTAGAGCTTAGCCATTTACAATTCATTACCCATATGTGTAGCCTCTCAATTGTGTGAGAAAACTGTGCAATTGTATTTCCTCATTATATAAACCAGTGCTTTCATTTCATGCTGGCGATTCCCAATTTTGTAGGTACAAAAAATCTGATTAGTTTTCTCGTATCTCCCTAGAAGTATATGATGTGGCCACCATTTGAACCGTCTCATTGAGATGGTTCAAATGAGTGGTCACAACATATACTTTCGATGAGAAAAATTGCACCGGGTCAGGTTATTCTGATTTCAAGGCTAAATAGATATTTTGCCTGCAAATATTCAGTTCTGATTTTGGTTAAACACCATTAGATAAATAAATTGTTGTACAGTACAGCTCAGGCGAAGAAATCAAACGCCGCACGTCGTGCTGGTCGGTACTGAAGACGGAATTGCTATTTTCACACTCGTCGTGCCGTAATTTCTGACATTCGTGGCGGACAGGATTATTCTTCCGCGACGGACAATCTAATACATCCGCCACGGATCGTCACGAATGTTTATTGCGCGTTCGTGCTGACTCGGAACGTAATAATACCTGTACAGTGGTCATTTTCCGATCGCCATTTAACCCTTGAATGCTGAATTCAGCTTTGTCGTCTGTTGATTATTTTTTATTTTCCATTGTTCTCATCAAACACATAGTTTGACAGCAGTTTAGAATCATTTCTAATGAAAATGCTTCTAAAATGCAGTTGATCTATGTTTTTATTGAGAAAGATATAAAACAGTGCGAATTCTATCACTGTTACTACTTTATACATCGACAAAATGACTCGGCAATATGCGACAAATCTTTGTGCAGTGGCGTAGCCAGAGCCTCTAAAACACCGAGGCAATAACATTGGTCCTTGTCGACGTAGCGGATGCATAAGACGATGGTTGAACCCACAACCTCCAGATTGGAAGTCAGATGTTCTAACCCCTAGTCACAACCCATCCCTTATAAATGAAGGAAAGAAATGTCCCTAACCATACATACTTAGAGCTGACGTAACGGCGGTAAACTGAAATGGTGTACGTGACAATTGACATTTACGTTCCAACGATTTTCACGGTGTGTAATCAATCGTATTTCCTCTCCACCATATGGAACCAGACTCGAGAAACACAAATTAAATCGTTTATTTCTGAATGTGTCAATTGTTTGCCCGGTCTAACAGTTTCCCCAATGACTATTGGCTAGGTTCGACATTTCATTCCATGTCGCATCGCCGGTTTTCGGTGATAATACTGTCAACAATTAAAAATACGGACGGACGCCATTGTGATCACTATGTCTCGCTTTCCGCAAGCGGGCTCAACAATAATGCTAATATTCGTACAAAGTATAAATGGTGTTGTCTTAGGAGACTATTCTAATGTGTATCCATTCTTCATCTATATTGCTTGGCCCTAACTGATACCCTTTTGTGTTGATGGGCCGTTAAGCACATTCCATTCCTATTCTAATGTGTTATTATTAAGAAATCAATCAAATGTGACAAAAAGCATCAATCTTATTTTTTGGACAAAACATTAGAATCGTATAAGGAGACGATTCTCATGTGTTGCCAAACCTATTTTATTAATAAATCATCAAATGTGAAAAGAAAACATGATTACATTGGTATTTCTTTACAAAACATATTTTGACAAAATAGAGACGATTCTCATGTGCTGCCAAATCTTGCTTTATTAAGAAATCAACAAATGTGAAAAGAAAATATGATTACATTGGTATTTCTTTACAAAACATATTTGGACCAAATAGGAGAATCGTCTTAGGAGACGATTCTCATGGCAAAAACGCCGACATTGCAGTCTCGAAAACGCGAGATTGCGAGGCGAAAACGCGATATTGAATACAATAGAATATCACGTTTTCGCCTCGCGATTTCGCAGTCAAGCGATTTGGTCTCGCGTTTTCGCGATCTTGTGTATATATCGACGATGCGATGCAGTAACCAATAACGTATCGAAATATGTTTTTTTCTCCAATAAAGATGTTTTGGCAGTACATTAGAATCATCTCCTTATCATTATCATGTTTTGTCAAATTATGTTTTTTGTTATCCACATTTGTTCTATTTCTTAATAAAAACATGTTTTGGCAGCTCATGAGAATCATCTCCTAAGACAATGTGTATGGTGTCCTGTTAGTGGCATTTGACAACCTCGTGTTTTCACGATTTCTTGCATAGGTTGAGATTGCGAAAACATGAGATTCTATCATATTCTATATCGCATTTTCGCAACCTCGCCGCGCTATCTCGCGTTTTTGCTTCGCGATCTCGCATGCGTGTTGGAAATACAGTCTACCCACACGCATGCGCATAGCGCAATTTCAACATGCATGCTTTCGACACATACATGAGCAAAACAAACCCAAATTTTCTGCTGTAACGCCGAGATAGTCGAGATAGTTACAGACAGAAAAGTCGTATTTTCAAAAGCGGAAGGTGCGATCGCGAAAACGCGAGACGATTATCATGTTTTGTTGTTGAGAATATCGTGTTTTGTTGTTGAGACATATGTGGTGTTTTGAGTACCCCCCACCCCCACCCACCCCACCCTCTGACGGACGAGTTGGTCGAAGGGCGAAACGGAGGTCGGTCGTAAAATCAACAAATAACGGGACCGATACGATTTCTAATTACCTCTACAGTAATAATCACACTTGCCCAGGTCAAAAAGTTACTCGCCCAGTTTTTTTTTATCGGGAGATAAACTTCGTCGAGTTTTTTCTTCTACAATGTTTTGTAGCAGCGAATTTGCTCAGAGGCTTGCATGCTTCTTATTTTCTATAAGCGTTGAGTGACATAGATTTTGTTTAATTTATAGTGGCTATGTTTGCATGCGCTGCACGCTGCCTTAATTACTATATTCACTGGTTTCGGACCCGGTGCCGACCGTTTCGTCCCAAGCCGTTATGTTCGGCGTCTGAAATGCGTGTTAACCCAACTGTATACGAGACGATATATGTGGCCGCGTATACACTAGTCTATACTAGTCTATACTCGCAGTCATATTATTTGTTAGCCCGGCCGCGTACAGCCGACAAATAATCCGTGAATTAAACTTGCCCGATATGGACCGTGTTCAAAATCGCTAGCGATTATACCCGTAACCGTGTACATAGACACTGCTTGAATCTTACTTCCCGCAAATTGACGTAAACTGTAAACAACAAATGGTCGCTGAATTAATACCATTTGTTGGCCGTTATCGATGGAATTAATTGGCAATTTCTTCAGAAAAAAAATCCTGACCAAATCTTTCACTCGCCAAACTGGGCGAGTGCCTGTAGAATGTACTCGACTGCCACAAAAGGCACTCGCCATGGCGAGCTGGGCGAGTGAAATTTCTACCCCTGATAATTATACCGTATTTACGATGTCTGCAAATTTCGATCGGAAAACTATAATATTATATATATAAACGTGAATTGATGCACGTGTATAGGCCGATGTAAAAGATAAATCCACTTTAGACAACATGTATCCTCTCGAATATTCTCCAGTCGGCACGGATCGCCACGAACATTAACCTATCGGGTGCGTAAGACCGCCTGCTTAGCTGCAGGAGTACTTTGCCCCAGGCATGTAAGTGGTCCGTCTTTGTCCGTTTTCGTCAATCTCTGTCCGTTTTCATTCGTGACGGACATTCGTGCCGAATAAAAACTGAATTCCGCTAGCGGAAAATGACATTTGCTCTTTCCGTCTAAGCTGTACTGTACATGTACAATGATGGGTGTGGACAACACGCCGTCAGAGAAAATTGAAATTTGTGACGAAATAAAAGTATTTACTAGAGGAAATCTCACTATTCCTCGTCAACTCTTTGAATAATGTGACCATAAGGTATGTGGTGACCTGGGCTGTGGTTGGACAATAGAGTCCCTACAACATTTGTGCAACAATTATGCAATCTGACACTCATTTACATTTTCACAATCAGAATTCTTTTTTAATCCTTACTACACTGAATTAAATTTTGTCGTCTGCTGGAAATGTTTTATTTCTCGATAAAAACCTGATTTGACAGCACATGAGAATCGTCTCCGCTGGAGACGATTCTCATGTGCTGTCAAAACAGGTTTTTTGTTAAGAATTAAGGCAAAAATGAAAAACAGCAGACGACAATTTTTGTCTCGCGCGTAGTGAGGGTTAATTATAACAGTTTACTGACTGATCTAGGACATACATTGTATTATGAGTTTAATTATGCTACACTTCTTGACACATTTGTCACTGGGCGAGAAACATGTGCACCGGCCCAAGGCTCGAACCCGGGACCTCTGGTTTACCGTACCATCGCTCTAGCCAACTAAGCTGGTCGCCAAACTGGAATTCGTTCCCGAATTCCTGATTTTATGGGACAGAGATTTGCACCATGGTTGATCTCCGTGTATTTATCAGTCACGATCCCCCAGTGGAGCGCCATACGTCACAGGGCGAGAAAAATGTCACCGGTCCGGGGCTCGAACCCGGTAGCTCTGGTGTACCGTACCATCGCTCTAACTGACTGGGCTAGTCAGGCACGAATACACACCTTCTGCCATTGTGAGGTACAAGGTACATACATACCATGACACATTTAAAATGTAATAGTTTTTAGCTGTAATGTTTTGTGGCTTGAAAATTGAATACCAATTGCTAGATAAATCTTGCATCAGAGTAGCCACATATAGTTCAGGTGTACACATCTACACTGGAAATGGAATGAAACCTGGTGGTGGCTTACTGATGTGGATAAGTATTCTGTGCCTGCTCTAAGTTAGATTTTCTCCTGTGTTCAGGAGTCTGGCCAATGACTTTGCCAGCTGACTAACTACTTCTGTGCATGCTGGTAATGATGTAATCTTTGGAACTGCAGGTTCAGCCACCTGCTCACAAAAAGTAGCTTAACCATTTCAACACTACAGCCCTCTATAGTGTTATTTGCAAACAGTACACATGTACATGTAGGTTCAGATGAGCCGGCTTGTGATGAGCCGTCTTCATGAGCCGTCTCATCAGGCTCTGGGGTGCGTTTCACTAAACTTTGTACGACTAAAATGTTCGCAAGTGTAAATTTAGGATCGTCTGTAAATTTCAATTTATTGATTTATAACACTAATTGTAAATCCAATAATTGTTTACAAGAAAACATTGTTAATGTGAAATTTACAGACTCATAAGTTTCCACTTACGAACATTTTAGTCGTAAGAAGTTTAGTGAAACGGGCCCCTGCACGTTTGAAAAAACGGAACATGTTATGTAATTCCCGTTGTATGGTAGGGTGGGCACAGCTTATCCACACAATAACTTGAGTTCTATTTAATGGATTGTAACCAAATTTGGTACGCATGTTTATCATGGGAAAATGAAGAACCGTAATGATTTTCAATATTTTCGGATGATTTCTCTCCCCTTAGCGGCCATTTTTAATTTTCGCACTCTGTATCCTTGTCCGCACAATAACTAGCGTTCTACTTGACAGATCCCCTTTTTGACTGGCCTTGCCTCGACAGGCGTATATTGTGACCTTCGGCACCCTGGCCTTGTTGCAAGTAATTTTCATATTTTTTTTAGAACAAAAACCCCCTCTTTTCATAAATGGACTAGTCTGAAAATCATGTGTCAATTGGATTGGTCGGAATATTAAGTCTAAAAGGTCGGAAAGTCTATTCCAGTTATTTAGGGGTGAAAATCAAGAAACAAAACATAATTTCTAATTTCACTTTCAAACGCAGAAGCGAAATTTGACTGTTTTCGGTGTCACAGTAAATTCCTTTATATTGGCAGAAGATATTTGCACGGACACAGGATGATCAGAATTTACACGGTTATGGAGATGACATTTTCAAGCATCTCAAATCCATCTCGTATAATATGTGTCAAATTGACATCATGTCGGATTGTTGGCCGATATTTCCTAGGAGTTGAGCAAAAATAAATATGGCTTGTTCTGGACGTGGCCATGGGCCGAAAATAATCGCACTGATACGGACCGAAACGTCCACGGGCCGAAACGGTGACAGTCTGAAACGTCCGTAGGCGTAAATCTGATTTACGCTGTCTTGATATATTCATTACCAGTATTTTAACAGTTTTACCGACTGTACCATAATGACGAGAAGTGGGCGGTAATGTCTTGGTCCAAACTGTCCATAAACTGACAGACAGTACAATCAAGTCCGGCAGACGTTCGAGAGTAACGTCCCTTTGTTATGTTTTTGTTTTGTTCAGATTGTAGAAACTTGTATATTTTTTAATTTTCCCTTTGCTGAATAACACTTGCCTCTATTAAACGTCCACCCAGGACCCTGGGCGTCTATTAGAATCTTTACGATATACATGTATGTAGCATGATCCATATATAGCTTTGGTGTCTTGTTGGATGAACATAAATTTCCAGTCATTCAATTGTTTAAATCTGAGCTGTCTCATCAGGATCTACACTGTTTATGAATACATGAAGTAGTTCCAGATTTTTGACAAAATCACCCATTTTCTGAAAATTAATTCGGAAGAGTCCACACAAGTTACATTCATGACATTGGGGTGAAATATAAGATTGCTACATTTTCTGCTTGTTGGGTTTGTCATTATTGACAAGGACTGGTAGAAATCTTGCACCTGGTGACTGGGGTATAATCCTCATTCTTAATCCACTTGAATATGGCGACTTTATAATCCATCTTAATGAAAAGCCTCTTCGCTTGAGGTCAGCCACTGTTCATGTAATTGGCCCCCAGCTGAGAAAATGGACCTCGGAGCGTTTTAGACATGCGTAGTCTCAGACTCGGATCATCCTACGCATCCACACAGTCTGATCAGGACCTGTGTTCTTCGCCATTGTCCCCAATGTAACCTTAGGATCATCAGCCAAATGATTAACCATTGGAAAGCAGGAAACAAAAATATGGGAATTAACCCTGAAACTGAGGGAGCGGAGGGGCTGGGTGGGATCCGTGTGTCCGTCCGTCCATCCGACACATAAAGAAGTTCGCCGGTGTTTCTCAATTGTGTCATAACTTTTATATCCCGTGAAGGACTATTTAACACAGCATACATGTACTTGTGGGCAAATGCCACACATACAGCATGCCCTTGACCTTCTGACCTTGACTTTTTGACCTTCACAACTTTTAACTTTGAAGTTTATTAAGAAGTTTGCCTGAGTTTCTCAATGCTTTAATAACTTCTATATCCATCCCTTGATGGATTACATTAATATTTCAATACATCATACTTGCGGACAAATGCCACACATCCATACTACCCTTAACATGACCTTGACCTGTTGACCTTTACAACCTTGAAATTTTTCACACATTAAGAAGTTTGTCGGAATTTCTCATTTCTGTTAGAACTTCTATATCCTTTGATGGATTACTTTATTATTTCAATACATTATACTTGTGGACAAGTGCCACACATCCATGCTTCCCTTAATATGATCTTGACCTTTTGACCTTCATAACTGTGCTTATTAATACTTATCACTTTTGCTTAATTAACTTTGCCACAGTTTCTCCAATCCGCCACAGAGGGCAATCGTGTGCCATCGGACAGGCCACGTTTCTTGTTTATTTATATATCTTCTTTCTCAACAAGAACATTGTTTGACAGCACGGTTGTCAAAGCATGTTTTTGATGTGAAAAATGAAGAAGAAAAAATAGCAGGGGCACCAAAAATTAATTCAGCTTTATACACATGTGTTAAATGTAAATGATTGATTAATCAATCAAATAGATTTTTTTGTGTTTTTAGATGAACAAAATTGAAATGTTCAATGCAAATGTGTGAATGTGTTGACAATTAATATCTACTGGTTTTTAGCCGGGTTTTTAAAAAAAAAATCTCGGCTATTGGATTGTTTACAATGGTATGTTTTTGTGTTTAAGTCCATTTCTCTGTTTCTGTACAACCTGGAACCACCATACTTGACTGCTTCATAACTACAGCGTTAAATTTTCGCGTCTATTTTCTTTCCTTCAAGAAGTTGCCCAAACACAACATGTAAATTAAATCATCCGATGCAGAAAACAATATTAGTATTTTGTCATGTTTGTGCCATTGTATTATCTGTTACCCAAGTATCTATGCCGTGAAAAAACCCGGCCTTCGTGGCTTTGTCTCGTTTCTTGTTTAAATAGCCTCTGGGTGAGAAAAGTGAACTTGTGATATGAATGACCAGTATAGCCCTAGATCTCCATTTACATGTAGATAAAATATGTCAATGTTTTTGTTGTTTTTACAGTGCTTTCAAACAGGAAATAGACTTAAAATACTCCCTGAAATTATAAAAAAATCTTGAAATTGGTAGATTTCCTTCTTTGTCCATACATGTATAAAAAAATCCTGAAAGCTTCTTAAAAATCAAAAACAATTCAAGAAAATCAATATTACTGAAAGCATTGCTTTTATAATGCTGTTTTGAAATAATTTGCTATATCACTTTGCATCCGTATGTCTTTAATTCATGTAAATGTATTTTTATATCAACACTTGCACTCTATAGATGCCACTGGTATTTCCCACAATATTCACTGAGCAGGCTAGCTGTTCATTACCCTGCTGTTTTAGTTTTAGATGTTAACTCCCCCCTCCATTCATTCAATGATTCAGTTTAATTACTTGCTATGGGATTACTGCAGGTATGGCTTCTTTCAGTTGTATCAGCCCTAAAGCCATGGGAGCAGCAGGCATCTAGGTGTCTGGTAATGTTGCCAAGATACATAAATGTTTCAAATTAACCACAGCTTTAACATGCTTAATGAACCAAACTGAGCCGTATGTATACGAGGGGATACCAGAAAGTGAGAGAACTAATTCTATATAAAGATAATTATTGCAGCCATGCTCATCAAATCCAGCAAGTACATATAATACATTCTGTGTATCCAGTTGATTGTAGTATTATTATCACGTGACGTCCTGTTATTTTTTTTGATAATGTAGATCATGTATTGGTTATTATGTCCCCGTCATACGAAGTATGTCGAGGGGTCTTTAGTTTTTGTCATTCCGTCTGTTCTGCCATTCGTCCGTCTGTCCGTGAGATTTGTGTTAAAGTTTTTATTTGTTGGTCGAGGTGGTGGCCGGGGATATCGGTGAGCCTCTGCTCACTTTCTCTAGTTAATAATGTCAAAATGTTATGTTTACATGCAATACCAAAATTTAGCTTGAAAGCGAAAGTTTCGAAATAAAAAAAATGGCACAAATTTTAAACATGCGATTAAATGATTATTTCATTGATGTACATGTATTTTGCTGGGTCGCTTTTGAGAATTTGGGCATAAGATACATTTTCGAAAATGATTTTAAGAATGGTCCATACTGTTTTGACCCATTTGTAGTTACAAAGCAATACAGCAGTTTAGTGTTCCATAAAATAACAACGTAACATCAAATATCAATGTTATTTATGGGATAATGTATGCAAGTCTATGATTAGTGCCACTATTAAATTTCAGTGTGCTTGGAAGTATAGTTTTCGAAATAACATTCTGACAAAATGCGTTATATGACGTCATTGCCGTTGTGACGTCACACGCGTAGCGATGTCATCGAGGTAAAACCTCATCCAACTAGTTCCCAATAAACTGTTAATGTGTATATACTAGTTTTCATGTGTGTCTTAATTATAGTTTTCATGATATGGAATTAGTTCTCGAACTTTCTGGTAACCCCACGTACTTGTGTGGGAGTCATTGCTCCAGATAAGACCTATATATAGTACAATAAACATGCTAGTTTGTGAGGATGTTAGTGTTCTCAAGTAGGCTTCGAAATTTCAGAGTCAAAATGTTTTCCGCTTCAATTAATTATGAAATACAACTTAAGGCGTCAGTGGAAAAAGGGGGCTAACTCCATCAGGGAGTTAGCCCCCTTCTTCCACTGACGCCCTCAATTTAATATGATTTACATAATAAAATTAGCCTCTGTCCTGTAAATTGTAATAATCAAATATATATTTGTAGGGTATAGGAAAGCCTGAAAGTGCTCTAGCTATATTATGAAGTTTTTTATCTGCAGCATTTTTGTCTTTTCATTTCACATAAATGTGTAATGTAAACATGGCATTTCAATCGCAATACACACATATACACAGTCTGTTCATGGTCTACATAGTTTGTTATATTTTCTCTCAATGCAACATCTAACAATGCAATTTATTATGCAAGAGATTATATAGCGTTAGTCCATGTACATACCGGTACATGTAGGTGCGTGCGTTAGTAACACATTTCATTTTTCAGTAACTTATGAACCGCTTCACCGATTTTGACACTATTTGGCCACAATGTGTGTTATGGGATGGTGCCGCCCAAGGTCAAGGTCATTGATGACTTATTTTCACCTTGTTCATAAGGCAAACATGTTGATTTTTTATTTTTATTATTATTATCAAGGCTAGTTATAGGTTAGCGATAACTGCCCTTGTTATCTATCACTTTACATACATCCAGTCTGCGAAATTAGCCGGGTGCCCGATGCCCGAGACGTGTAGAAATCGCGACGGACGTGCAAATTTTCCAATCTCACATGCCCGACGTCCACCTGTTTTAAAAACGCATAAACGTAATAAAACTGGACAGTAGAAATGTTTTTCTAAATTCTTTAAAATTACGAATTGTTTACACCGGAATTGAAAGTCGTCTAGAAGCGGACAGGTGTAAATTCGCATTTTCGCTTACTGACATTTCGGCCCTATGACGAGTCGGCTGATCGATACCTCGGGTGCGGATCAAAACGTACCCGATACCTCGCCCTCGGTATGACTAGAAACCGGAGAGGACCGGAAAGGAGATTTCTGTTTCCTCGCCCCGGGTCGTTTCGTCCTATTTTTTTTGTATATGTGTTTATACTACAAGCCTATGACGAATTGGCAATGTCCGCTGACGTAATTACTGATGTTTTAATTAGAGATTGGCGAGCATTGTAAACCATGGTCAGATTACTCGAATCCACTGCCTGGTCTGGCCGCTAATGCAATAAACCGGGATTTGTCTTGAGATTGAGACCCAATTCACATAAACACGTTTGTTGCGTCATTTTAGACTGGTTCCCGGTAGTATTGTTTCGCTAGGCTGCGCATCCATCCGACAGGGTACCAGTCTAGTGTGGACTACGTGACTGACGTCAGCAACCGTGTGTATTGATCTTTGATCCCACCTGGGAATAGAGACCACCTGTCCACAACGGCCAGTTAAAAATCCCCCCGTCCGATTTTGTTCTTTATAAGGCCTTGGAATAACGACCACCACCGAACTGCGACCGGCGGCCAGCTATTTTCATTCCCACACAGCATTTTTGTACGTGAACAGCGGCCATGTCAAGTTTTTGTTGGCCAAAAAAATAGCACCTCAATCGCTATTTTCCTTTCATCACAATCTGGCCGCTATCATTTGAATTGCAACTGGTCGTATCCAATTAGTCATCGATTACATTCGCATACATTGGCACAACGCTCTTTTGAAAACATTTTTCCTTGCCCGATATGGTCTGTGTCATTTTGGTGTCATTAGACATTTTCCATGAAAAATATTGCATAACTCCATTAACGGTATTTCCCGATATGTATTCCGTGTCGTGTATTCCAGGCATAATGCAATTCCGCTTTTAGAAGTCATAAAACTCCATCATTAGTTGGCAGACTGTGTTTACATGATGCTGATTCGTCTACAGTGACAAGACTAAGACTTCAAACACACCGCGCTTGTCAAGTATTACTACGTGTAAATTTCACACCGTGGGGCACAAGGCCATATCAAAGATCAATACACGCGGTTGCTGACGTCACTTAGTCCACACTAGACTGGTACTTTGTCGGATGCGCAGCCTAGCGAAACAATACTACAGGGAACCAGTCTAAAGTCACACGACAAACGTGTTTATGTGAATTGGGTCTCGATCTCCGACAAATCCCAGCTTATTGCATTAGCGGCCAGACCAGGCAGTGGATTCGCGTAGTCTGCCCATGGTTTACAATGCTCGCCAATCTCTAATTAAAAACATCAGTAATTGCGTCAGCGGACATTGCCAATTCGTCATAGGCTGCTTAAATATTCGGGCTTGATCAGGATAGTATTCATTGGACAGAAAGCAAATAATCCTGGTGTTCTCTGCCGTTTTGGACACCTATCTTGCGTGGGTTACTCGACTTGACACATTAAAAAAAAAAAAATCGCGGTTTTCACAGGCCGCGCCACATAGGCTATAGTTTTAATAAAGACTATATGACCGTTATTAATTTCAACTGATGGTGTGAAATTGAGAATAAGAAAACAAAATACTAATGGTCATGCTAATTAAACCACTTAATAAATGTAATTACATCAAGCTATTAAATGGTGCACCAAAGCAAGCCTCGGGATATACTTATCATGAAGATATTTACTCCCCTTTGTATATAATTTCCAAAATGAGGCTGGTTTCAGAACAATAACAAGATGACATAACAAAATAAATTAACTATTGTTGCCATTTTCATGCAATTTTTAATTGATAAAAAGCAGATACACTACACGATCGTGCGATAGCGAATCGTCAGGTGGAAGTGTATATAGCTAAGACATTTTCTATGCATGCATATAGATTACAATAGAATGCTAAATACATGGACGACTTTGTTGTGAAACCGGAAAAAAGTTTGACCCTTGGAACAACGACCACCTGTCAACAACGGCCACTTTGGCCACTTCCCTTTGCCGGTTGTTGTACACAGGTTCTACTGTAGTTTGCTTCAAAATGAAAACATCTTGGCATTTCATTCATATATACCCTACACATATATATTTGATTCTTACATCTGAAATACCAAGATGTGTTTTCATGGAAAATAAAGAAAATATGCTATATTTGTGGTCTGTGTATTGTTTTCTGCAGCATATGATAAAGGTTAGTTAACATTTTTATTGCTGTTTGATACTCTCTACTTCTGATTTCAATTGGGTTTTTGGCAATTTTAATTGGGTATTTAAGCAAATACGCAGCTTATCTGGAGCTCTGTATCAGAGTCATTAAGACTGATCATGCATTTTATATCAACACGTGATAACCTGTAGATTTGAGATGCTATAACTACATGTACATACTGATACAGTATTTGCGGAGAATGATTTTTTTCTGAAGATGGACGTTTTAGATAAATGTAGATATAATGTTAACAATTGGAGAACTGCAAATTTTCATCAAATTCATGTACAAACAAGCGCCTCCCTAATTCAACGGGGCACATTTTCTCAAGGACATGGCTATATTCAGTTTAATCACTATTACTTAGGTATGTCATTCACCACTACACATCAACATCTCTAGTTTTCCAGTTTCCCACACTTATTTTTATCTCTTCACCTTGATATGATCGAAGGAGGTTGCCAATATAATATTAACCCTGAGACTGCTGCACATGAAAATTGTCGTCTGCTGTTACTTTATATTTTGCATTCTTTCTCAATTAAAACATGATTTGACCGAACATCAGATTGGAAATTGGAAATGATTATAAAGTGCTGTCAAATGATGAGAAAAAATAGAAAATGAAAAATAAACAACAGACAACAACATTCCATATTCAATGGACAGCGGAACCTTTCCAAACTGGAGGTTCCCAGGGTGTCCAGTTTTGAGAGTTTTCTCTGAAAATCCGGTATATCAGCATCCAAAGTATGATTAACCCATAGACCGCTATCTTAATGTTTTTGTCGTCTGCTGTTTATTTTCTATTTTCCATTTTTATCATCAAAAACATCCTTTGACAGCACTTTATAATAATTTACAACATACTTTGACAGCACTTCAGAATCATTTCCTTCCATTGGAAATGATTCTGAAGTGCTGTCAAACCATGTTTTTATTGAGAAATAAGGCAGGATATAAAAACAACAGCAGACGACAATTGTTGTGAGTAGCGGTCTAAGGGTTAAATTATTTTTGAAAGGTAACGGGGATACTACGTTTTACATACGTTTTATATGTGGCTGCTACATCTCCTGTGTAAATTGGAAACATACGTTCTTATAAACAGTTTTGAACTTGTTCATATTCCGCACATGTCTTCAGAAAAGGGACCTAATATGCTCTTCAGACATCGATACCATCTGGCCAGGGCATTATTTCTAGGGATGGGCTGTGGCTCAGTGGTAGAAATCAGGACTCCAATACTGAAGGTTGTGGGTTCAAAACCTACCATAGGGCATGAAAAATACTGTGGTCCCGTCCTTATATGACTGTAGCTGTTGTTGGGACGTTAAACCCCATTCTTTTCATTTCATTTTACATTCTTTCCTATTGTTCCTGGTGTTTTAAATAAATATTTTGTGAATTATCATTCAGCATTCAGGTCATGATATTCTAATTTCAGGGCTGAATATATATTTTTCTGTAAATATTGAGTTCTGATTTTGTGAAAATCCCTCATTATGGACATGTTAACCCTTACAATGCTGAATTAAATTTTGTCGTCTGCTGCTTATTTAATATTTTCCATATTTCTCAACAAAAACATGGTCTGCCAAACCATGTTTTAATGGAGAAAGAAGACAACATATGAAACAAAAGCAGACAACAGTTTTTGGTTCCCGCCTTTTAAGGGTTAAATACGGGATATTCCAACCCGTTGGCCCGGCTTAGCCTTACATGACCTTAGCTGTTAGTAGGCCGTTAAACATCAATAGTCAATCAATCAGCATACTCCATAGCTTATGTTCTAACTAATCATGAGCTACACTGGTCATATGAATAAGTTCCTTCTTGACCCTTAAAAGGCGGGAACTGAAAATTGTCGTCTGCTGTTGTCATATATTCTCGTTTTTTCTCAAGAAAAACATGGTATGGCAGCACTTTAAAATCACTTCCAATGGAAATGATTCTAAATTGTTGCCAAACCATGTGTTTGTTGAGAAAAATGGAAATTAAAAAATAAACAGCAGACATAATTTAATTCACCATTGTAAGGGCTATTATAGTTTACTGAATACATAATGGGCTACCAGCTGAGAAAAAGGACGTTACAACCAATGTAGAGATCAGCTTGTGCATGTTGTGATCAATACAAGGATAATATTGCAATATTGCACTTGTCACCATTCTGCCAATCTAATATTGTTTACATGGACTAGTACAGGATAAATTGTGTGTCCATATATAACAGTTTCTGAATTTTGATTTTCACTGACTGAGTTACGAACAGTGCAGAACCAGATCAGACTGCACAGATGTGCAGTCTGATCTGGGTCTACACTGGTCGCAATCGTCTGATCTACACAGACTTGTTTGCAATTGCCATAAGCCGTATTTCTCCAAGCCCCAAGTAGTGGGATATCAATGAATACAGGTATTACTCCCCAGCCATAATTCCTCTATGGAGATGAGAGCGGGCAGCTGTTCCACTTCTATACAAGCAGCTGTAGTCTGTATTATCACTGGTGCAGTACTCGTAACTCCGCGCCGGCGTAAAATGTTTCATGTTGAAAAATGCACCGGTTTCCTGACGAAACAAGTTTTCACCCACGAATTGGACCGCTAATGCAATTTCAGTGGATAGATTACATTTTATAATTAGTGTTGAATGTCGTCACCATACAGCCCTGGCGACGCCAAACTGTACGTCATTATCGCCTCGCCGAGGCAAGATGGGATGTACAGTACAGGCACCGCGAAACCCGCATATTTTTATGCCACCGGTGAAACAGGTGGCATATAGTGTTTGGACCGTCCATCCGTCCGTCCGTCCGTCCGTACGTCCGTACGTACGTAACGTACGTCCGTCGTACGTACGTACGTACGTACGTACGTCCGTGCGTACGTACGTACGTACGTTTGTCTGGTTAACGTTTTTTGGTTAAAGTTCTTCCGTCTACTATATCTCTTTGTTTAGTGTCCATGCCTCGCCCCAAGGCGCGACATGCAGGCCGCAGCCATCTAGTTATCAAGGCTGCCAGCAAGGGGATTGATTAGCTTAGTGATAACAATGCCCTGTTTATACTGGCGACAATAAGCTTTCTTCAGCATGGATACAGTTGTATTAAGGTTCCATTTGGTCTGTAAACTCGGCCCTAATGCACATACTGATGTTTATTTGTTGTCAGTTTAAATATTTTATGTATTCAATACATTTTGTATTTACTTTCAGGTTGCCATTAAAATTATAGACAAGACACAGCTGAATTCGTCCAGCCTACAGAAGGTAAGAACATATTGCGAAGTTCAGCAAAGGTATGTGTTCTGTGACATTATTTGTCTGAGAGGGTATGTGTACCTTAACTTTTTCATGTTAAGTTTGAGACTTTTCCATTATCACACCATTATGCAGAAAATGGTGTTATTTTGTAAAAAAAAAAAAAATCACAAAGTGTGCAGATCTTGATGACATGGCTCGTTGTGAGCCGACTCATCGTGCTCTACACTGTTTACAAATAATTGGTGATCTCAACATTTACTTTCATTGAGAAATAACAAAAATAAAATATTTTTTTTACAAATCATACCCGTAAAGGTGTATTCCGCATGTAATGGCAGGGCTCCAGATTAGGAATTAGTAATTGAGTATTGTCACTCCATCATTTCTGAAGCAATTGGGTATTTCAAAATTTTAATTGGGGTAAAATAAAATCACACTACTGTTTACACATCAGCAGACCGCAATTATTGAATAGTTTGCTCCGAAATGAAAACATGTCTTGGCATTTCATTAGAATTGTCGTCTCCTTGGAGACAATTCTAATGAAATACCAACATGTGTTTTCATGGAAAAATATGCTATATTTGTGGTCTGTTTATTGTTTTCTGTAGCATTATAAAGATACCATACATTTTTCATTGCTTTTTGATACTCACTACTTCTGATTTCAATTGGGTTTTTGGCAATTTTAATATGGTATTTTAGCAAATACGCATCTTAACCTTATCTGGAGCTCTGTAATGGGTTATATGGACATAACATACCAGAGTATAACCTTTCTGTTGAAGAGACAAATTTATTCCTAATTGTATATGGCCTTTCTTTTGAATGGACGTAAAACCCCATTCAATCAATCATCTACAGACTGTTAGAGCTGTTCAGCATTGATCTTTTTCATTCAGGGATTGTGAATTGGAACCGTTACAGTTATATTGAGCTAACAAGGCAAATTTCTTTCTCCATTCAGAAGCAATAAAGCCCGTAAATTGTCCTCGTTATCGAGAATTTTGTGATTTGGGATGCCATCTAGCCACTCATTTATTACTGCCAATAACTGGTTTTCTGTCTACATTTATATGGAAAAAATACTATTTTCTTTATTCGGACATTTATGTATAGCTATCAATGTCTTGCCCCTCAGGGGGAGTGGTGGACACACAGGAGTTGGACAGCAAAAATGGGGCAAAACACAACATTTAACCTGCATTGTTACACGTACATGTGTATGTTGTATTATCTTTCTCATAGAATGTTCTCAGAAATCCTTCTCAGACATCAAGACTGTTCAAATGACATACACCAATAGGAAAATAGGTATTATAGTAAGAATTAATTTCCATATGTTTGTAAAGTTTATTGGAAATGAAATGGGTTAGATTATAGCTGAGAAAAATATTAGTATTGGAGACATATTTGACCAATGAACATCCAATATTGCTACCATAATAACTAAAAATAGGGGTTTCCCAAACAAAATGTTTCCGAATACATCATTATTTTGCTAACTCGGCACAGCCATACTATAAGTCTGTTTCACGAAAGCTACCCAAATTTTACGGCCATATAAACAATTCAAAAACAATATTTTTTTTGATAATATTAAATTAGAGGAAAATTTAAGAATGAGCCTTCTTTTTATTTCGTGAAATTTGGTCAAATATTGATTTTATTACGAAAAATTGATTTGTCTATGGGAATTTAACATGGGGGAAAAAGTGATAAGGAAGTGTGGGAGGAGTCAAAAAACAAAAAAGATTGGAAATTGACTCCGAAACTTGACTAGATAGCTTGGATATGATCTAACTAAGAAAACAAAAGTTAAATTTTAAAAATCGGTCCAGTATTTCTAAAATTCAAAAAACATTCCCCATGTTAAATCCCCATGGACATCTTCACTCTGTGAATGTCTATGGGGATTTAACATGGGGAAATTTTGTTTTCGCAATAAAATCAATATTTTACCAAATTTCACGAAATAAAAAGAAGGCTCATTCTTAATTTTTCCTTTAATTTAATATTATCAAAAGAAATTTTGTTTTTGAATTGTTTATATGGCCGTAAAATTTGGGCAGCTTTCATGAAACAGACAGTAATCATAAATACTGGGACACTCTTTATTTTGGGAAACCATTTGTTTATACATGTTTCTCTGAATAAAATGTGTCTGAATATGTGTCCAAATATTTAGGGTTATTATGGTATATCTTTTCCCACTGGCAATATATTGGGTCAATAGCGGCAATGTTTTCGTGGCCTAGTTCTGTGAAATTATAGTTGTCCATAAGCTTGTGACGTCCTAGAACAACAGAGAGGGAAATATTTAATCAATGGGGTTTTAACTGCTGACTTGGCTGAACATATGATATGGGTCGCTGGGGGATATAATGAATGTTACATTGCCACCTGCCTAGTCACAGAGTAGCCTGCCCATCCATGCAGCCTGCAGTCTGATCAGGGCTTATGTCATTCTGCTCTATTGCATTTGTGATGCCTTACCGAATACCGAGAGAGACGGTTCAAATCAGTGGTCACAACATATGCTTTCATGGAGAAACAAAGAAAATAGAAAAAAATGTTTGGAATATTGCTGCATGAAACGGGTTTCATGATGGTGCTTGATGACCAGGAACGACAGGTTGAAGTGACGAACCAAGGTCTATACATACCTAAAGCATCAATAAGTGAGACAGAAAAAAACTAACATTTTTTTTACTCCATCTTATAACACATTACCAAGGTCCCTATGTTTTTAATATGCCGGACTGGGCCTCGAGACAACAGACTCTCACGGAACATTCAACCGATTTATAGCATTGTCGCTCATTGCAGAAGTTAAATGCAGATACATTTTAGCCCTCCGCAACGATGTATTCCCCGATGCGCTTTGTAAATGCGTTTTTGAGCTATGGATTGAGTTTGTTCAAAGGTTCGATTGGAAGCAATGTGCCCAATGACTTCAGACTAATAATTTTTTTTCATTTTTTTAAACAAAATAATCGATAGCTCGAAAACGCGTTGACACAGCGCATCGGGGTATAATAATATCGTTGCGGAGGGCTAACATTTTCCTAATTTCTGCAATTGACGACATGTTGAATCGGTTGACTATTTCGTGAGAGTCCTTTGTCTCGAGGCCCTCTGAGTACGGCCAATTAAAAACATAGACATTGGTTAATGTGTATAGGAGGGAGTAAAGTTTTTTTTTTAGCTTTCACTTATACTTTTTTGCATATTTAATGTGTTTATAGACCATGGTCCGTCACTTCGACCTGTGATCAGGAGCTACACTGATTCATTGTTCAGTTCATTGTGTCCTTGGGAAAGACAGCAGCTCCTTGGTTAATCTGTTAGCATTGAATCTTCCATGTTTGTTTTCAGGTCATGTCATTATTCAGAAAAGCAATTATACACAAATGGTGCAGATCCTGGTGAGATGGCTCATGATGTATCAGATGTGCATTATGGTTAATGTTCTATTTCGTCTTCACAAATAGTCTCTGACAGCACTTAAATTATTTACAGTTTTTCCAGTACTAAGGTTATTGTCCTATATGCTGGCATTGACTTGTTATTCATAAATACCATGCTTCTTTAAATACACTGTTGATGATTATTTATTAACATTGTGCGTTAGTTATCCACTAAATATACAACTGTCAGGTCCATACTAGACCATCAAACTGTTATATGGGCCGTCTTTGGGCAGCTGGTCTGGAGCATTTGAATGGTACATTTAACGATGGGATTCATTCTTATTGGAATCCTGATATCCCTGGTTTGGCTGTCAGGTACATGTTTTAATTTTATTTTGGAATTGCTCCCCTCCCCCCCCCGCCGCCGCCGACCCCACAGGTGAAATGAAATATGGGATTTTACTCCGCTAACCCAGCCTAAAATGACATTAGCTGACAGGCCATTAAACACCATTAAATAAATAAATATTCCCCCAGTAAGGGCTTAGGCTGTTAGATATTCAGCCGATGCCAATGAAGTAGGTGAACTGCCAGTTTCATAAACACCCCAGTTTCATAAATGGATTAGTCTGAAAATAATTTTGTGACAATTGGATCGGTGGGAAAATTAACATATCAAACTCCATTCAAGTTATTTAGGGGTGAATGTGTTAAGGTACTTTTTCTCAGTCTGAGGATCGTTTATTGTTTCTATGCTTGTACCAAAACCTGCTAATTACATGTGTTTCTCCTGTAATTATGTTGGTAGCAACCATTTGTAAAACATATGTTAATACAATCTACCTGCATGTGAGAAAACACGCTGGTTTGCATTTGCAATCAATTCCAAGGCCACAGTGAATATAATATGTCACAGACTGACTATTATGGCCTGTTTATGACTATATTTTCTTCATATCGCAGCAACTACGGAGCAATTGAAGGGGTCAGTGGAAAAAGGGGGCTAACTATGTGGAGTTGGTCCCCTTCTTTCCACTGGCTCCTTCCATTATGATACAGTACAGATACCACAACAATTGCTAGGTAGGACCTGTCGGTGACTGTCCACTTAACTGCATCTGTTTCAGTGTTATTCCGTGAAAACTTGAGCCTTTCAACACTATACAGACCTCGTTAGTAGTGTTTGAAAACAGTGTAGATTCTGATGAGCCGGCTCATGACGAGCTCATCAGGATCTGCAAGTTTCATATTTATTAGAATAAAATAACACCCCTTCTAATAAATGGACTGGTCATAATTTGGATTGATCAGGAAATTAACATATTACAGTCCATTCCAGTTATTTAGGGTTGAATGGGATGATAAATAATACAGAAACACATACATGTACTGCTATGAGGATGGCGTCATCGGCCTGCAATGTTATATAATTTCCCAGGGTATTTGTGCTTTATCACACCAAATTGTCTAATTAGTGGCCGAGACATTTCGAGAAATGTAAATAAAAGCAGGTCTTTATAGCTGGTTCTCGTGGCTGTCACTGAGAAATTGGGCTTATGGGTTTTGCACTAATCAGGATCTTCACTGTTTGCCATTCAGTCACTGAAACGTTGTGCAACAAGCAATATAGATTGTTACATGTGTGTGCTATATGATCAGGATCGTCACTGGCCACAAATTCCATAAGCCACAATTTCTCCAGTCGCAGCCACAGTATGTGCTACAGCCACTGTGTTTATGCCCCTGTCGACTGGTGTTTATAATCGGACCAGAGTTTACACTAGCTGCTTTATGAATACATGTACTGTCATTTCGGCTAATTTTGCGCATCGGCTAATGCGCAATTCACGTCAAATTTAGCCATGCGTACGTCATAATAAACTATTTGGATGTTGGAATAAACAAGCTGATTAGTTGCTACACTGTGGCACAATTTTATCACATTCCGATAGTTTGGTAAAAAGTTATTCCGAATATAGTCAAACTGTGTAAGATCCTCAGACCCTGTTGATGGAATACCTGTCTTATTTACTAAATTAACTGTTAACCGAAGAAACTAACCTGCCATGATGTCACTGGATAGTTCTGCTTCAAGTTTAATACCAATTAATGAATATTGCTATGCTGATCCAGTATGCTGCTCGCCATTTTGTTTACACTACCAGATGCGCAGCATTAGCTGAAACAAATGTGACGTTGCAAACACGCATGTGATGTCATACATCACACAATTTACGTCACTTACCGACGTCAGAACGTTATGACATTTTACCTGCACAAATGTCTTTAAACTGCGTCGGATATTCAGGAAAGTTTGACTGAATATGGAGATGGTAATGCCATATGAATTTTTTTGGAAAGCCTTAGGTGTGCAGAATTAGCCGACACCATTGTTCACAAACATGAAGTATGCAAGCAATGAGGGATTGTAGTGAGTTATCTCCCTGTGAATTTATTTATAGAAATCTGGTCCTACGTGTATATTTTATGGCCTAATTGCTAGTAATAAAGCGAATATCGCATTATTTGTTGTGTAATCTAGCCATTATAGTGTTTTCGACTAGTGTTGATACATATCATCCTACATATCTGCTTTAATTGTAATTGTAATCAGTGTAGAACCAGATCAGACTGATCTGGGTCTACCCTGTTAGCAGTTTGTATTTTTGTAAGTTATTCAGTAAGAAATGAACTCTAAAATAATCCAAAGGACCGGATCTCTATAAATAGATTTGCAAAGGGAAATAACTAGCTACGATCCCCTCATTTCTCATGCGAGTTCTCTTGTCTTTTCAGTTGTTCAGAGAAGTCCGAATAATGAAATTACTAGATCATCCAAATATAGGTAAGTCGCTAATTGCAGTTCTTTACTTTCTGTTTGTGCAAAAATTTACATTAAAGGTACATGCCCACTCAGTAGGCACAAAATGTTCTTTATATTATATCAGAGACATCATCTGAAACATTTTCTGGCAAACTAAACACTCGTTCACCATTACCTCACGTTTTGATTGGCATTATTATACATTTTATATCAGACGTAAATTTCCACACTGATATAGGGGGTGATCACCGTGTTTCCTTAATATGTTAACGGACATTATTATTTATTATCTGTATTTATTTTTTGATGTGCAATCATCATGCATTACAATCTGTCGAAAGTATTATTTTTTCAGGTGACACATGTTTTTAGTATAAATAATTAAAAAATATCATGCCTCATTTGCATATGAAAATGGCCTGATACCACTGCGCGTAACTATCTACTAAATAGTTATATCTGTATAGTGGGCACTTGTAATTTTTAGAACTGGTGGAATATTGACACAATTATACACTTATTTAATTCCTATAAAGAACATGTTGTGCCTACTGTGTGTGCCTTTAACCCTTAGAATGTGGAAAATAAAAATTTTGGTCGGCTGTTGTTTTATGTTTTGTCATCTTTCTTGATAAAAGCATGGTTTGACAGCACTTTAGAATCATTTCCATTGGAAATGATTCTAAAGTGTTGTTAAATTATGTTGTTGATGAGGAAAATGGAAGATAAAAAAGACAGCATATGCTAAAATTTAATTCAGCATTGCAAGTGTTATAACAATTAAAACACTTCTGCATATTAGGTAGCCACATATAAACTTGGCTAAAGGTTTCTGCAAAAGTGCTTTATACGTTCTGTTCAACTTTTTAAAAGTATTTCCACATTTTGGTCTGCACATATTTGCTATTAAGTATTTATTTTTCTTCTTAACTGCAATTTATATTGTGCTTGCAAAGTTAATCTAATATTTCATGTCACTTGATATACATGTATTCATTAGACTGAGAGAGAAAACCTTAATTTAAGAATATTTGTAGCAATTCTAGGTCTGCACACTGCATACTTGCATCAGGTTCAACTCTGGTGGCAATAAGTATACTTGAGTGACTGAATTAGTTCAGTTTAACCCATTAAAGACGGGATACAATTATAGTAATATGAAAGTTTTTAGGGGGAAAATCCAATTTTCTTTATTTCATCTCAAAAGTATATGTTGTTACCATTCATTTGATCTGTCTCGAGAGACGGTTCAAATGAGTGGTAACAACATATACCTTTATGGAGAAATAAACAAAATAATGAGATTTTTCAACAATACTTATTGTATCCTTAGACTGAAATGGGTTCAACAATATTTATTTAAAATTGAGTACATGTTATTGTATATGTCAACATACATGGACAGAAATTGTGAATAAGGATTAGACAACAAGCTCAATGTGACTGAATTGAAGGTGTCATTGGAAGAAGGGGGCCATAAGGGACTTTTCTTCTCACCCATTCAATTGTGAAAAAACAAAGCTCACGATCACACTGAGAATATCTGCAGGCTGATCTGCGGGATTATAATGGTCGCTAAGTCGTTATGGTCTAGCTGTGTTCCACGTTTTGCTGCTGGTAAACTTTTGACTATTAAACACATTAAATCTAAAAAATATTTAAAATTAGGTACTTTTTCATCAATAACAAAACAGTCACCCTCCCCAAAAAAATGATATTCCATAAAATATTGATTTCATAGTGAATTTTTTTTTTTCCTATGGGAATTTAACATGGGGGCTAAAAATAGATTTTTTTTAAATGTTTTTTTTATTTGTGGACCGATTTTCAAAATCTAACTTTTGTTATCTTAGTTACATCATTTTCAAGCTGTCTCGCCAAGTTTCGGAGTCAATTTCCAAATATTTTTTTTCGCAATAAAATCAATAAATTCCATCAATTAAATTTTTTGGGGGAGGGTGACTTTTTTGTCATTGATGAGAAAGTACTTCCTTTTAAATATTTTTAGATTTAATGTGTTTAATAGCCAAAAGTTCATCGGCAGCAACACGTGGAACAGACTATAGGTTTCTTTGCCGATCCTGGTGTCCAGTTATCTGGGGCTATGCTGGTCTCTTTCCATAATAAGGTACCTTTGCCCATCCTGAGGCCCAATTATCTGGCTTTCTCACTTGTGTGAATCAGGAATTTCCCATGTGGCTGCCTGGTTCAATAGAGTTGATGTACTCTTTATTATGTGCAGACAGTATGAAGTAATATGCCTTGTGCCATGTACAGTATTTGCCAAACATATTTGCAGTAGTTTGACCCGTACACCGCTATCTTAATTTTTTGTCGTCTGCTGTTTATTTTCTATTTTCCATTTATTTTTATCATCAAAAACATGCTTTGACAGCACTTTAGAATAATTTACAACATGATTTGACAGCACTTTAGAATCATTTCCATTGGAAATGATTCTGAAATGCTGTCAAACCATTTTTTTATTGAGAAATAAGGCAAGATATAAAAGCAATAGCAGACAACAATTGTTGTGTGTAGCAGTCTAAGGGTTAATGACCCCCTTCTCCCACCCGGGTCTCAGTAGATCTGGGAGACATATTTGCTGTATTTCTCTGTCCATGTGTCTCAGTGTTCATGTGTGTATCTGTGGATCTGGTTTAGAAGTTTACCAGAGATTATCCTATCTGCCATAGGGGGCATGTGCGTGCAGTGCAGACCGGCCACATTTTCTTGTTAACCCTTACAATGCTGAATTAAATTGTGTCGTCTGCTGAATATTTTTTATTTTCCATTTTTCTCATCAAAAACATGGTTTGGCAGCACTTTAGAATCATTTCCATTGGAAATGATTCTAAAATGCTGCCAAACCATGTTTTTACTGAGAGAAAAGACAAAATATGAATTAACAGCAGACGACTATTTTCGGTTCCCGCATTCCTGGGGTTAATCATGTATGCCAGTGTCATCACATAGCTGGTAAAGTTGATTTAATTTTGCTTTTACTCTGAAAATCTATGACTTTTGGCACTTTTGTTTAAAATATATTTTTCTTTGGAATACCGTAAGTACATGTGATCCCATGCACGCCCTCAGGGAAAATTGGTCAAAACGTGTTAGTGATCTATAATTCCAGCACAAACATATTTACACAATTCCCTAACATTTGATTTCAAATGCTGGAATTATAAGGAATGAATGGCCTTTTTGTGGAATTTATCGGGGATATAAACTTGGAAAAGTCACGGGAAATTCGTCCAGTATTCCCGCGACTTTTCCAAGTTTATACCCCGATAAATTCCACAAAAGGGCCATTCATTCCTATAGTATATTCACAAATAAAGCCTCGTAAGATCAGAATCTACAATCATCTACATCATACGAGACACTACAGATATGTAGGCTTGATCTACAATCATCTACCAGTGGGTGGCAGGTGGAAGCATGCGCGATGGGTAATTTAAAGATCGGAATTCATCCTTACCGGAATCACGACCAGATACCTGGTTTGGGCCTCATGTATGTCTTTGGCTTTTTTGTATGTGAGAGTTGAATCTGGTTATACACCTTATATGAGTAATATGATTATTTGTAATCCTATTACTTTTAGGGAAAGGGGCCAAGTGGCTATGGTGTGGTATGGACATGGCACCAGGTTAGGTTATTCTAATTTCAGGGCTGAATATATATTTTTTTCAATGTAACTATCCAGTTCTGATTTTAGGATTTTCGCCCCAAAGCAGCAGGTTGAATGTTGGAACCTGTTGGCCCGGCCTTAAATGACCTTAGCTGTTGATAGGCCGTTAAACACCAACAAACAAACAAACAATCATCTACATAGCCAATTATTACAGAAGGCTGAACAAAGATTTTATGTTCTAATCATGCTACATGAGTGTGCCATGCAATTGACCATGAGCTACACTGGTCTAAACGTTGTTTGGATCTATTTTGTGGCGTGTGTGAAGTATTCTCTCATGGAACGGTCATTTATGTGAACAAGCCCAGCTCTCAGACTGATGGCAAACTACATAGGGGATGTTGTCATATACCGGTAATAAAGATATGATCCATTAGCAAGCAATTGGACTAAAATCTAACAAAATCGGCCTTATATTTAATTATCATGCGTGTGCTTATATTATAAAACATTCCGAGTACGTACCCCGTTTACATTCTCTAAATTAATAAGTTTGATTGGTCGAGGCTGAGCTGTGCTCAGTCTTGGCTAATCTAACTGCGTGATTTTGAGTATGAATTTGGAGTTGTAAATTCTATAAGCATGTGCCCTGTACCCTTATAATATTCCACACATATCTCCCTGAGCACTTAATGGATGCTTAGCTGGCGGATGGTGAATAACGGTAAGCATACGTGGACCAGTGTAGTGGTATCTAGGTCATGGATGCATTCAGACAATTTCAGCCCTTTTATTAGCTCACCTGAGCGAAGCTCATGTGAGCTATTGTTACCGCAATGTGTCCGTCGTCCGTCCGTCGTCCGTCCGTCGTCCGCGAACGTCTTCTCCTCAGTAACCATTGGGCCTATAGTTACCAAACCTCATGGTCATGGTCCTTAGGTAGGGGGATTTCAAAATTGTTAAAATGACGTCATCACGTAATCCAAGATGGCCGCCGTATAAAAATAGCACAAATTCTTCAAAAATCTTCTTCTCAAGAACCACCAACCGGATTTCGACAAAACTTGGTAGGAATGATCGATGTACAATGCTCTTTCAAAGTTGTTAAAATGGTGACCCCAGGGTAAAAAATGGGCGTGGTCCGTGGGGTCAAATAGGGATCAAATTTAATTTTTGACCAAATATGGTCATGTCATATATCAAATCGAAGGTATCAACGAGGCGATCACTCTGGTGCATTTTTTGTCGAAATCGGATGGTTATGTCATCCAAGATGGCCGCCGAAAGATCAAAAGGTTGTTCTTTTATTAGAGATTTCAAAATTCTTCTTCACACGAACCGCTTGACCCATGGTGGCCAAACTTCACAGTTATGGTCCATGGGTGAAGCCTTTTCAGATTTGTTAAAACGGAGGTCGTCGCTAATTCAAGATGGCCGCCGTCTAAAAATAGCACAAATTCTTAAAAAATATTCTTCTCATGAACCGCCAGCCGGATTTCAACGAAACTTGGTAGGAATGATCGATGTACAATGCTCTTTCAAAGTTGTTAAAATGGTGACCCCGGGGTCAAAAATGGGCGTGGCCCATGGGGTCAAATTTTATTTTTGACCGAATATGGTCATGTCTACATGTATATGAAATCGAAGGTATCAAAGAGGCGATCGCTCTGGTACATTATTTGTCGAAATTGGATGGTCATGTCATCCAAGATGGCCACCAAAAGGTCAAACGGTCGTTCTTTTATTAGAGATTTTTCAAAATTCTTCTTCACACGAACCGCTTGGCCCATGGTGGCCAAACTTCACAGTTATGATCCATGGGTGAAGCCTTTTTAGATTTGTTAAAACGGAGGTCGTCGCTAATTCAAGATGGCCGCCGTCTAAAAATAGCACAAATTCTTAAAAAATCTTCTTCTCATGAACCGCCAGCCGGATTTCGACGAAACTTGGTAGGATTGATCGACGTAGAATGCTCTTTCAAAGGTGTTAAAATGGTGACCCCGGGGTCAAAAATGGGCGTGGCCCGTGGGGTCAAATTTTATTTTTGACCAAATATGCTCATGTCATATATCAAATTGAAGGTATCGATGAGGCGATTGCTCTGGTGCAATATTTGTCGGAATCAGATGATTATGTCATCCATGATGGCCTCCAAAAAGGTCCATTTATTCGAGATTTGGAGCGTCTTTTTCTCAGGAACCACATGGCCGATGCTGGCCAAACTTCATAGTAAGTTAAGATCCTTGGGTGAAGCATTTTCAGATTTGGTAAAATGAGAGTCATCGTTTAATCCAAGATGACTGCCATCTAACAATAGCACAATTTTTTTAAAACACTTATGAACTCAATGTCACATTCTCCTCTGGTGTTCATGGAGTCAGGTGAGCGAATTAGGGCCATCATGGCCCTCTTGTATTAAAAATGGCAGATTCATTTTAGTATAGTGGTGTTGGCAAAAAGTGCAGATCCAGATGAGCCGGCTCGTGACGAGCCATCTCATCAGGACCTGCACTTTTTGCAAGTAATTTTAATATTTTTTATAACAAGAACACCCTCTTTTCATAAATTGACTATTCTGAAAATCAATTTGTGATGATTGGATTGGCTGCAAAATTAACATATCGAAATCCATTCCAGTTACTTAGGGGTGAAGGGTTAACGGACATATTCCATCTGAAGATAGTAAAATGTCACTCAGACTGCCTGCATACCACTGCATATTAATATGGTACTCCGGCTGTACGGATGTATAATTCCAGTATTCCCGCGACTTTTCCAAGTTTATACCCCGATAAATTCCACAAAAATGCCATTCATTCCTATAATATCTTGGCCTGTATCTACACTGGTCACAAAGTATATGAGTCTTGTTTTGTCGGATTACATTGTCTTGATATGGCATATCGGTAATTTTTTGGATAAAAACAGTATATTTTCACTAACCCATAATGTGTTATCCAGTACAAAATGTGTGTCGTGAATGGAAAAAAGGTTTCGCCTACTTACCTATCCTATTTTTTTTCCATGTGTTAGCGGAAACAAACAATTTTTTTTTTTGCTTTATGATACAGGACAGCGGCATTTAAATGTCTGGCCTTATGCCATGTTACAAGTTCAATTTTCGTGGGCAGAAAGTATCATACTATCTATGAGTGCATCTCATGTAAAACCATGAATCAATCAATTTGTTTTTATCAAATGTGATAAGATGGTTTGCAAAAGCATGTTCAGGTGGGTGACTGACTGTATTGAATTCTCCTGTTGGTTGTAACCTGTGGCTATTAAAGTGATCTTTTGAGTGAAGCAAGGGCAACTAGCACCAGATTAGAATCTTGGAAATTCAGTAAACAAAATGAGCAATTTTCCCGTCATGACCTCGAAGTTAGTTATGTGGACATTAAATTCACTAGAATTGTGATGGGAGATTAGTGTTTGTCTTTTGTTGGTGATAAAGGCCCTGTGCCAGATTAGCAATTTGTAAATTTCATTGTACAGCAGTGTTAATTTTTGCCTGTTTGTGAGCTCATTCTCGGTCTAAAAATATTTTTATTTCTCAAAATGTTTCATTATCCCCTCACTGATAGACAAGAGGGGATATAGCGTTTGTCCATGTAAAGGTACGTGTTCTTAATTTTTTCCCCTCTAAATTAGGTAGTTTGTTTACCTCGACCAAGCAAACATCCTGATTCTGAGTACATGCTCATGTTTTATGATCACTATCCCTGTGGTTGACCCTGATCTCAAACCCGCATTGATGGGCAGTAGATGCCTTTGATTATTAATATTTCTCTTCTCTTGTTTTCCAGTCAAACTCTTTGAAGTGATAGAAACAGACAAAACTCTGTATCTAGTTATGGAATATGCCAGTGGCGGTAAGTACTTGTACCAGTGCCAATGTTGTCACATGTTTGGGACATGTCCTCAAAATTCATGTTTACAACCAAGCAACGTCTGATCTGATTCGAGAAAACTATGAAAATTAATTCCTGTAAATGGTTTAAAAAAGTGCATTATCAAATCACTTCATAATTCACAAAACTTTTGTAACGATTCACACAATTTTGAATGTTGGCATTCACACTTTTTAGCTCACCTGAGCAAAGCTCATGTGAGGTATTGTTATGGCAAAGTGTCCGTCGTCCGTCCGTGAACATTTTCAATCATCTTCTTCTCCCGAACTGCTGAGCCGATATTGGTCAAACTTCACAGGGATGATATATGGGTGATGCCATTTCAGATTTGTTAAAATGGAGGTCATCGACAATCCAAGATGGCCGCCATGGAAAAGTAGGTCAAATTCTTAAAAAATCTTCTTCTCACGAACCGCCAGGCCGATTTCGACGATACTTGGTATGAATGATCGATAGTTAGCGCTGTTTCAGATTTGTTCATATGGTGGCCCGTGGGTCAAAAATGGGCGTCGCCCAAGGGGTCAAATTTTATTTTTAACCGAATATAGTCATGTAATATATCAAATCGAAGGTATCGACGAGACAATCACTCGGGAACATTTTTTGTCTAAATCATATGATTACGTCATCCAAGATGGCCACCGATAATTCAAATGGTCATTCTTTTACTAAAGATTTCAAACGTCTTCTTCTTGTAAACTGCTTGGCCGATATTGGCCAAACTTAACTGTAATGGTCTGTGGTTGAAGCCTGTTCATTTTTGTTAAAATGGAGGTCATCACCAAATCCAAGATGGCCGCCATTGAGAAGTAGGTCAAATTCTTAAAAAATCTTCTTCTCACGAACCGCCAGGCCGATTTCGACGATACTGGGTATGAATGATCGATAGTTAGCGCTGTTTCAGATTTGTTCATATGGTGGCCCCTGGGTCAAAAATGGGCGTGGCCCGAGGGGTCAACTAGGGGTCAAATTATATTTTTGCCCGAATATGGTCATATAATATATCAAATCGAAGGTATCGACTAGTTGATCACTCTGGACCATTTTTTGTCTAAATCAGATGATTTTGTCATCCAAGATGGCCACCGAAAGGTAAAAAAGTTGTTCTTTTACTAAAGATTTCAAACGTATTCTTCTTGTGAACTGCTTGGCTGATATTGGCCAAACTTAACTGTAATGGTCTGTGGGTGAAGCCTGTCCATTTTTGTTAAAATGGAGGTCATCACCAAATCCAAGATGTCCGCCGTTGAAAAGTAGGTCAAATTGTCAAAAAAATTTCTCACAAACCGCCGGGCCGATTTCGACGAAACTTTGTATGAATGATGGATAGTTAACGCTGATTCAGATTTGTTCATATGGTGGCCTCTGGGTCAAAAATGGTCATGGCCCGAGGGGTCAAATAGGGGTCAAATTTTATTTTTGACCGAATATGGTCATTTTATATATCAAAGGTATAGCAGTAAATCACATGCACATTCGCAATATATGTTAGATCAGAAGGTACCAACAAATTCTGTGGAACATTTGAAGTTGTAAGTGAAGAGTCTTTGTGAAATCAAGATGACCACTATGGAGGCTTTTAGGTGAGCGATACCAACTTTCAAAATTGTGCGAATGGTTGCAGAACCAATTTAACCCTTTGAACCCGAAAGCCTGCTATAGCAGTTTGCGCAAACAGTGCAGATCCAGATGACGTCTCATCAGGATCTGCACTTTTTGCCAGTAATTTTCATATTTTTGAAAACCAAAAATACCCCCTTTTCATAAATGGACTAGTCTGAAAATCATTTTGTGATGTTTGAATTGGTTGCTAAATTAACATATCAAAATCCATTCCAGTTACTTAGGGGTGAAAGGGTTAATGTAAATCAATAATCAAGCAGCATTATGCACTTGATATGTGAGACGTTGTTTTAGGCGTTTTGGTTTATATGCTGTGACAACCACAGGTTGAAGTAACATACCAAGGCCTATAAATACATTAAATATACCTAAAAATATCAATATAAAGTGAAACTCTTTGTTTTACTCCCTGTTATAACACATTACCAAGGTTCCTATGTTTTTTATGGGCCGTACTCGGATGGCCTCGAGACAACGGACTCTCATGAAACAATTAACAGATTTATATCATGATTGCCTATTGCAGAAGTTAGGCAAATGTTAGCCTTCCGCAATGATGTATTCTTCGATGCTCTATGTCAACGCGTTTTCGAGCTATGGATTATTTTGTTCCAAATAATAATTTAGGCTGGTGTAAATATTGGTTTGATCAAATGTTCGATTGGAAATAATGATGTTTCGATGCAAACTGTTTCTTAACGGGCCAGGACGGCGTAAAAGTGTAGTTTGAAGCAGATGTTTGCGCTGTCATATAGTAGTATAGGCCCGAAAAATGTTACCTATGTATTACGACAAGATAAATGCGGAATTTTGTTGAACAAAATAATCTCTAGCTCGAAAACGTGTTGGCACAGCGCATCGGGGAATATATCGTTGCAGAGGACTAACATTTGCCTAACTTCTGCAATTGGCAGAAATTAAATAAATCGGTTGACTGTTTCGTGAGAGTCCGTTGTCTCGAGGCCGTCCGAGTACGGACCATTAACAACAAAGGTACCTTGTATTGTGTTCTAACAGGGAGTAAACTTTTTTTCAACTGATTTTTTTCCACTTATTGATACTTTTAGGTATATTTAATGTATTTATAGACCTTGATCCGTTACTTCAACCTGTGGTGACAACCATTTAGAAATTACTGGCCGAGATGCAACCAGTCACACTGCTTGATTGCTAGCACGAGGATGAGTACATGGTCAGAAGATTTTATAGTAACCTCGCTTGAACATTTGTGACTGTGAATCGAGATATGGCATATCGATTCGGTCTAGTTTCTGATCTAATACATTGCTCCTGCAATCTAATAAGGATTTATATATCTAGCAATGTGGATGTTTTTCAGACTTAATACCAAACCGTGTAGAGCATGATCGGGCTGCAGATATACAGACTGGTTTGGGTCTACATGGCCCCATTTGTTCAGTGTCCATTTAAGAAGAACCTGCAATATAAATCCCATATTTCCAGATAATTGTTTATACAATCACCAAGTTTTAACGACCAAATGTGCAATACGAGTAGATAATTGACCATGTTATCACCAAGTTTTAATTATTCTACAATGAATAACTGATGGTAAATATTGATGGAACTCAGGCTATTACTACATATTTATCCGCTCTCCAAGATGCGATGAACAGGCAAGATGGGGATATAGTGTTGGTCCATGTATGTGCGTGTGCGTGCGTACGTGTGTGTGTGTGTGTGTGTGTGTGCGTTCGTGCGTTCGTACGTTAGTAATACCTTTTATTTTTCAATAACCAATTTTTAGCTCGACTATTCGAAGAATAAGTAGAGCTTATGTTGTCACCCCTGCGTCGGCGTCGGCGTCGGCGTCGGCGTCGGCGTTGGCGTCGGCGTCACCGTCACCTTGGTTAAGGTTTTTAGTCAACCTTGTATATGGAATACTACTGGCCCTACACCCACCATACTTGCACAACTTCATCTCCTAGTGATGTACATCAATAACCCCTGATCTATATTTGACCTTGACCTACATTTCCTCTTGAATTACTTACTTAATTCCCCTTGGTTAAGGTTTTTAGTCAACCTTGGTTAAGGTTTTTAGTCAAGCTTGTACATGGAATACTATTGTGCATACAGACACCATACTTGGACAACCTTTTCTCATAGCGATGTACATCAATAACCCTTGATCTATATTTGACCTTGACCTACATTTCCTCTTGAATTACTTACTTAATTTCCCTTGGTTAAGGTTTTTAGTCAACCTTGGTTAAGGTTTTTAGTCAAGCTTGTACATGGAATACTATTGTGCATACAGACACCATACTTGGACAACCTTTTCTCATAGGGATGTACATCAATAACCCCTGATCTATATTTGACCTTGACCTTGACCTACATTTCCTCTTGAATTACTTAGTTAATTCCCCTTGGTTAAGGTTTTTAGTCGAGCTTGTATATGGAATACTCCTGGCCCTACACCCACCATACTTGAACAACTTCATCTCCTAGTGATATACATCAACAACCCCTGACCTATATTTGACCGTGACCTACATTTAACCTTGAATTACATAGTTAATTCCCCTTGGTTAAGGTTTTTAGTCAACCTTGGTTAAGGTTTTTAGTCAAGCTTGTACATGGAATACTATTGTGCATACAGACACCATACTTGGACAACCTTTTCTCATAGGGATGTACATCAATAACCCCTGATCTATATTTGACCTTGACCTACATTTCCTCTTGAATTACTTACTTAATTCCCCTTGGTTAAGGTTTTTAGTCAACCTTGGTTAAGGTTTTTAGTCAAGCTTGTACATGGAATACTATTGTGCATACAGACACCATACTTGGACAACCTTTTCTCATAGGGATGTACATCAATAACCCCTGATCTATATTTCACCTTGACCTTGACCTACATTTCCTCTTGAATTACTTAGTTAATTCCCCTTGGTTAAGGTTTTTAGTCAAGCTTGTATATGGAATATTCCTGGCCCTACACCCACCATACTTGGACAACTTCATCTCCTAGTGATGTACATCAATAATCCCTGACCTATATTTGACCTTGACCTACTTTTATCCTTGGATTACTTTCTTATTTCCCCTTGGTTAAGGTTTTTAGTCAAGCTTATATATGGAATATTCCTGGGCCTACAGCAACCATACTTGGAAAACTTCATCTCCTAGTGATGTACATCAATAACCCCTGACCTATATCTGACATTGACCTACATTTAACCTTGAATTACTTACTTAATTTCCCTTGGTTAAGGTTTTTAGTCAACCTTGGTTAAGGTTTTTATGCAGGCCGCGGCCACCTTGTTTGTCAAGCTATGTGTACATCGACAACCCTCGTAGTCGAGCTATGCTGTTCTCCTACAGCTCTTGTTATAATATTTGGCCACAATGTGTGTCATGGTGCTTTGTTTTGCATACGACTCGTGTCCAATCGCCCAAGGTCAAGGTCGCTTATGTTCACCTTGTTTGTAAGGCAAATGTTTTAAAATTTGTCTTTCAGTGCTGAAAGTTGTATTGTAACTAGTGCTGAATGTACAGTGTTCACTTCAAACAGGTACATTCCTGTATGTAACATTTCTGTAGAATGGACGTAAGACCCCAATCACTCAATCAATCAGTCAATCAATTAAGTCAGTCATCCGAAAACTGCACTAAATTGTTTTCCCTGACAATGCCTTGGAGGTCTCAACATGATGAATCCGATTTAATGTACAAATCTGGCTTTGATTGCAGAAATAGGCTTATGGGATTTATGGCCAGGCTAAATGTAGCTCCTGACCCACGAGAGCACTCTTGTAGCCTAATAGAGACATGTGGCTGTGATTGGAGAAATTGGACTTAATTGCGACCAGTGTAGATCCAGATCAGCCTGTGCCAGCACAGTCCGATCAGTATCTGCATTGTTAGTCATTCCATCAGTGAAACACCCGTCATGGTTCAAACAAGCGATGTAGATCGTTATCCGGCTACATACAAGTTGCTATTTGATCAGGAGCTGCACTGGTCACAAATCCTATAAACCCCATTTCTCCAGGCACAGCCACATGCAGTGTTTGTTATATGCAGATCATGTGTAACTGGTTGCATGTTCTGCAGATCCGGATCAGACTGCGCCGACTGGTCCGGATCTTCGGTGGTCACAAATCGCATAAGTCCCATTCCTACCGTCACAGCAACAACGAAGAGCTGCTTGCTACTTATGTGAAGTGTTGTTAAATCAATACCTGCCAGTGGTTTGGTTGAAGGACGTGCATTGTTGATGTGTGTATGTAAATTGTGGTTTGCTGGAGATGACACTTCTCTGCATGCTGTCATTATATGTAACTAGTCGTATAAAAATGGGCTTATTGATCAAATTGTAGATCTGCACAGTTATAGGACTGAAGAATATTTTGCCACTGGATAAATGGAGCTTATGGGTTTTGCGACCAGTGTAGATCCAGATCAGCCTGTGCATCCGCACAGTCTGATCAGGATCTGCACTGTTCGCCATTACATCAGTGATACACCTGTCGTTCTTCTCCCAAGTTCTAACAAGCAATATAGATCGTTATCAGGCTACAGGAGTGTGCTATTTTACAAACTAGCGGACAAGAATTCATCATATTTTCTTGTAATTCTCCCCGTAAATATCATGAATATGTCTTGGAATTTCATTAGAATTGAGTCCTCAGGACAATTTCAAGACATATTTACAGAGAGAAATAAAACATATACATGTACTCCTAATTCGTTTGGCGGATATTTTTGCCGCTAGCATGCAAAGGGTTAAGATCGTCTGGAAATATCAATTGATGGATTTACATGTATTGAGCATAGGCATATGCAGCCTATGATCAATAAATGTAAATCCAGTAATTGTTTACAAGAAAACATTGTTATTGTGAAATTTACAGACTATCATAATTTTGCACTTACGAACATTTTAGTCGTACAAAGTTTAGTGAAACGGGCCCCAGATGCACTTTCCTGTATCACTAATTACTATGTCACCCACCATCCAGAAACTTATAGTCAGTTAGATAAGGATTATGCATGTATGGACATGAACATGTAAAATATTGTTGCACTAATGTTCCACTGTAAAACAGAGGATGACTACTTTAAAGACACGCAATTTTGCTTTGTGATCATGAACAGACATTATCATCGGAGATAAGGGCAAAGAACGCTATCACAATTAAGCACAACTACCCTTTCTCAGCGTCCCAATTTAGAGAGGTTCCATTGTAATTCAGGTATTTGAGCCATAGCAAGTTTAATGTGTCCGTTGCAATCATGATATTAAACACATTTATGCTTTCCGGTTGACCATGTTAACCCTTTCACCCCTAAGTAACTGACATGGACTATTTACATTTAAGACTGTTACATTACGCAGAAATGGTTGACATTTTGTAAGACGTAAAAAATATTCACAAATGGTGCAGATCTTGATGAGACGGCTCGTTGCGAGCCGGCACTTCATAATCTACACTACATGTATTTGCAAATATTACGAAAGAGGTCTCTAGTGTTGAAACGGTTAACCCTTGCTACGCGGTTGACGAGTTAACCCGTCCACCGATTAGATTAGCTACTGTACGGGAGACAAGTTAACTCGTCCACGATAGGTGCCCGGGGAATCTCAGTTGCTATGTAAATTATCGATAGCGAGGCTAATACATGCAGTACACGCAGTACACGCAGTACACGCAGTACACGCAGTACACGCAGTACACGCAGTACACGCGTGATCTATACTATTTTTAGCAATGAATTATGCACATATAGGCCAAATATTAGCGATTAGTGATGTCACAGATTGTAAAATTAGCAAAGGTAATTCCGGAAGTAAATTGTTTGTGGAAAAAATGGCGGATGCAAATGAGGACTTTGCGTAAATCTTTGGAAATTCTGATTCTGAAGTGGAATTTGAGGATTTTGAAGCCGGTGAAGTGCGAGATATTCATTAGGCCAGTTTTTTTTTTATTAGTTGGTTTACAGATCCGCCGACCCGATTTTTTGACAATGTGGAAAAAAATAAAAAATTTAATTTCCGATTTTTTTTTAGATTTTTTTACCTCCGATCATTTTTTTTTGCTGTGCCGAGAAAAGTAAGTGGCGGAAACCAGATCTTAGCAGCAGCGACAACAACAACAACCTGCGAATGGACGATTCGATATGATTTGATATATCTCCAATATGATTTGATATATCTCCGTTTCAGATTGAATGTAAAAATTCAAAACCTTAACGCTCAGGTAAATGGCCTATATTTTCTGTTTTCTTGCTCCGATGTGCTTCATATTTCATGTATGCGTTCTTCCTAGGGTCCTCTACCGCCCTGCCACAAATCCACACTCGTGCCCCACTGATATTCGTTTCAACTATATCGCCGCTTCGTTGTCTTGTATTTAATTATACCAGATACGGTATTAATATGTACGCATTACGCAACCCATTCACAGTGATCAACATTCAACAGTATGTGAATATGAAACTGAGTTGCTATGTAGAATATAAAGAAACTTGCTGAACTGACTCCCTACGTTAACCGACGAACTCTTGGTCCGAGACGATGCCGGTTAACACAAGTTTCACTCTATCACAATCACTGGCCTTTTTGTTTTTTACCGACCACAAACCGACCCAACCATGAGCCTTAAAAAGGTGAACCGACCCAACCATGTGCCTTAAAAAGGTGATTTTTATGGTGTTCGGACCGTCTGTCTGTCCGTCACACGTTCGGTTAACCACTTCGTAACAGTTTCTCAAACCGGCCATATCTTCTACATAAGTTGCTCAAGTTCTTCAATATTTCAACACATCAATCATTGGTATGTGTGCTATACCTGCCTTGTCATACTTTATATTACCTTGACCTTTTGACCTTCACAGGGCTGCTGAAAGGACTTAGCAATTTCGGTTAACCAGTTTGTCACAGTTTCTCAAACTGGCCATAGCATCTACATAAGTTGCTTAACTGCTTCAATATTTCCATACTTCATTCATTTGCATGTATGCTACACCTGCCTTGCCATACTACATATGACCTTCACCCTTTGATTTAACACTTTTGGTTCACCCGTTTGTCAGTTTCTTCAATATGCTGCCGGTGGCATCCGCGCGACAGACTTTTTTTTTTATTATTTTTTTTTTATTTCCCCGACCGACCCAACCCTGTGCCAAAAAGAATAAAAAAATTGAAAAAACTTTTTTTTATTTTTATTTTTTTCCGACCGACCGACCCGATCTCGCGGAAAAAAAATCCGTAAACCAACAAATAAAAAAAAACTGGCCTTATATTCGGCAAAAATTGGTCATGTGAATTTTCTGAGCGTCATATTCCACCTTTCACAGGTGACCCTGGAAGTCCAAATTGACGCCGATGCTACTCCGTCCGAGTATTTAAACTTATTTTTACACGACACAGATTTCAATAATATTTGCCTTGAAACAAATAGATACTTTCAACAAATTAGACAACAGAAAACACCTAAGAAAAATGCATGCATTATGTCATCATTCAATGTTAGGTTTTCGTGTTACGGTCATTACTTCAACACCTTATCAGCTACAGTCATCAAACTTTATACATCCCTTTACTCTGATATGTAGATGAATATAGGACTATTCTCGGGGCCCCAGTGTCAAAAGGTCAAGGCCCCAGGGTCACGGTCAAGGCGGAACAAGGCGAGACATTTGATTCCGCGGAATTCTTGTTTCATACCTTTTCACACCTGTTGCACAACTATACAGGTAACATGTGGCATTATTACTCTGGAAAATAATATCAACATGTTGGGTGTTCTATGCACAACAAATGTCATATAGTTTATCTGTATTTTATTTCTCAAAATAATAGCATAAATAAAGCATATACAACATAATCATAATACAAGCTAATTTCCCAAAAAGAACTCCGTACAGGGATAATGCATGTAAAAATATAATTCAGCGTAGCAAGGGTTAAAGTTACTACTGCTGTTTTGACCATTTATTTGAACCATCTCAACGATTAGTCAACGCCCCGTGCAGGCACCGGGGCGGGATCAACTGATCCTGAGAATAGTGCTGCAGTAGCCATTGCTTGTCGTAAAAGGCGACTAAACTGGCTTAACGATTGGGTTCATACTTTCCGGAACCCACTATACCGGATTTGGCCCTCATGTACATTTTTGGCTTTCTTGTATGTGAGAGTTGAGTCGGGCTATGCCCCATATATAAAAGTAAGATTAGCGCTAATCCTATTACTTTTAGGGGATGGGATAAATGATGCTGGTGTGGCGAGGGCCTGGCACCAGATCAGGTTGTTCTAATTTCAGGACTGAATATATATTTTGATTGTAAATATTGAGTTCTGAAGTTGGGATTTACCCCCCTTGGACAGGTGGATACGGGACACGACCCCGTTGACCCGTCTGCGTGTAGACTCCCTGAGGCTTGTACCTCTATGTCAGAAAAGCGGACGTTAAACCCTATTCACTCACTCACTCACTCAACGATTAGTCACAACAGACATTCAGGTAGAAAGAAATGAGAACCATATTTTTCATGGGTCGACACTAACAGTGTCCCGGGATCCTGAGGTTCCCTGTTTTGTAGGAGGAATCCCTGAACTGTCCAGAAAATCCCATTCAACCTCATGTAAAAATCATGTCCATGCTGTGGAATTCCTGGCCCAAAAATTAGAATCCCTGGCCCAAAAATTAGTGTCAAACTCTGTCGGGTTTTTTTTTTAGTCGGTAAAAGCATAATAATCAGCGCGAAAGGTAATATTGTTTTGTTTATTAGACTCTGTAAGTTCATAACCCAATCCTATTAATAATTAATCCAATGCTTTATAGCGTCTGCCATGGTGTCTATTTATGACCATTTGTCTTATTTTAAGAGCCTTTTGTTAGCTGGACAACTATTTGTCCACTCTGAATGAACTTTTAGTAATAGGCTAGCCATTCAATGTGTATGTCCCTTTCTGTAATTGTTTTGATCTTTATGTTTCATCCATCTGTCTTTCCATCTGTCAATGGTCATGTAACCTTATGTGTTTAGAAAAATGGTAAGAAACCCATTTTTTATGTACCCCAAAGAGTTTATCGAAGTATAATTCCAGCACCAAATTTTTTACACAATTCCCTAACATTTGATTGGCCCGTAGCAAGTCTCTGTCCAATATTTATATCCCAATAAACTCCCACGCCAAACTACTTTCCGTAACCGTGAGGCGCAGTTAAAATAATTCTTAAGAAAACGGAAAATAAACACATTTTCTTCATGAATTTATTTCAAATGCTGGAATTATAAGGAATGAATGGCCTTTTTGTTGAATTTATCGGGGATATAAACTTGGAAAAGTCGCGGGAATACTGGACGAGGCCTTCCGGCCTTCGTCCAGTGTTCCCGCGACTTTTCCAAGTTTATACCCCGATAAATTCCACAAAAAGGCCATTCATTCCTATAACATACATCTATACTAGCCGTCCTCACCCTGTCCGTCAGTCTGTCTGAGATTTATGTTCAAAGTTTGTGTCTCTGTTGCCGTACGCATGATTGGCATCCATCATGGTTACTGATTATTAGCCGATCTATTTATAGATCGGCTAATATATTGGTTATCCATAGAATTCTGAAAAAGTTTGTAGCAACCCTTTTCTCCGCTATTCGGTAATCTACGAACGCGAATTTTTCTGTATCACTTCCAAATTGCATCAACCGATAAAGTTTGCATTTTTGGCAATTATCTCCGTTTAAAACTTTACTTATAGCCAAATAACACAATTTTGAATACGTAATGAGCTGAACGCGGAAGAGATTTAACCCGGAAGTTATTGTTGTTGAAGTCCATAGTTGGCTCTAATGGCCATATACGCCAACATACGCCGATTATTGGGCTAATTTAAAGCTTTTATATTAAACAGAACAAGTTTCAGCCACGATAATCGCGTAAAATGTGTTTATTCGGCTAATTTATAATCGACCTCTGCTCAAAATCTCCTTACTAGCAACCCCAGCATTTTCGGGTTTATCCCAGCATCTCGGGTTTATCCCATTGGATCGCATATGTGCGTCATTTGACGCTAGTTAATATTCACAAAATTTTCCACCAATCAAAACGAAGAATTGCCCTTCATAGCGAACTTTGTTTACGTATCATGCAGGGATGGCAGGGATGCATCCAGCACGCGCGATTGCGGCAATCCCCTTTAATTATTGTCAATGCCGCAAATTATTGATTATCTTGCGCCCGACATCGCGCAAAAAATCACGGATGGGGCACATTAGGCCAATCTGGGCATGTGCCTGAATACGCAGGAGCTTGCGTCTATTTTTAGATGACACTGTAACCGCTAGATATATATAGCTTTGGTTGCTCCGCCCACTCGCTTGCTGCCACAGAATTCGGACAAACACACAGTGACTACAACTTTGTGTATTGCGGAGTGTAATTTGTAGATAAATAGAGCATACAGTACAGGTGTTACGCTGGAATATTTCGCAACATAATGGTGACAACAAAACATTGCTGCTATGGCATTGCTGCTATTGGATGGATTTAGGAACGGGTTTCCAAAACCTGCACAAAATCGAGAAAAATGTCAACGCTGGGTACAGAACTGTGGTCGAAAATAGTTTACCATTGACAATGTTACCAGAGACACCTACATATGTTCGATGCACTTTACCCTGATTTGATCGGCTAATAACATCATGCTCTGCATGACTTTTCATTTCTTGTTTAGCAAACCAGTGAGCTATTGTGTTACGGCTTCTCATATGTCTCAATGTTCATCATAACATCATCTAATATTAACCGTTTCACCCCTGAATATATTATTATTTTCATGTTAATGTTCAGACCAAAAATCGTCACAAACTGATTTTAAGACTAGTTCATTGATAAAATGAAAATATGAAAATATAAAAAAAAAAATTGCCAAAAGTGCAGATCCTGATGAGACGGCTCATCGTCTTGATCTGCACTATTTGCAAGCACAGCTATAGCTGGCTTTCGGGTTCAAAGGGTTATGCTACCATCATAAAATTGAAACATTCCAAGACATGTTGATAAAAGACATGTTGGAATCGCTGTTGATAGCCTGTTAAACACCAATAAATCAAATCGCAATAAGCATATGCATCTATCAATTTCTAATCTTTCTGCAATATAGTGGGAATTAGACAGCCAACCATGCACTAGTAGAAGGAATTAGACATGCTATAGTGAGGATGTTATTTGAAAACTCCCAACACTGTATAATTATTGGAAGACACTGTCTCGACCCTCGGGAATTGGTAAAAAATTTATTCGCTGTAGCAGGGAATTAGATAATCAATAGCATAATGTACTGTCTGGTTTCCCTGTCAGGATCAAGACATGGAACTTCGCAAGTATCTTAGAAGAGAAAAATCAAATATGTATGAACGATACTCAAAGTGGTTTGTCCTAAGGAAGAAATAGGCTAAATAATCAGATTATTACTGTTGGCCGTCTCGTTGAACTACATGTAGATTTGTGGATGTGACTGGAGAAATGGGGCTTACAGGTTTTGTTGACCACTGTAGATCCAGATCAGCCTGTGCATCCGCACAGTCTGATCAGGATCTGCACTGTTCCATCATTCCATCAATGAACCACCTGTCATGCTTCTAACAAGGAATATAGATCGTTATCAGTCTACAGGAATATGTGATTTGATCAGGAGCTACTCAGTAGCCTATTTCATCAACATTGCAAAGTATACTTTGAGGGAGAAATTTTCAATTTTGTGATAAATTTATTAATTTTTATTATACTGAATTTATTACATTATCACAGCCATTATGGCTGTGATAATGTAATAAATTCAGTATAATAATTCTGCATACTTTTAATCATGAAATACATGCATTTGTTAGTTCTATTTGAAATAATGCATTTCAGGAAAAATAAATGATTACTCCCTCAAAATATACTTTGCTAGTAAAGTATACTTTGCAATGTTGATGAAATCGGCTACTGGTCACAAATCCCATTTGCCCTATTTCTCGGGTCACATATGGCGATTGACAGCCCACTACATAACAATACATGGCTCACTAATTGATGGTTAATGTTTTATGTGATTACCATCAGTGGTTAAACACACAAAAGGTCATAAAACAATAGCACCTTGGGCTAAGCTACATTTAACAGGTTTATTATAACTGATGGAAGCACTTTTTTTAAAACCCGACAAGATGTGATTATAGATCCCAATTTTTATCTTGTACATAATTATAGTCACTACTCTGTTCGTCTGTCTGTCCTCGATTTGCGTCTGTCCTCGATTTGCGTTAAAGTTTTTGGCTACATACTTACTATCTCTGCTACCGTAAGTCAAATTGGCTTGGAACTTCATATACTTATTTGTCATATATTGATATATTTCCATCCTATAGCCTTCAGATAAGGTGCGTATTGGTGTATTTTACGCAACTATTTTAGCTGAATACGCATTGATTATCAAAAGTGGGAGTACAAAATACGCATTGATTTTCAAATTGAGTAGTGAAAATAATGTCAGAAAGTTGAAAATTCACTTAGTTGAGCTGCAAAAAGCAAATTTTTGCAACTCAAATAAGTGAATGTTTACATTTGTTATATTTTTTAGCATGTGTTCCCTATTTAGTAATGAAGAAAATCAAAAACCCATCTATGAAATTAAAATACGCAATGATTTTGAAGTCCGGGGGTATAGTACGCTTTAGACACAAAACTTATCTGGAGCTCTGCCCTGTGCTAAAGGTCAAGGTCCAATTGCATATGCAACCTATGCTCAATAAATGTAAATCCAACAATTGTTTACAAGAAAACATTGTTAATGTGACATTTGCAGACATTCAAAAATTTTCACTTACGTTAGTCGTACAAAGTTTAGTGAAACGGCCTGTTTCTACAATGCAATGGCTGTTTATGCTGTAGCTCGTGTTTCTCAGCTGTCGGCAATTTGTGGCAAGGACAACATTGTGTAATATTGCCAGCTGGCTGTTCTGTGGCTTCCAAAGATTGATTTCCTGATCCAGAATCGGTGTCAGTTCAAGAGAAAGTCTTATTAACCTACTTTGTGCTGAGAATACACTATTTTGCTTACATACGATTCTAGTATTTTATTTCTGCATAGAAGTATATGTTGTGATCACTCATTTGAACCGTCTTGTCAAGACGGTTCAAATGAGTGGTCACAAGATATACTTTCATGGAGAAATGAAGGAAATACATTATTTGGAGATGTTTGCAAAATTTGCATACATTTCAATTCTATTCTACATTCTATTCAGTTGGGGCAATTTTTACTTGATGCTTCACCCCTCAAGTATCTGGCATAAACTATTCCATGTCAATTCTCAGACTTACATTATTCAGAAAAGGAGAAAGTCTGTAAAAAGAAAAAAAGGAGCATTAAAAAGCCTGATGAGATTTTGATGGATAATCAACGCTGTTTGCAAATATTTTCTTTGTGGTGTATGCGGGTAGGCCATGTCTTACATGTCTGTAAGTGGTGTGGGTGTCTGGGTGGGGGATGGCGGAAGGGTTTGGGGCAGATGGATAACCTCACAGGATTTAGACAGAATAAGATTTTGATGTCTTATTCCTACATCTGGGAATTCAATTCCAGAAGCAAAATTTCCCTGTGTAGCTGATATGATGGGCTCATTGGGCTGACTTGGGGATATCCAATAACCCCAGCAACAGAATTTTATGGTTGTCTAATTCCCATCTTTACGGTTGTTTTACTGTCTAATTCTCAGGTCATGCACCAACCCACACACCACACACAGGGAAGACATTACTGGGATCATTAGCATTGAAGTGAATATTGATGTTCAGGAAAGGCTAGAATTGATTGAAACAGTCGTGACGTCTAACACCCTTATTAATTACTATATTGGGTAGTAAATGTACGTCATTGTCGCACACCCACTTCCATATTGGATATCGTCATAGTTACTAGTTCCTTGCAAGGCTTCAGTAATTTTGCCTTGTTGTGCATGTATATAGGAAACCGGCTGAGAAGTATATGTTCTATTCATTCTGCACACTTCGAAAGCCAATCACAGAGCTGCAGATAAGGTGCGTATTGGCGTATTTTACGTACTTGTTTCAGCAGAATACGTACTGATTATCAAAAGTCGGGAGTACAAAATACTCGCACTAATGTGAAAATATGCATTGCTTTCAAATTTCAAAGTGTGTAGTGAAAATACTGTAATAAAGTTGAAATTTGCTTAGTTGAGCTGCAAAAAGCAAACAGTGTTTGCTTTTTGCAGCTCAAATAAGTGAATTTTTAAATATGTTTTATTTGTTTATCCTTTGTTCCCTATTTAATAAGGAAGAAAATCAATAGTACATTTGTAAAAGTGAAATCTGGGGGTATAATACTCTTTAGATACAAAACATATCTGGAGCTCTGTAATCCTGTTGCTGCCGGAGTGCTGGATGGAGTGGAGTGGCTGATGCCCAGGCTGATCCAGGGCTATGCTGGTCACATATTTTGTAAAGTACTTTTTCCCAGCCAGCAATCCAATTATGTGATTAGCATTGGGAAATGGTGCCATATGGCTTTTGTGACAAGTACAGGGCTCCAGATAAGCTGCGTATTTGCTTAAACCCAATTAAAATTTCCAAAAACCCTATTGAAATCAGTAGTAGCGAGTATCAAAAAGCAATAACAATTTTGTGGTACCTTTACCATGCTGCAGAAAACAATACATATAGGATATTTGTCTTATTTTCCATGAAAACACATCTTGGTATTTCATTAGAATTGTCTCCAAGGAGACAATTCTAATGAAATGCCAAGACATGTTTTCATTTCGAAGCAAACTATTCAATAATTGCTGTCTGTTGATGTTTAAATAGTTGTGTGATTTTATTTGATCCAATTAAAATTTTGAAATACCTAATTGCTTCAGAAATGAATGAGTGAAAATACTCAATTACTAATTCCTTATCTGGAGCCCTGCAAGTATAGACCCATATCAGGGTCTGCATAGTGCATGTTAACCCTAATTTCAACAATGCTGACTACAAAAGTAAATATGTGTGAACTGCGTAGATCCAGATGAGCTAGCTCGTAAAAAGCTGACGGATGATGGAAGGGTATGTGTGTCTTATCAATGAATCCGTCCTTAAGGATTCATACAGTGAATCTTATTGGGTTTCCCATTTGCTTTGGATCAGAAATAGGAAAACAAAATCATATCAGTACAGAAGAACTTCTCTAAACCAGAACGCCTTGAAACTATAATACTAATAGTGTTTCATTTGATGGTTTGACTGTCATTTATGTCTGATAATATCTGTTCATGCTTGTGGATCGGGCCAATCTAAATACATTGAAGCCTCTATACCGGACACCCTGGGGAGTAGGTCCCAGGGTGTCCAATTTAGACAGGTTACACTCTCAGTCACTGTATTTATATTTTTATACCCATATCTAAGTATTGGGTAAATATAATTTACTATATTTGAATAATTTCATTCCTATAAACAAATGTTGGCCCAATATAAACAGCTGGTATATAGAACATTATGAAAGGGTTAATTATATGTACAATATTTATGTTACTCATTTCAGGTGAGGTGTTTGATTATTTAGTCGCTCACGGCAGAATGAAAGAAAAGGAAGCTAGGGCGAAATTCAGACAGGTAAATATAGATATCTATGGTAGCTGTATGTTCACTGTTGGTCAGGTTCCGGTGTATGATACTAACATGACCCTGTAGATCCTGGTTCTACCGAGTGTAGGACAAAATCCCCCCCGGACATAATTCCCCCCCCCCCCCCCCCATGATTTTTGACACAGGACAAAATCCCCCCATTGAAAATGTAGCCTAGGACAAAATCACCCCCCCCCCCCCCATCATATTCAGTACTTTTATTTGCACAATAAACATCAAGCACATTTAATGAAGTATTTTCAGTTGCACAATCAAACAAGCACATTTAATAAAGTATTTTCAGTTGCGCAATAAACGTCAAACAAGAATGTCTGTATCGTTTGTACATTTGTATACTGTATGGTCCCAAACCATATTGTTTTAGTGAAGAATCGATTACCATTTCAAAGAATTATACGCCAAAACCTAGGTAAATCCTGTAACAATCGTTCTAGTGAAGAATCGATTACCATTTCAAAGAATTATACGCCAAAACCTAGGTAAATCCTGTAACAATCGTTCATTTCTGTTTGTTTTAATGAAACATAATCCTTAATCAACTACTTGAAAGAAATCCGGCAAAATTCAATTACCGTGATTAAAGAGGATTAGAGGGTGAAATTTGAAAACCAATTAATGCAATGATTCTTTCAAAACATATTGATGGGGTGGGGGGTGATTATGTCCTACCTGTGATTTTGGACGGCAGGGTATTTTGTCCTACCTGCCTTTTAGACGGGGAGAGGGGGGGGGGATTTTAGACAGGGGGGATTTTGTCCTCCTGTGTCAAAAAATTATGGTGGGGATTATGTCCGGGGGGGGGGGGGGGGGATTTTGTCCCTATCCCGGTTCTACCCAGTCTACTACTATTGGTTGTTGTGCAACAGACATTAATGATTTAACCCTTAGACCGCTATCTTAATTTTTTTGTCGTCTGCTGTTTATTTTTTATTTTCCAGTTTTGTCAAAGCATGTTAGTATAATTTACAACATGGTTTAACAGCACTTTAGAATAATTTCCATTGGAAATGATTCTGAAGTGCTGTCAAACCATGTTTTATTGAGAAATAAGTGGAGATATAAAAGCAACAGCAGACAACAATTGTTGTGAGTAGCGGTATAAGGGTTAAACAGCATTGAATCTGTTTACACTTCATATGTCAGTTCCGAACTCTTTGCTGGCTGGGAAACTCGTGGGATGTAAATAGTTCAAAATAGCACTGGACATTTTATTAGGTTTGAGGAATTTGATTCCTCAAACCTTTTGTTTTCGTTGGTTTTTTTTCTTTTCTTTTTCTTTTTATTCAGCCGTCGAGACTACAGCCCAAACCGCTGGTCGGATCGACTTCAAATTTTGTATACCGATTCGCATCAACAGTGAGACGAGAATAACTCAATTTTCAGAATTCTCATGACGTCACTTTTTACGAAACCGGAAGTGACGTCATATATCATATAATTCCCTATAACTTCCTTATTTTCCAACCGATTTCAAAAATTCTTTTTGTATTCGAAAGCTGCGAGAAATCTCTATCTTCGCTTGCCTGGCCGTTATTGGCTATCTGCTCAAATGAGAGAGCTATTGACATGTGAAGTTGAGAAAAATGAAAAAAATCAACAATTTCGGATTTTCTTTTTTATTTTATTTTAACGGGTGGTCTTCGAAAACAGTTTCCAATTTGTACAGTAATCTCAGCAACATTTTAATTTTTTGACAGCGTCACGCGGGACATTCATCCGCACAAAAGATGATACTTTTCAGAGCTATAGCTTGAAGAGTTCCGATTCTATTGCCTTTCAAACTTGGACGTTTTTTTTTTAAATTTTTCAAATTTGAAATGTTCATAACTGTGTTATTATCTAACCGATTTCAAATATTTTTTTTCCATTAAAAAGCCAACAAAATTCTCTATCTCCGCTTCGCTGGTAGTTTTGGCTATCTGCCCAAATGAGAGAGTTGTAGGCATTTGAAGTTTGGTTCTTTCATTTTTTTAAATTTGAAATGGTCATAACTTTTTTATTATTCAACCGATTTCAAATATTTTTTTTCCATTAAAAAGGCAATAAAATTCTCTATCTCCGCATCACTGGTAGTTTTTAGCTATCTGCTCAAATGAGAGAGCTACATGCATTTGAAGTTTTTTTTCTTCAATTTTTCAAATTTTAAATGTTCATAACTTTGTTATTATCTAACCGATTTCAAATATTTTTTTTCCATTAAAAAGCCAACAAAATTCTCTATCTCCGCTTCGCTGGTAGTTTTTGGCTATCTGCCCAAATGAGAGATTTGTAGGCATTTGAAGTTTGGTTCTTTCATATTTTTTTTTCTTTGTTGTTCAACATAATCATGATAATTATACCGATGAAAGCCGAAACAGGCCGAATGCCTGTGGCTGCGGCTAAATCTAACGGGTGGTCTTTGAAAACAGTTTCCAATTTGTACAGTAATCTCAGCAACAACATAATTTTTGACAGCGTCACGCGGGACATTCATCCGCAACAAGAAGTGATATTTTTCAGAGCAATGGCTTGAATAGTTCTGATTCTATTGTCTTTCAAACTTGGACGTTTTTTTTTCAATTTTTCAAATTTGAAATGGTCATAACTTTTTTATTATCTAACCGATTTCAAATATTTTTTTTGCATTAAAAAGCCAACAAAATTCTCTATCTCCGTTTCGCTGGTAGTTTTTGGCTATCTGCCCAAATGAGAGAGTTGTAGGCATTTGAAGTTTTTAAAAAAAATTGAAATGGTCATAACTTTTTTATTATTCAACCGATTTCAAATATTTTTTTCCATTAAAAAGGCAATAAAATTCTCTATCTCAGCATCGCTGGTAGTTTTCAGCTATCTGCTCAAATGAGAGAGCTACATGCATTTTGAATTTTTTTGTTTTTTTTTTCAATTTTTCAAATTTTTAAATGTTCATAACTTTGTTATTATCTAACCGATTTCAAATATTTTTTTTCCATTATAAAGCCAACAAAATTCTCTATCTCCGCTTCGCTGGTAGTTTTTGGCTATCTGCCCAAATGAGAGAGTTGTAGGCATTTGAAGTTTGGTTCTTTAATTTTTTTATTTTCTTTGTTGTTCAACATAATCATGATAATTATACCGATGAAAGCCGAAACAGGCCGAATGCATTTTTCAAATTTGAACTGGTCATAACTTTTTTATTATCTAACCGATTTCAAATATTTTTTTTGCATTAAAAAGGCAACAAAATTCTCTATCTCCGTTTCGCTGGTAGTTTTTGGCTATCTGCCCAAATGAGAGAGTTGTAGGCATTTGAAGTTTTTAAAAAAAATTGAACTTCCTTATTGTTCAACCGATTTCAAATATTTTTTTTGCATTAAAAAGCCAATAAAATTCTCTATCTCCGGTTCGCTGGTAGTTTTTAGCTATCTGCTCAAATGCGCGAGCTACATGCATTTGAAGTTTGAGAACGAGCATATAAACTTAGCCGCCTAGAACAGTGTGTAGGTTAGACACCACCAAATAGTTTTACTATATAATTTAACCGAATGCCATCCAATAAGGCCAGTCTCTCCTACTTTCACTATTCATATGGATGCTGTGGGACCCACTTGTACATGACCTGCAGCCAGTCTGTACTGGTTCTGCATGAACTAAACAATAGGTTCATTTACTCCTAAGAAAGAAAAATCCAACCTTGTCATATCCTCCAATATTGTGTACATTTTTTGGCCACGGAAACTCCGTTTACATCAAGTGACCAACAGGGTCAGTGTTTTCTTTTAAATGCTACAAATATGCTGAAAACTGGTGTTGAAGGCACCCCAAAATGTTCCTGAAGTGAAACTGGGTAGTAATGGATCAAGATTTGCAAGCAAACGGTGTCTGTGACCTCAAAACACCCGCACTATTTTTTATACCGGACTACTTTTGCATACACCCTGGGCGGTTTCGCACCATTTGGTGTCTTCTAACCTATAAGTGTACCAGTCCCACTACAAATCATTCTACAATATTCACTATTCAAAAACTTAGCTTCTATTCCTGGATACAGTACCAAGTTTGGAGCAAATATCTCAAATGGTTGTCACACAGCACTGTGTAACTCCACCATGTGGACTGTCCACATTCTGCCTTAAATTTGAGCTACTACAGAACTATGGAGAATTTTAATAGATGATGAATTAAAAGCACAAATCTCCATAAAGTCACATAACATTACCCTAAATAGTGTTATAGCTAACCATTATACATATACAGAACTCATCACTGAAACTATACCAACATGTATGCCACTCTGGAATGGTCGACAGACAAAAGGGTACTGGCTTGGAACGGTCAGTCAAGACATTTGCTTTATAACACAGGAGGAAAGGAAAAACAATGTTTTCTGAGTACTAGTGTATTGGTACTATACCGATATGCGAAAACAATACACTTACGCCTAACTTTGGCAAATCTTGGAACAGCGTCGCGATGTCGCGCCACTTTCCATAACTTCTTAATTGTCCATCAGCAAGCCAATATCAATGAAAAAAAAAAAGAAAAACACACTATAATCACTGTTTCGGTGTATATTTCTGTCACATTCCAAGCCCAATCACCTACAGGTAATTTGCATACACTGGTTTTATTATATTTGACTAAATAAAGCTGAGAAATCAAGATTTTAGAAGATTTTGAAGCCGATAACTGTCCGTCTGAGATACAAAAAGAACAAATATGTTGCATCGCGGAGTCTGCTCGATTATTCTTGTCGCAGTAACTTTAAAATTATGTTCCCAGAGACATAGCTACAAGAAACATAAACTTCCAACTTCAAATTCTACAAACAAACATATCTCACATAGGGCCTATGCACACCTTATAGGTTAGACACCACCAAATAGTTTTACTATATAATTTAACCGAATGCCATCCAATAAGGCCAGTCTCTCCTACTTTCACTATTCATATGGATGCTGTGGGACCCACTTGTACATGACCTGCAGCCAGTCTGTACTGGTTCTGCATGAACTAAACAATAGGTTCACTTACTCTAAGAAAGAAAAATCCAACCTTGTCATATCCTCCAATAGTGTACATTTTTTGGCCACGGAAACTCCGTTTACATCAAGTGACCAACAGGGTCAGTGTTTTCTTTTAAATGCTACAAATATGCTGAAAACTGGTGTTGAAGGCACCCCAAAATGTTCCTCAAGTGAAACTGGGTAGTAATGGATCAAGATTTGCAAGCAAACGGTGTCTGTGACCTCAAAACACCCGCACTATTTTTTTATACCGGACTACTTTTGCATACACCCTGGGCGGTTTCGCACCATTTGGTGTCTTCTAACCTGTACAGCTGACAAACTTCGAGGTGGAGGCCAGACAGGTATGGTGGGCTGTATCAGACACTGGTTTTATATACGAACTGACATGCTGTGAGTGCTTTAGAATCGTCTTAACTTCAATGTCAGACTAGGGGGTTAACGGTACACATTTCGTAGAACGTTATATAATGAAAAATGCTTAGAATAGTCAAGCGATTCTGAAAATACAAAACTTTATTTTTTCAATTTCATTGGAATTGCATCAATTTTTTTTGAGTTTCATATGTTTTCGTCATTGGCAATGTCTTCTAATCACTTTGCCAGTGTACGTTTGTCAGTACATCAAGCCTCAAACCGTTGATGCAGCTTCAGCTGCTCTAGTTGTACTTTCTCCTGTAAATATCATGAATATGTCCGGACTCTAATGTAATTCCAAGACATATTTATAGAGAGAAATAAGAAAAAACTAGAGCAGCTTGAGCTGCATCAACGGTTTGAGCCTCAAACATTGATTTCATGTGTAACTAAGCTTTAGCCCAAGGTGTAAACTATCGGTTACAAAAAGAATTTCTGAAGTTTTAGAATGAACAGTCCAACATTATTGTGTTCGCATCATCACACCGATGTGGGGCCGGTTGGCTTAGAGGTAGAGCGATGGACTCGGAGCGAGAGATACCGGGTTCGATCCTCAGCCAAAGTTTTAGCTAAAGGACTGAAATATCGACTACAGCAAAAACAATTGAAATCGAATGATAAATAACGAAGCTGACGTCACATCCGTTTGCTCTATTTTGAAAACTTGAAAAAAATACGTTCATCTTTGACATCGAATAGAGCCGTAAGTAGTCAAGATATAGCTCTGAAAATTATCATCTTTCATGCGGCTGACACTCCCCTATCACCCTGGCAAGACATAATGTTGCTGACAGTACTGTACAAATTGGAAAACGTTTGTAAAGACCACCCATTATCAGCCGAAATTCGGCAAAATCGTTGAAAAGTATGTACATTTTTTCAAATTCAAATGCATATAGATCTTTTATTTGAGCAGATAGCCGAAAACTGTCAGCGAATCTGAGATAGAGAATTTTGTCAGCTTTCCAATGCAAAGAGAATTCTTGAAATCGGTTGGAAAATAAGGAAGTTATAGGAAGTATGACGTCACTTCCGTTTTCGTGGAAAGTAGCATTAAAAGATATCTGAAAATCTCTGAGTCTCTGCTCACACTTGATCCGAATCGGTATGCAAAATTTGAAGTCGATTCGACCAGCGGTTTGGTGTAGATGGAGGGAGCCCGTAAGTCAGCGGATGATTATTTTTCGATAGTTATCGCCCTTAAATGGCAGTTTACGCCATTTGTAAATACACCTAATAAAACGGAAATATGCAATATTCCGCCAGTGAAGTTTTCGTTTGTTTTTCACCATAGGCCGGGCACAAAGCGGGAAGTTTTAGCTAAAGGACTGGAAATATTCGACCGCAGCAAGAAATTTTGAAATCTATTGATAAATAACGAAGCTGACGTCACATCCGTTTGCTCTATTTTGAAAACTTGAAAAAAAGAAGTTCATCTTTGACATCCAATAGAACCGGAAGTAGTCAAGATAGAGCTCTGAAAATTATCATCTTTTATGCGCCTGACACTCCCCTATCACACTGGCAAGAAATTATGTTGCTGACATTACTGTACAAATTGGAAAACGTTTGTAAAGACCACCCGTTATCAGCCGAAATTCGGCAAAAATTCGGCAAAATCGTTGAAAATGTATGTACATTTTTAAACTTCAAATGCCTATAGCTCTCTTATTTGACCAGATAGCCGAGAACTGTCAGCGAGGCCGAGATAGAGAATGTTGTCAGCTTTCCAATGCAAAAAGAATTTTTTGAAATCGGTTGGAAATGAGGAAGTTATAGAAAGTTATAGAAAATATGACGTCACTTCCGGTTTCGTGGAAAGTGGCATTAAGATATTTCTGAAAATCTCTGAGTCTCTGCTCACACTTGATCCGAATCGGCATGCAAAATTTGAAGTCGATCCGACCAGCGGTTTGGGCTGTAGACTGAACGGCTGAATAATATTTGAAATCGGTTAGATAATACAAAAGTTATGACCATTTTCAAATTTGAAAAATTGAAAAAAAAACGTCCAAGTTTGAAAGGCAATAGAATCAGAACTATTCAAGCCATTGCTCTGAAAAATATCATCTTCTGTGCGGATGAATGTCCCGCGTGACGCTGTCAAAAAATTATGTTGCCACAGCATGTCAGTTCGTATATAAAACCAGTGTCTGATACAGCCCACCATACCTGTCTGGCCTCCACCTCGAAGTTTGTCAGCTGTACACACTGTTACTAGGCGGCTAAGTTTATATGCTCGATTCTCAAACTTCAAATGCATGTAGCTCGCGCATTTGAGCAGATAGCTAAAAACTACCAGCGAATCGGAGATAGAGAATTTTATTGGCTTTTTAATGCAAAAAAAATATTTGAAATCGGTTGAATAATAAGGAAGTTATGACCATTTCAACTTTTTTTTAAAACCTTCAAATGCCACCTACACTCTCATTTGGGCAGATAGCCAAAAAACTACCAGCGAAACGGAGATAGAGAATTTTGTTGGCTTTTTAATGCATATTTGAAATCGGTTAGATAATACAAAAGTTATGACCATTTCAAATTTGAAAAATTGAAAAAAAAAACGTCCAAGTTTGAAAGGCAATAGAATCAGAAACTATTCAAGCCATTGCTCTGAAAAATATCATTCTTCGTGCGGGATGAATGTCCCGCGTGACGCTGTCAAAAAACATGTTGCTGAGATTACTGTACAAATTGGAAACTGTTTTCAAAGACCACCCGTTTAAAATTAAAATAAAAATCTGAAATTGTTGATTTTTTTCTTTTTTCTCAATTTCACATGTCTATAGCTCTCTCATTTGAGCAGATAGCCAAACATTGTCAGCGAAGCGAAGATAGAGAATTCTCGCAGCTTTACAATTCAAAAAGAATTTTTGAAATCGGTTGGAAAATAAGGAAGTTATAGGGAATTATATGATATATGACGTCACTTCCGGTTTCGTAAAAAGTGACGTCATGAGAATTCTGAAAATTGCGTTATTCTCGTCTCACTGTTGATGCGAATCAGTATACAAAATTTGAAGTCGATCCGACCAGCGGTTTGGGCTGTAGTCTCGACGGCTGAATAAAAAGAAAAAAAAGAAAAAAAAAAAAAAAAAAAAAAAAACCAACGAAAACAAAAGGTTTGAGGAATCAAATTCCTCAAACCTAAATAGTCTAATTTGTTATTTTCAACGCTACATGCAAAGTGTTGAGGTTGAACTAATCAGTAAGATTCGAGATTTGGTGATTTATATGCTGCTCCCTATGCGATAACTGTGGTTGACATGCTGGACTCCAGCCTAACGTGTGTGTGTTGGTCCGAGACAAGCTGAAGGACCACATGAATTTCCAAGCCGACAGTAAGCTGTCCATCTGTGAGACATACCTAATAATGTATGGTGGCTCATTAGGGACATTCGTCCCTTCGCCCTTCGAAGGGACGATACTTATTGCCCTATATAGTTGATAATTACGCCGCCTAAATTTATGCCTCGCACATTAGCGCCTCATAATCTTCGTTTCTTCATTTCGCTGCCAAGCTGTTTTATGCCTATAGGGGCGAAAAGACGATAATTAGCATGGCGAAAAGACAAAGTTTAACTAGAGCAGCTGAAGCTGCATCAACGGTTTGAGGCTTGATGTACTGACAAACGTACACTGGCAAAGTGATTAGAAGACATTGCCAATGACGAAAACATATGAAACTCAAAAAAAATTGATGCAATTCCAATGAAATTGAAAAAATAAAGTTTTGTATTTTCAGAATCGCTTGACTATCCTAAGCATTTTTCATTATATAACGTTCTACGAAATGTGTACCGTTAACCCCCTAGTCTGACATTGAAGTTGAGACGATTCTAAAGCACTCACAGCATGTCAGTTCGTATATAAAACCAGTGTCTAATACAGCCCACCATACCTGTCTGGCCTCCACCTCGAAGTTTGTCAGCTGTACACACTGTTCTAGGCGGCTAAGTTTATATGCTCGTTCTCAAACTTCAAATGCATGTAGCTCGCGCATTTGAGCAGATAGCTAAAAACTACCAGCGAACCGGAGATAGAGAATTTTATTGGCTTTTTAATGCAATTTTTTTTTGGAAATCGGTTGAATAATAAGGAAGTTATGACCATTTCAATTTTTTTTAAAAACTTCAAATGCCTACAACTCTCTCATTTGGGCAGATAGCCAAAAACTACCAGCGAAACGGAGATAGAGAATTTTGTTGGCTTTTTAATGCAAAAAAAATATTTGAAATCGGTTAGATAATAAAAAAGTTATGACCATTTCAAATTTGAAAAATTGAGAAAAAACGTCCAAGTTTGAAAGACAATAGAATCAGAACTATTCAAGCCATTGCTCTGAAAAATATCATCTTCTGTGCGGATGAATGTCCCGCGTGACGCTGTCAAAAAATTATGTTGCTGAGATTACTGTACAAATTGGAAACTGTTTTCAAAGACCACCCGTTAAAATAAAATAAAAATCTGAAATTGTTGATTTTTTTCATTTTTCTCAATTTCACATGTCTATAGCTCTCTCATTTGAGCAGATAGCCAAACATTGTCAGTGAAGCGAAGATAGAGAATTCTCGCAGCTTTACAATTCAAAAAGAATTTTTGAAATCGGTTGGAAAAAAATAAGGAAGTTATAGGGAATTATATGATATATGACGTCACTTCCGGTTTCGTAGAAAGTGACGTCATGAGAATTCTGAAAATTGCGTTATTCTCGTCTCACTGTTGATGCGAATCGGTATACAAAATTTGAAGTCGATCCGACCAGCGGTTTGGGCTGTAGTCTCGACGGCTGAATAAAAAGAAAAAAAAGAAAAAGAAAAAAAAAACCAACGAAAACAAAAGGTTTGAGGAATCAAATTCCTCAAACCTAATTATTGTATCCCCCCGGACTCCGTCGGGGGATACTATGGATTTGACAGCGCGCCGCGTCCGCCGCAGACACTTCTTGTCCGGAGCATAACTCGAACACCCTTTGGATATTTTCATGAAACTTCACACATGCATAGACCACGACCCGAAGGTGTGTCGCGCACAAGAATGACAACTCTTGCATAGCTAATTTTTTAGTTATCTCCCTTTTTTGTTTCTCGCACTGATTTCGTGTCCGGAGCATAACTCCACCACCCTTTGGAATATTTTCATGAAACTTCTTACACATGCATAGACCACGACGAAGGTGTGTCGACGAAGGTGTTGTGGCACAAGAATGACAACTCTTGCATAGCTAATTTTTTTAGTTATCTCCCTTTTTTGTTTCGCGCACTGATTGACCATAACTCGACCACCCTTTGGAATATTTTTATGAAACTTAACACATTCAATTAGACCACGAACCGAAGGTGTGTCGTGCACAAGAATGACAACTCTTGCATAGCTAATTTTTGAGTTATCTCCCTTTTTTGTTTTCGCTCACTGATTTCTGTCCGGAGCATAACTCGACCACCCTTTGGAATATTTTCATGAAACTTCACACATGCATAGACCACGACCCGGAGGTGTGTCGCGCACAAGAATGACAACTCTTGTGTAGCTAATTTTTGAGTTATCTCCCTTTTTTGTTTTGCGCACTCTACAAACTGGACAATAATGCATGAAGACCTGTTTTCTCGTCTGCTCTGTACACCTTTTCTCGTGTGCTCTGTACACCTTAACTGTAGAGAGAACAATAGAAACTGGGAGAACCATGTGCTAGCATGGGCTAGCATGTGCAGATGTCCAGTGCTTGACCACTGTTGACCAGGTAATTTATACAGGTAAATTACTACATTGGATATTACTACATTGGATATTACATTGAAAATATTGTGGCATTATGTGGACCTATGCAGATATATGTAGATGAATATAGGACTATTAAAAAATTAAAAAAAAATGGGCTCCAGTAGCAAGTTAACGCATTATTATTTTTAATTTTTTTCCACTTTTTTTCCATTTTTTTTTTTCATTTTTTTTTTCAAATTATTTTTCAATTTTTGTCTAGTAGCATAAGGTCGTAAGTGCTATATACAGACTATTATCATATAATAAAACTAATTATTGATATTGAGCCATAGAATATAATCTGATATATTCTATGGTTCACTAGTCAATAATTGTATAATATGTTCGGGCCAGTGAAAATTGCTTTCGGGCCCAGGCTCGAGGTCAAGGCGGGACAAGGCGAGGCATCTGATTCCGCGGAATTCTTGTTTACTTATCTCCCTTTGTTGTTTCGTGCTCTGATTTTGTATCCAGAGCATAACTCGAACACCCTTTGGAATATTTTTATGTCCGTCCGTCCGTCACAAAACTTTAACACTCGGGTAAATGTCTCATAATTTCTTCATCCTTCGACCGATCTGCTTCATATTTCATATACGCATTGCTCTAATGGTCCTCTACCGCCCTGTGCCAAATCCACGTTCGTCCTGCCCCCGCCAAGCCCAGGGTCAAGGTCACATACTCAGTGCTTCAAAAACTTTAACGCTCGGGTAAATATCTTATAATTTCTGTTTTCTTTCATGGATCATCTTCATATTTCATATACGCATTGTTCTAATGGTCCTCTACCGCCCTGTGCCAAATCCACGTTCGTCCTGCCCCCGCCAATCCCAGGGTCAAGGTCACATACTTGGTGCTTCAAAAACTTTAATGCTCAGGTAAATATCTTATAATTTTTCTTTCCATTCAACGGATCAACTTCATATTTCATATATGCGTTGCTCTAATGGTTCCTCTACCGCCCTGTGCCAAATCCACGTTCGTCCCGCCCCCCGCCAAGCCAGGGTTAACATCTATTACTTAGTGCTTCAAAAACTTTAACGCTCAGGTAAATATCTTATAATTTCTGTTTTCTTTCACGGATCAGCTTCATATTTCATATATGCATTGCTCTAATGGTCCTCTACCGCCCTGTGCCAAATCCACGTTTGTCCTGCCCCCGCCATGCCCAGGGTCAAGGTCACATACTTGGTGCTTCAAAAACTTTAACGCTCAGGTAAAAGAAACTTTTGACTTGCAATTTGGCCTCATTTATTATCAAAGCGATATGTGGGACATCGTGTTCTATGAACACATTTTCTAGTTTATTAAACTTCACACATGCATAGAAGACGACCCAAAGGTTGTTTTGTTGTGTCGCACGTAAGAATGACAACTCTTGCGTCGTTAATTTCTTAGTTATCTCCCTTTGGTGTTTCGTGCACTGATTTCGTGTCTGGAGCATAACTCGGAAACACCCTTTGGAATATTTTTCATGAAACTTCACACATGCATAGACCACGACCCTAAAGGTGTGTCCCGCAAGAATGACAACTCTTGCATCACTAATTCTTTAGTTATCTCCCTTTGTTTTTCCGTCACTGATTTTGTCTCCGGAGCATAACTCGAACACCCTTTTTTCAAACTACTTGTGTATCTGGGGAGGGGGATACACATGCGCTTGTCGACAAGCGTCCATTTCTAGTTAAACTTCGTTTCTTCACCACGCTAATCTTCGTTCCGTCGCCATGAGTAAACAAAGAGATGAAATGTCCCTAATGAGCCACCATAGAAATGTATTATCCTTGCATATATGGTGTATGGACGACGTGCTTGAAAAGTACTTTGCTCTTGAAGTTTTTTTCATAATCTGTGCTCATGTATATCTTGGCCCACGCTTGTGAGCATGTACTCCATTCTCATGCTCAAAATCGGGACGTTTGTTTGGTCCTGGCTTAGCTGTTCTTGATGTTCTTGATGTTTTATGGTCATAAAATGCCAATCAATCAATCATTCTATGAGTGGGTGGAAGGTGGGTGCAAGCGATGAGTAATTTAACGATCGGGGTTCATCCTTACCGGAATTCCGACTGGAGACCTGGTTTGGCCCTCACATACGTCTTTGGCATTTTGTATGTGACAGTTGAATCTGGTTATACCCCTTATGTGAGTATTACGATTGTTCGTAATCCTATTTTAGGGGAAGGGGCCAAGTGACTTTGGTGTTGTATGGACCTGCCACCAGGTCAGGTTATTCTAATTTCAGGGCTGAATATATTGTATCTCGATGTAAATATTCAGTTCTGATTTTGGAATTTTCCCCCCAATGCAGCAGGTTTAAAACGGGTATCGAACCCGTTTGACGCCCGGGGCTTACATGACCTTAGCTGTTGATAGGCCGTTAAACACCAATAAACAAACAAACAAACAAGGTCAAATTACTTTGAAGTTCTTTGGTTAAAGTTTTTGGTTAAGTTTTTTGGTTAAAGTTTTTCGTTATACTATAGCTCTGCAACTGCTTTGCCCATTACCCCCCCCCCGCTCCTCCCGTGCGGCCCCTGTGCCCAATGTCAAGGTCAAATTACTTTGAAGTTTTTGGTTAAGTTCTTTGGTTAAAGTTGTTGGTTAAGTTTTTTGGTTAAGTTTTTTGGTTAAAGTTTTTGGTTAAGTTTTTTGGTTAAAGGTTAGTTTTTCGTAAAGATTTTGTTATACTATATCTCTGCAACTGCTTTGCCCATTACCTTGCTTACTTACTGACTTCAAATTACTGGGGGTGTTTATCATCTTATCTATATCATTCTTTTATTCTATCCCCCTCCCGTGCGGCCCCCTGTGCCCAATGTCAAGGTCAAATTACTTTGAAGTTTTTGTTGTTTTTTGGAAGTTTTTTTGGTTAAAGTTTTTGTTATACTTTCTGCAATGCTTTGCCCATTTTACCCTTGAAATTACATGGGGGTTTATCATCATCTATTTTTTCATATCCCCCCCTGCGGCCCCTGTCAATGTCAAGGTCAAATTACTTTGAAGTTTTGGTTAAATTTTTTTACGCGCCCGCTTTCGGAAAGCGCGATATAGTCGGCACTTTGGCGTACGTACGTACGTACATGTGTCCGGTTAAAGTTTTTGGTAAAGTTTTTTTGGTTAAAGTTTTTCGTTATACTATATCTTTTTTTTTAGTGTCCATGCCTCGCCACAAGGCGTGACATGCAGGCCGCGGCCATCTAGTTTTATGTAAATATTCCATTTTGATTTCGAGATTTTGCCCCCAATGCAGCAGGTTAAATGTGTGATCGAAATGTTGGTCCAGTCCTAAATGACCTTAGCTGTTGATAGGTCATTAAACACCAATAATTCCAGCACAAAAATATTTACACAATTCCCTAACACCAATAAACAAACAAACAAACAAACAATCATTCTATGTCTCGTCATATGGAATTGCCTAATTTCGAGTATGAATTTGAAGAACCCTCTGAAAGTTTTGCAGTGAAACCTCCCAGGGTGTCCGGCTTAGAGAGGCTTCACTGTAAATTAGGTATTTGATCATTCTGAGTCATAGGTGTGTGCTATGCGATCATGAACAGACATTATCACCCGAGATAAATGGCCAAGAAACTCATCAAAATAAGATCATAGGTGTTTTATTGGTGGTTTAGAGATGTTCCACTGTATAAGCACACACACTTGTGTGTTTAGCTAATTTGTTTGTTTTGTAGTATGCCTCTTGGGCATATTTCTACCTTAGTTATAAGCTCAGGGCCCATGAAATTTCAACATCTCTTTTTGCTATTATATTTGCAGATAATCTCTTCTGTACAGTATTGCCATCAAAAGAATATCGTCCACAGGGATTTAAAGGTAGGTTATTGTGGTTGCTGGCTGATTAATAGTGGTTGTGACTGGAGACACGGGCTTAATGGATTTGTGGCGGTGTAGATCTTGATTAAATAACACTCTTCTGAACGCGACGGCGTAAATTAACGTTAGGGGTTCCTCCTTATAGGAATCACGATTTGCCTGGTTTAGCCCTCGGGTACGTGTTTATCTTTTTAGCTCACCGAGCGATGCTCATGTGAGCTATTGTTACCGCAATGTGTCCGTCGTCCGTCGTCGTCCGTGAACATTTTCAAACGTCTTCTCCTCGGTAACCATTGGGCCTATAGTCAACAAACTTCATGGTCATGGTCCTAAGGTAGGGGGATTACAAAATTGTTAAAATGATGTAGTTACGTAATCCAAGATGCCTGCCATCTAAAAATAGCACAAATTCTTCAAAAATATTCTTCTCAAGAACCGCCAACCGGTTTTCGACAAAACTTGGTAGAAATGATCGATGTACAATGCTCTTTCAAAGTTGTTAAAATGGTGACCCCGGGGTTAAAATGGCCGTGGCCCGTGGGGTCAAATTGGGGTCACATCTTATTTTTGACCGAATATGGTCATGTCATATATCAAATCGAAGGTATCAACAAGGCGATCACTCTGGTGCATTTTCGAAATCGGATGGTTATGTCATCCAAGACGGCTGCCGAAAGGTCAAAAGGTCGTTCTTTTATTAGAGATTTCAAAATAGGGGGATTGCAAAATTGTTAATATGACGTCATTACGTAATACAAGTTGGCCACCATCTAAAAATAGCACAAATTCTTCAAAAATCTTTTTCTCAAGAACCGCCAACCGGATTTCGACAAAACTTGGTAGGAATGATCGATGTACAATGCTCTTTCAAAGTTGTTAAAATGGTGACCCCGGGGTCAAAAATAGGCGTGGCCCGTGGGGTCAAATTGGGGTCAAATTTTATTTTTGACCGAATATGGTCATATTATATATCAAATGGAAGGTATCTATGAGGCGATCACTCTGGTACATTTTTTGTCGAAATCGGATTGTTATGTCATCCAAGATGGCCGCAGAAATGTCAAACGGTCGTTCTTTTATTAGAGATTTCAAAATTCTTCTTCACATGAACTGCTTGGCCCATGGTTGCCAAACTTAAAAGTTATAGTCCATGGGTGAAGCCTTTTCAGATTTGTTAAAATGGAGGTCATCGCTAATCCAAGATGGCCGCCATCTAAAAATAGCATAAATTCTTAAAAAATCTTCTTCTCATGAACCGCTAGCCGGATTTCGTCGAAACTTGGTAGGAATGATCGATGTACAATGGTCTTTGAAAGTTGTTAAAATGGTGACCCCGGGGTCAAAAATGGGCGTAACACTGGTCGCAGAACCCATAAGCCCCATTTCTCCAGTCACAGCCACAAATAACACTTGTTCTCATTATATTTCTTATTCGAAAAGGTAATACTACTTCTTGCATTTTCCTAAAATGTTGGGCAAGTAGCTTTTTGGTCTGGGCGAGTAGATTATAATTGTACTTGCCCGGCCGGGCAAGTACAAAAAGTGAATATTTTTAAGCCCTGAGGCTTTTACAATTGGTGATAATGACCAAACGGAGATGTTTGTGTCAGAATTTGCTAATGTTGGCTATACCTGGGGGGCCAACACGATTCTTCCGGGCCGGCGTGCTATTTTTGGTTTGACTATGCGAATATATTATTTGGACCCCTAATAATACATTTCCACTGTATAGCCCTCTCAATTTTTTGCTCAATGCTCAGGAACGCAAATCCAAGATGGCCGCCATTTTTTTTTATAAAAAATATTTAGTTAGTAACTAATTAATTCTAATGACATAAAACCCCGTTCAAATGACTTAACCATACTTGCTTTATGCATATAAAATATATTGATACTTTCCTTAGGAAATGGCGGTGTACATGGGTACTCCGGCTTCCTCCCAAACAAAACGAAAAACACACAAATAATATATAATTGCCAAAATGTTCGCATATATTTTAATTATAAAAGCATTTGTAAACTATAAATAATTTACAATTATTGATGAACTTAATCTTATTATAGGTCATCAAGTATCATTCCCTTGTGAATAGCCATACATGGCATACATGTACACACACGTATTAAATGTTAACCTACATTATAAATGTACCTGCCACTACCGACTCCCGATGTATACTATATTACTGAAGCCCCAGTGTGTTTCGTGAACTTCCGACCGGCGTGCTCTCTTTTTTGTTTGATCATAGTTTGAAAATGCAAATATATACATATCTGAAAATGTTTCCCACGGCGCAAACGACCGTTCCAATACAGTACCCTATATGCATTATGTAACCCCAAAATACTGAAGCTGGTATTGGCAAATGCGTGCTTAGACCCCCAATCGGATTTCAATTTATATCATAATTCAATCTGTATCAGAATCTGACTCTGCGTCTTGGACCCCGAGAATATTTTTCGCGTGTCCCAGTGCAACGGCAGCCGATGTAGCAGCGAACACCTCTTCGCAAACAAGAACAATTTTTGCTTGCACAAGCTGTCTTACAATTACACGACAGGGACTGTGTCATCAGTTCAGGCCAATGACTGGAACCTGAAAATACAGGATCTGGTGATTTCCCTGCACCATCACCACACCAGCCGAAGTTGTTGCAGGGTGGCAGTGTCGGTTGTGCAACATGCGCACGTTTGTCGATCATAGTAGCAAAGGCAGACCGTTTCACGTGCTGCTCGAATGCACCATATCCGTCGGTGGTAGTAGTTTGAGAAGGGCAGCTGATTTCTGGCGAAGAAATTTATGTGCTCTTAAACTTGCAATATCTGCAAAGTCATCGTCTTTCTTGCTGTACACTTTGATCAACAACAGCGTGGCCTCCTGAATTACTTCTGGGCGGATCTCGTTGTCATTTTCGCCAAATAGTTCAATCTCTGGTGTTTCAACAGTTTGCATCGCTTCAAACCATGCCTTTTTTCCAGTGAAATATGGGTAGCTTGTTGTGTCTCTACCACTTAGACTGTGGACAAACGGCAATCGTTCACATATGGAAGGCCCAAGCGCTGATGCAATGTCATGAACTGGAAGGTATGTACTAAAGTCAGTTCGAACCCACAGTTCTCTCAAGTTGGACAGTCTCTCTGTGCTGGCATAGTAAATGCAGAGCACCACGACGTGTGTATAATTACCATGCACGACTACCCACTCTGCACCATTCTCAGCAGCATAGATAGCGTGAAGAATAATCCGGGTGTCGGCCTCTTCTTGGGTGGACTCCAGCTCCGGAACAGAGGATACCTGTTGGTTCGTAACCAAAATGGTTTTTAATTCCTCTTTGAATCCTCCACCAAGGTACAGTTCTTTGTCTGTGAATGACAATGGCTTCGCTGACCAATCCACGCATAAGTAATTGAGAAGTGCAGCCTTGTTTTCACCAAGAGCAAAAAAGTCGCTGGCATCAGGCGCAGAGTAATGCTTGCAGATCTCATATGCTTTGGCTTTGTGTGTATCACCCTTTCACTTCTGACGTAGTGTTGATTTAATACTGTCTGATCGGTACCTGTCACAGCATAGATGAATGCTTTTGGGGTTCGAGATGGTACGTCGTTGAGCAACTTATTGAGATATCGATCACCAATGCTGCCAAACTTTTCACCCTTCTTGAAAGACCATTTATGTATAGAATGCATTGCATCAACAACAACGGCTGTGTTCAGTTCTACATCAGGAAGCGTGGATACAGATTCCACTTTCGTTTCCTTCAATATCACCTTGACTAGGCTCGACTTTGTTCCTTGTATCCGCATGGTCCCGTCGTTGTTGAACAATGATGGTGGAACTTTGCTGCATTCGTACTGCCCAACTGTATTTTCAACATCTACCTCTACACCAGATGCAATGAGCTGTGTCATTCTTAACATTGTCTGCATTTCGTTATTCTGTTTGCTAGTTTGTCATCGACTTCTTTGACTTCTTGTGCTGTGTGTAGAACGTGTTTAGCTTCACGACCTTTTTGTCATTTCCAGCGATGACATTGGTTAATGCGTTATGTCCAATCTTTGATCTTTTGATTTGTCAGGTCTCCTTGCACATTAGGCTGAGCATGTTCTCCTGTAACGATATTGTAGAGGTGCTCACTCTCGGATTCAAATGGATTTTTCTCCACAGCCTCGATCATCGTCAACACTTGCTCTGTATTTCGGATAACCAGAGTATTCCCGGCTTCATGGTGCATACCATCTGCTGTATGCGTGCCAATACCAATCATCTGTTTCAATTGGGATGATACAGCAGCTGTGTGGTGCTTGGTATATACCCACTTGGTCCGTGCAGATTGATTTGTTGTAATTCCAGCTATACCACCCCGTTCCTTAGCATCTGCATTGCACGTTTGCTCTAAAAGCATGTCAGGTGAGACAGCATTGTGACAGCCATCAGCTCGTCTGCCTACAAACGCGCCTCTCATTAACACATCATGCACATCTGGGGCGACAGAAGGTAGCATGTTTGCTGATAACTTAAGGCTCCCCAACCAAATTCCTTCACGCTGACAGTAGAGAAATTTGTGAAGAATATCTGCCATTTCGAGAAATGTCAACCAGAACACCGTTGTGGGTTGATTGTGCAATGTCTGATTGAAGTGAATGGGTAAGAGACTTGTCTAGGTCAGTTAACTCTTGATCAATACCCCGTATCAGTTCGAGTTGTTCATCAGCCGGGATGTCATTGTCGACAATGGCTTCTATGACTCCCAATTATGCGGCCATTCCAAGCGGTTTCGTCATTCTCCTGTGCCCAACTTTCAAATGCTCGCCAGTGCATGTGAGTGAATGCCTCACTAAGTACTCGAATGCAAACGTGTTATTGGTTTATGTATATTTAACAACGCTATGTTTAAAAAAATAGCCAGTATGCAATACACTTTCGGAATGGAATAAGTGGCGTGATAGATTTACGTAAATTCAATGCTCAGCTACATGTACAGTCATGGTTGTTTTACATTAATATATATATTGTACTGTTGTTCACAATGGCAAGGGCGTTGCCAGAGGGGGTTCAAGGGTTCGTACAAATCCCCCTTTTCATTCATCAGCTAATTTCAATACTGTATAGATCTATAGCGACCAGTGTAGACCCTGATCAGACTGCGCGGATGCGCAGTCTGTTCTGGATCTACACTGGTCGCAAAAGCCAATACATATTTCGAACCCCCCTTTTGTGGAAGCAGGCGACGCCCATGAATGATACATGTATATGAGGGGGTGGACAGGAGGTGGGATACGGGATTTGGAGGTGATGGGAAATGGAAAGCGATATTGGAGTGGATGGGAGAGAGCAGAGTCCATGTTCATAAATGTCTATTATACTCGCCGATTACGCATATCGGTAGCTATAATTGCATATGTAGTAGTCAGTAGTAGTGGGTATAGTGTAGGGAAGTTTCGTAGTTACACATACATGTATGGGTATTCACATGTGAACAGTCTTTATGACTAGAATAAGGTTACTGCCGTCAATAATTGTAAATAACTGATCTAGTATTTGCAACACAACTTTTAGTGTCCAATATATGCGAAAGTTGGTGTAATTATAGACATTTTCTGAGTTTTTTCATTTGGGAGGAAGCCGGAGTACCCCTGCATATCGTAATTTCATTAGTAAGTATCACTGTTATCTTATATGCATAACGCAAGCATGGTTGACTCGTTTTAGTCGGGTTTCTGTGTCATTAGCATCAATTATTTTCCGACTAAATATTTCTATATAAAAATGTGGCGGCCATTTTGAATTTGCGTTTGTGACCGTTGAGCAAAAAAATGAGAGGGCTATACAGTGGAAATGTATTAATATGACATCAAAGAAGATATTCCCATGGTCAAACCAAAAATAGCACGCCGGCCCGCAAATGCATACATTTTGGTGCTTGGCCCCCGGGGTACTACGTACAAGGCAACAGTTATGGGTGATAATGACCAAACTGTGAATCAGATAGCATGGCCTGGTCTTATCTAGGCACATTGATTGCAAATGTCGTACTCATTGTTAGGTGCCATCTAATTACCTCCATCTCCTTTCTTAGAACTAGAATTTCTTGCACAATAAAAACGATTGGTGACAATGCCCAATTGTGAAGTTAGACAGCATAGACTGACCTAGGCTTCATTGATTGAAAATGCTGTATGCTTGCCCTCTTCTTATATCTCTTGCATCTCCTTTCTTATAATTTGAATTGCACAAAGAAACAAGGTTTTTGCTAATGACCGACATCATATGCTGATATTGGTTACTTTGTTAGCTCGACTATTCGAAGAATATGTAGAGCTTATGTTGTCACCCCGGCGTCGGCGTCGGCGTCGGCGTCGGCATCACCGTCACTCACCTTGGTTAAGGTTTTTAGTCAACCTTGTATATGGAATACTACTGGCCCTACACCCACCATACTTGGACAACACCATCTCCTAGTGATGTACATCAATAACCCCTGATCTATATTTGACCTTCACCTACATTTCCTCTTGAATTACTTGATTAATTCCCCTTGGTTAAGGTTTTTAGTCAACCTTGGTTAAGGTTTTTAGTCAACCTTGTATATGCAATACTACTGGCCCTACACCCACCATACTTGGACAACTTCATCTCCTAGTGATGCACATCAATAACCCCTCATCTATATTTGACCTTGACCTACATTTTTAATTTTTCCTCTTGAATTACTTACTTAATTCCCCTTGGTTAAGGTTTTTTAGTCAACCTTGGTTAAGGTTTTTTGTCAAGCTTGTACTTGAATACTATTGTGCATCCAGACACCTACTTCGACAACCTTTTCTCATACGATGTACATCAATAACCCCTGATCTATATTTGACATTGACCTCATTTCCTCTTCAATTACTTACTTAATTCCTTTTGGTTAAGGTTTTTTAGTCAACCTTCTATATGGAATACTACTTGGCCCTCACCCACCATACTTGGACAACTTCATCTCCTAGTGATGTACATCAACAACCCCTGATCTATATTTGACCTTGACCTACATTTCCTCTTGAATTACTTACTTAATTCCCCTTGGTTAAGGTTTTTAGTCAAGCTTGTAGATGGAATACTCCTGGCCCTACACCAACCATACTTGGACAACTTCATCTCCTAGTGATGTACATCAACAACCCCTGACCTATATTTGACCTTGACCTACATTTAACCTTGAATTACTTAGTTAATTCCCCTTGGTTAAGGTTTTTACTCAACCTTGGTTAAGCTTTTTACTCAAGCTTGTACATGGAATACTATTGTGCATACAGACACCATACTTGCACAACCTTTTCTCATAGTGATGTACATCAATAACCCCTGGTCAAATATCTATATTTGACCTTGACCTACATTTCCTCTTGAATTACTTACTTAATTCTCTTTGGTTAAGGTTTTTAGTCAAGCTTGTAGATGGAATACTCATATCCCTACACCAACCATACTTGGACAACTTCATCTCCTAGTGATGTACATCAACAACCCCTGACCTATATTTGACCTTGACCTACATTTAACCTTAAATTACTTACTTAATTCCCCTTGGTTAAGTTTTTTACTCAACCTTTGTTAAGGTTTTTTAGTTAGTCAAGCTTGTAGATGGAATACTATTGTGCATACAGACACCATACTTGGATAACTTTTTCTCATAGGGATGTACATCAATAACCCCTGACCTTTATTTTACCTTCACCTACATTTAACCTTGAATTACTTGGTTAATGTTTATAGTCAAGCTTCTTGTATATGGAATTCTTCTGGGCCTACAGCAACCATACTTGGACAACTTTATCTCCTAGTGATGTACATCAATAACCCCTAACCTATATCTGACATTGACCTACATTTAACCTTGAATTGCTTACTTAATTTCCCTTGGTTAATGTTTTTAGTCAACCTTGGTTAAGGTTTTTATGCAGGCCGCAGCCACCTTCTTTGTCAAGCTATGTGTACATCGACAACCCTCGTAGTCGAGCTATGCTGTTCTCCTACAACTCTTGTTAGTCATGCTTGTAGATGGAATACTATTGTGCATACAGACACCATACTTGGATAACTTTTTCTCATAGGGATGTACATCAATAACCCCTGACCTTTATTTTACCTTCACCTACATTTAACCTTGAATTACTTGGTTAATGTTTATAGTCAAGCTTGTATATGGAATACTTTTGGACCTACATCAACCATACTTGGACAACTTCATCTCCTAGTGATGTACATCAATAATCCCTGACCTATATTTGACCTTGACCTACTTTTATCCTTGCATTACTTAGTTATCTCCCCTTGGTTACGGTTTTTAGTCAAGCTTGTATATGGAATACTCCTGGGCCTACAGCAACCATACTTGGAAAACTTTATCTCCTAGTGATGTACATCAATAACCCCTGACCTATATCTGACATTGACCTACATTTAACCTTGAATTACTTACTTAATTTCCCTTGGTTAATGTTTTTAGTCAACCTTGGTTAAGGTTTTTATGCAGGCCGCAGCCACCTTCTTTGTCAAGCTATGTGTACATCGACAACCCTCGTAGTCGAGCTATGCTGTTCTCCTACAGCTCTTGTTAAAAAATGTTGTACGAATACATTTAGCTTTTTATTATTCTGAATTTATTAGCGAAGCTCATGTGAGCTATTGTTACCACAATGTGTCCGTCGTCCTTCGTCCGTCGTCCGTCCGTGAACATTTGCAAACGTCTTCTCGGTAACCATTGGGCATATAGTCACCAAACTTCATGGTCATGGTCCTTAGGTAGGGGGATTACAAAATTGTTAAAATGACGTAGTTACGTAATCCAAGATGCCTGCCATCTAAAAATAGCACAAATTCTTCAAAAAATATTCTTCTCAAGAACCGCCGACTGGATTTCGACAAAACTTGGTAGAAATGATCGAAGTACAATGCTCTTTCAAAGTTGTTAAAATGGTGACCCCGGGGTTAAAAGGCGTGGCCCGTGGGGTCAAATTGGGGTCACATCTTATTTTTGACCGAATATGGTCATGTCATATATCAAATCGAAGGTATCAACGAGGCGATCACTCTGGTGCATTTTCGAAATCGGATGGTTATGTCATCCAAGACGGCTGCCGAAAGGTCAAAAGGTCGTTCTTTTATTAGAGATTTCAAAATTCTTCTTCACATGAACCGCTTGGCCCATGGTAGCCAAACTTAAAATGTTATGGGCTCCCTATTGGGAGAATGAACTTTTTCAGATTTGTTAAAATTGAGGTCATTCGCTAAATCCAAGAAATGGCCGCCGTCTAAAAATAGCATAAATTCTTAAAAAAATTGCACATGGTGGCCAAACTTCATAGTAAGTTAAGATCCTTGGGTGAAGCATTTTCAGATTTGGTAAAATGAGAGTCTAGTATATTGGGTTATGTCACAAAAAGGGGGCTCTTATGCGTTTTCACCTACAATCTTTGAAACTTTCAGAATATGTTCCTCTGTTATTTGTGAATTCAAAACCGATGTTGAGGATTTTTCCGATGATTTTAACAGCCGCCATCTTGGATTTCAAAATGGCCGCCAATTGTTAAAATATGTGTATTTAAGCATGTTAATAAAATGTATTTTTAAATACATGATTGGTGCAAATGACTGACAATTGCAACAGGACTGATCGTGAAACTCTAGGAATATCATTTGGAAATTTTACGCCATTTGCTTTGCAGACTATACGCCATTTGCTTGAAAAATCTGTATTTTTTTTTACATTTTTATTAGGTTTTGGTTGGCTTTCCAGATATTATTCGATGTTTGACTCAAATTACGTGTTTCCAGTTACTGCACAATTCAGTATTGGTCTTTCCTGATTAATAATATGGCAGGCAATGCCATTTGAACACACATAGGCGGCCATTTGCTGCATGCAAGCACTGGTCAGAATTATAAAGCGACTGAATATTTTAGAGAAAAATATGGTCAATTCTGCTTGCTCACCCATAGAACAACTGCCACGACTTGTTTACCTGTTATCAGTGGCCATACCTATTGCATAACATGTGTTGACCCACACAATTATACTCAATTGTGACTTTTCGCCTTTTGCCATTTGCTTTTAATTATCGCCCTTTGCTTAGCCAGTTTACGCATTCCTGTATAAATTCATAAGCATTTTATAGAGAATAAATTTGCATATTTTGGCTGTGCTCATTTCACAATAAAATCGCATTATCATTCGAATTCACGCCATTTGTTTTTACTCGAAAAAGAAAATGCCGTAACTTCAAAAAGTTGCGATTTTAGTGCGAAATCGGCGCAGATAGAGAGAACACTTACATCACCATTTAATTCCGTCCAAGTCCACTGAATTCAGACAGGATTCAGACAACTTTAACTGGCTAAGCAACGGGCGATACGTACAGTGAAGGAAAATGGCGAAAAGTAATGAAATTGGACATAACTATAATTTAAATGAAACGATGGTGTTTGGAGTAGGCAATAATGCTCAAGCGATGTAATAAATTTGTCAAAACAAGGTCATGAACGTGTATGATGATAATACATGCTGAGTACACTTTCTCAAATCATGTTTTCAAATACGACACTACATTGTGTCCTCAACATCGTGATGCATGTTCACATTCTGACAGCATTCCTCGGCAGCTGCACAGAGGCACAGTTCAGTACATGGTAAGTCTTTCACCCGGCATGAGCATCTAGCGGAGACACTTGAGAGTGACATCTGTGGCAGTTGCGCCGCATCTGCACCTCACTAACTCCACAACAGCAGCAGGGGCAGGTGCAAGCTTTGACAGCCCAGGGATGAGATGACCGTTCTCCTTACGCCATCCAAGATCGACAGGGTCTGGAACGACAGGATCGAGACACAAATCTTGCTCCCACAATGAAGCCTGACAGTGTGCCCGTCGTACATGCTCCATCCAGGCACCATGCGTAGGCGGAAGGTTGTCTATTCACCCTTTTCGGTACCAAGCTGTTTGAACAGCATCCATCTCAGGCTGCTCGGTTTCGTATGTCAATACCTTTCTTGCAGAACAGTGCACACAAATAGGATATGCAGCCATCAACAGTGTGAGCAGACGGTTCGTTACCAACAACCAAGGCCAGATATAGATGACACGATGTCAGGACTGGCCTTCAGAAATGCATCGAGACACCCTTTTTTTGATTTTCCTTTGATGTGCCAGTCGTGTCGCAGCCAGTCAGGGCGTGCCACTTACACAATGCCTTTGCTCGGTTAGCGCCAATACAGTCATAAATGGGCTGCAAATAGATCAGCTCGGCGGTGTTCATGTGTGACCCCATCAGCACTGCTGCCTTCTCACCCAGGTGTACAGTTCTCCGTAGTGCTAGCAGGAGCACATCTGTATCCTGGCTATATATGTGAACCCTGAAGCCCATCCTCGCTGCCGCAACGCCGTGCAAGATCAATAATGTGTCGGCCTCTTCTTGTGAGCTAACTCCAGGATTAAGTTCACCACTTCGGTTTGATGATACACTTCTACGTATTGCTACAATCACGTGGATTTTCGCAAGCTCAATGAGCTTCTGGGAAAGATAAAATGTAAGAGAGTCCTTTGTTGGTGTGCTAGCGAGAAAGGATTTGATGTCCCTAATTTTTGTCGTGTCTTCCGCTTTAAAGTCTCGTACAACCTTTCGTCCTTTCCGCCTCTCCCGTGTTCCCTCTTTAAGTGACCCGTTGATGGAGTAATTGTCAAATACAACTCTGACAACACTGTAGTTACGGCCTTTCGATTCTACGAGATCAACATATGCATCAGCAAGATCTTTGCATGTTTCCAAGCTCTTTACAGATGCGACTTCGTGAACCACTGCCATTCCGTCAATAACGAGACAGGCCATATGACTAAATGTGTCTCGTTCAACAGTAGGTTGTGCTGTTATACTTTCCAGGACCGTGATTATTTGACTTTTGTTCGTAGTTGGATGGAGAGTACCGTCAGTCTTCATGATAATACGATTGATTGTACAGAACTCGTACTTTCCAATGACGTCTTCCAAATCGATTTCCCGCGACGATCGAGCGACAATAAGTAGTCTTGGACATGAGGCCACTTGTTGCTTGTAGTTTTAGCACATCGGATTTTGCTGGTACGTAATCGTTTTTGCTGATGAATTAAATGATAGTACTTTGCATTTTGTCATTTTATCCCACAGATTACCATCACCAGCTATTCGCTCTTCTACGAATTTCTCCATCTCTTTTCACTCCTCGTTCTTCCATAGATAGAATGTTCTCTGATGCATCTATTGGAACAACTTCATTTGTCATCAACTTCATCAAATGTGTCGGTCGTTTCTTCATCGTGTGTAAAAGATATTACACGGTGCTAGTGCAGTGGACAACTTCATGATATCTGCCTCCTGTTTATTTGTAGTAGTCCTGATTCAGTCGGTGGTGCTCGGTTCTTGTTTGATTATCTTGAATTCCAAGCATACCTTCTGTTTCGTTGGCTATTCGTGCTAGTTCAGGGGAGGGCACACAAACAGAACTTCAGCAACGTGGATGGAGACTAAGTTTATACCATTGATTGCACCCTGGCCCTTGATTGATTTATTTTGCTGCTCCTGTGCATGATCGAGTCCGAGACGTGTGAATGGAATACTGGTGGCGGTATTGACAGTGAATTCTCGCTCACGGAATTGCTGCCAGGTTTCTGGATCTGTAGATTCTAACTGGTACATTCTGGCCACGTATTCTGGGATGGTTTTGTGCGTAGTCGAGTCTGTTGTATGCGAAGAAGTACACACACATTTTTTCAAGAGACGATAAATACAGACTCCAGTCACCATTTCGAACAGCTGTTGGAATTGCAGCAGGGTAAGTACTTGTCTCATGTACATACGCGCCCACTGAAACATTGGTTGTGAGGAGTGTGACTCATCAAATTCAGTCAGTTGGTCTTTCAAGCCAAGCGAGTCAATCGTTGCAAGAACGAGTTATGGGCAGCAGCCACATTCTTTTTTTCAACGCAAGCATCTGTTAACTCTTTCAAAGCAATGCCAAGACCATCTTTGAGGTCAGGCCTTTCCTTGAAGAAAGCATCTAACCACATATCAGTCAGTACTTGAAGTGTCATTTCGTGTGCCTCCAAGGCTTCTGCTATAATGATTCCCATTGATGATCTTGGTTAACTGTGATAGAGCTGTATAACTCTGCTTCGATCCAAGCATCGTCAATGCCGCTGCCTTCTATTGTCTTTCCTAGACACCGAAGCGCACAAACGGTCGTGTGAAATGGTCCTGGGGCTAGTATCCATTTATTCTTGTATTGGTCATCGAGGTACTCCAGTTTTCAGCACTCGCTTGTATAGATCCATGTCAAACGTGACAGATAGTTTCTTTTCACCATAATTTACAATATCGTTCAGTTTGCACAGACGCTCCAATGCGGTGATTAAGGTCGGCCATTCACTTGCCGATGCATTAATAATAGGAAGCGAATACGCTTTGTCGGTACTGATCTCTTCAGATGATGTGGCGTACAATAGTGAATTATACGCTGACCAAACAGGAACCTTCTGATCTGATTTTGTTTGGTGACTGGGAGAACTTTTGTCATCACCAGAGGCAACGGTCCTGGATGGTGCGTGTTCAGGTGGAAATTGTCCGTATCCATACCGGAGATAACGGACCTCACCGGTATATGCTCACTTTGAAAACTGTCCGCATCCATATCGGAGGTTATAGCCCCCGACTGTATATGCTCACGTGCAAAGTTTGTCCGTATCCATACCGGAGGTAACAGCCCTCAAAGGCATATGTTCATGTGGGAAGTTGTCCGTATCCATACCGGAGTTCATACCGGATGGTAACGGCTCTCGACGGAATTTGTTCACGTTGGAAGTTGTCCGTATCCATACCGGAGGTAACGGCCCTCGACGGAATTTGTTCACGTTGGAAGTTGTCCGTATCCATACCGGATGGTAACGGCCCTCGACGGCATATGTTCATGTGGGGGAGTTGTCCGTATTCATACTGAGGTAACGGCCCTCGATGGTGTATGTTCATGTGGGGAGTTGTCCGTATCCATACCGGAGGTAAACGGCCCTCGACTGTTTGTCATCAATTTCCACACCGGTATTATCAGGCATCAACAACGCTTCACCATGTCGTTGCACAGACGAGTTAAATGGCAGATCATTCACAGCCAGGGACTCGCTTGCTACATTCGTTACATCTGTCACATATGTGGATTGCGGTACTTGCGGTGAATGTACAATTGAACCGTTTATGGATCGATTATGATGCCTTGCTAGTAGCCATACTAGATCATTGTTGAGAGACTTCTCAAAGATTGTTTGATGGATTCCGACTCTGTATGACATGTATGTAGGACTGGTGCGTGGTTTAGGGCTTCCGGTAATATCACACCTAGCAAGTCGGATGCACGTACTGGGAACTCCAACGAGTCCTTCAGCAGGTACCCAGGTAGAGGTTAAGTGGCTCAACGACTGGTTCATTTTCACATGGGGATTGGTACACTGCAGATGCCATTGCGTGGAAACTGTTCTTGCCATCGCGTGTGTCAACTTTCTTGTCAATATTGTCCCATGAGGCTCTGATAGCACAACCCTTCACTAATCCAGGTGGAACAAACACACAGTTTGCGTTAATGTTCCCTAGTACGGCATTTGCTATTTGACTGCAGACGTGGGTTACTCGGTCATATGATATACCGGCACCGCATTTGTTCAAAACTGTTATGGCTTTCTGACTTCTCAAAGTATGGTACATCCACAAAGACATCCCCACGGCAAAAGGACTCTCAACCTGTCGACGAAACACTGTTGACTGCGTCACATGTGCTACCTGCCTATCTGTCTTAAACTCTTGCATCATTGTCTGCGAAATGATGGCACATGACCTTCGCAATGTTTTGTCACGTGACTGTGTTGGTGCTGCTTTCGCACCTTGCAGTATCCACCGATTCATTATCATCAATTCTTCAGGTATGGTGTTTTCTGATGAATCGTCTAATGTTCCTGTGAAACTCCACCGATCGTCTTTCCTAGCAGTTGATATCACCCTTCGAATGATTTTAGCACACTTGAAAATTGCATTTAGGTCACCACGTCTGTCTTTTTCGGCTAGTGCCGTGTCAACAGCTGTGCGCCCAGCTTTTTTGGAATGCAACAGACCCGGCTGTGAACCTCTGTTCGGCGATATAACAACAAACGGCAACTGCTGTATTATCCTCTGCATCAATGTCCTACGTGCGAGTCTAACACCAACGACACCGTGGTCAAGTAGCATGTCTTTATACAATTGTTCCACCTGAACTGTTGTAAGATATCTCCGGCATCAAGCCGTTCACACCAATTCATCGTAAAATTCAATCTCAGCAGCTATTTCAGGCGAAGATATGTCTGTACCACTACTCAAATGTGATGACCTTTCTGGCCTCTGCACAAACTTTTCCCAGTTAGTGGTTTTGCAACTGTTATGATACACAATGTCTCTAGCATGAAGATCGTGTTTTTTAATACAGTCCTTTAGCTGAATAAGCCATGTATTGTTTCCACTGCGTTCCACAATATCTCCTATCGATACGCCAATGTTCTCACTTCGACAGCTATGAAGTGTTTCTCCAGATTTATTTGATTCCCTTTGGTGACATGGAAGAAACATAAACTTCGATCAAATTGTTCAACAGACGATCTTGACGAACTTGGAGACAATGGATCTATTGAGGGCGACCTTTTCCTTTTCTATCAGGTTCAGGGACATTTGCAAGCCTTGTTGCATCGCGTTCAATGTTTATTTTATGGGTTGTGTCACTATAGCATGTGCGATGCCATTGTGCATTGCACTGGAGAAGATCAGATGATGTGTATCCTTTCAGTCTGTTTGACACATTGAGGAAATCCGGGTTTCCCAACTGACACCGCTTATTAACACTTGATAGAAACGTTTCATATGAAGATTCGTTCTTTGGTTTTGTGAGTGCTTGTTTCTTAACACGCTCTTGACATCTAATGCACAGGCTAAAATCCGTAGGAGTTGTTTTTGGTGGCACATCTTTCCATGTCGATGTCGGTACAGAGGTTTTGAAATAATGTGATAAATCATGTTAATAGTTTGATATCTCGAGTTGGAATTGAAGTTTGTAGACGGAACATGATGAGTAAGATCGTGTGTGTATACAGTTCGTTTCTTCACAACGACCGTATCGTGACCCGTGGACATATACCTTTGTAGGATCAAGCTTCTCTGGCATCTACAACAGAAATTTAGAAACTACTAGAAATAATTAAGACACAGCGATTAGCCGATGTCTCCAGTTTGTTGAGTCCAGATGAATTTGAGAGTTAACCCAAATTATCTGAGTCTTGAGAGTTTCAGTGCATATACCAAAATGTTCAGTGCCAAATAGCAGATTACGCAGATTTGAAACACCACCGGACCCTTCCTCATAAAAATGGGCCCGAAATTGGCTAAGACAGCATCCCAAAAAAAAATTTGCGAGGGGAGGTCCTCTATCAGAAGTTTTTTTCTGAAACAATCATACCCCAACTTGGCCCAAGTAGACTAATTTGTGCACGGAAATGGGGTATCACACGGATATGGATTTTGTGTATCATGGAAATGGCCACTGGACAGGTCTAAATTTAGGTTTTTTCCATGATAATAGGTAAAAGGAAGCAATACAATACGACACAAGTAATGTGTGAATAATGATTAAACTTACACTCAATATGTTGCATTGATAATCTTCAAATCTTCCCACAGGAAAAACTTAATGTTGTTGTTGTTGTTGTTGGTTCCACAAAGTCATCCGCTTACTTTTCGGCACCACCGTTCCGGAAATACAATAACGAGACATACAACGGGAAAAAATGCTAATAAAGTATTGGACTACCACGTTATAGACATTTACGACTATAAGCAGGCGAGAAATCCGGAACCCTGGGTGGACAAACACCCAGCATCAGAGCCTGGTTCGCATGGTGACTATTTTGGACGCCGTTTTGAAAAATCAAAATGATTATCATATTTTTTAATCAATCTAATGTCATCATCAATGTTAAATCACTGACCATGAAACTATTGGTATAGACAAGAGTATTGAAGCTTTGCCAACCTCGCGATGCGATATATATAGGTATAGCAAAATATCGACTAAATACCGACTATCAGCGGCCATTTTGTTTGGCCATTTCCAAATGCAATGTGACCGTCACTTCTGAATTATCCAAATGTACTAACAGTGTTCTTATTGTGTCCATTGACACTGAAAAAATAGGTATAAACCCCAAAAAATATTTGGCTTTACACCCTAACAAACCAAAATATGAGCAAAAAAAGACGCTGGGTGGCAGCCATTTTGGCGGCCATTTTGAAACAACAAATGGCTGCGACTTCTGAATCGTCCAATAGTATAATTCATGCACTTGTCATGTTCACTGACCCTGAATTCATGGTTATAGAAACCACAATGCACACATTGTGTACACGGGGAACCTAACTACTGATGAAAGTGCAAAATATGAGCAGTTTTTCAAAGCAAATGGCGTATATTTCCCAAAGCAAATGGTGTTAACTCAGGAAGAATGATTTTGAACACAACACAATCGATATTAATGCATTTGCCACACATTCATGGCAAGAAAACGCCTATCAAATGACGGTATGCAATATAATAGTCCATCTGTATATTCAGGAATTGCGTATTTGGCGGCCATTTTGAAATTCAAGATGGCGGCCGTTAAAATCATCAGAAAAATCCTCAACATCGGTTTTGTATTCACATATAACTGGAGAACATATCCTGAAAGTTGTGAAAAATGTAGGTGAAAATGCATATGGATTCCACTACCTCATATACTAGTCATCGCTTAATCCAAGATAACCGCCATCTAAAAATAGCACAACTTTTTTAAAACACAAGTGAACGAATTAGGGCCATCATGGCCCTCTTGTTATATTATCAGCCATTCTGGCTGTGATAATGTAATAAATTCAGTCGAATAATTCTGCATACTTTTAATCATCAAATATATGCAGTCGTTAGTTCTATATGAAATAATGCATTTCGGGAAAAATAAATGAGTATTCCCTGAAAGTATACTTCGCTAGAAATGTATACTTTGCAATAGTGGTGAAATAGGCTGCTGGTAATATGCTATGTAACTAGAAATGGTAGAACTGTTTATGCTTCATCCACAGAATTGCAGGGAGGGGTTAATAGCATTATGATAGAGACTTGGACTGCATTTTCGGAGGATATGGGTTTCGTTTCCATTCTAGGCAGGGATAGGTTGTGGCCTAGGGGTTAGAACACCAGGGCCCGGTTGCTCAAAGCTTCTGTTAGCTTAACAGACTGTTAAATCCTTAGCATTGCTAAGGATTTAACAGTCTGTTAAGCTAACATAGGTTTAGAGCAACCGGGCCCTGACTTCCAATCCGGATGCTGTGGGTTCAAACCTCGCCTTGGACATCAAAAATACTTTTGTAGTATTTCCATCTCACTGGTCTGTCGGGATGAGACTTTAAACCGTGGTCCGTCTATATGACCTTAGCTGTTGCTGGGATGTAAAACCCATTAACTTTCACTTTTTTTTCATTCTAGGCTTGAAAAATGCTTTCCTAGTATTTCCATCCTACATGTACATATCTTTGATACGTAGCTTGAGACCAAATTCCTGTCTCTTATATGACCCTAGCTATTGCTGGGATATCAAACTTATTCACTTTTCACTGAATGGTATTATTGGTGTCACAAAAAAATTGTTTGGGTGAATTATTTCCATTTTCCATTTCTGATCTTGAATTATTTTCTTATTTGTCTATTGCCTTTGTAGAGCTTTTGACTAGAGGTTGCGTGTTTCATAGTATTTGCTGTCACTGGACATTTGGATGATATTTGGGTGGATATTGTGTTGATAGCCCAATGGTTAAGTAGAGGATTGGACTTCAATACCGGAGATTGTGTGTTCAGTCCGCGTCTTATATTTTTCATCCCACTAGTCTTTCAGATTAGATTTTAAACCAATGTCACATCTCTATATGACCTTAGCTGTTGCTGGGACCAGAGCTCCAGATAAGCTGCATATTTGCGTAAATACCGAATTAAAATTGCCAAAAACCAAATTGAAATCAGAAGTAACGAGTATCAAAAAGCAATAACAAATTTGTGGTACATTTGTCATGCTACAGAAAACAATAAACAGACCACAAATATAGCATATTTTTCTTATTTTCCATGAAAACACATCTTGGTATTTCATTAGAATTGAAATTGTCTCAAGTCTCCAAGGAGACAATTCTAATGAAATGCCAAAGACTTGTTTTCATTTCGAAGCAAACTATTCAATACTTGCTGTCTGTTGATGTGTAAACAGTAGTATGATTTTATTTTACCCAATTAAAATATTGAAATACCCAATTGCTTCAGATATGATGGAGTGAAAATACAAATTACTAATTCATTATCTGGAGCCCTGCTGGGACGTTAACGTCTCAGCAGCAGCTTAGGTCATATAGAGACGTGACCCTTTTACCCGTCGTCCCATTTCTACATTTTGCCCCCCTTGTTAAATGCATGATAAACACCACCATACAATAACATACAAATTTGTAATCATGAACCCTTGTTCCTTGTTTTCAGGCCGAGAACCTGTTATTAGACGGTGATATGAATATAAAGATCGCAGATTTCGGGTTTAGCAATGAGTTTGTACCAGGGAACAAGTTAGACACATTTTGTGGCAGTCCACCCTATGCAGCTCCAGAACTCTTTCAGGGTAAGTTCAGGCCCAATAATAATATAGAATTCAACACTACATACCTCTATAGTGGTGTTTGTAAACAGTGCAGATGAGCCGGCTCGTAATGAGCCGTCGCAACAGGATCTGCACTTTTTGCAAGAAATTTATTTTAAAAAAAAAACCAACAAAACAACAGAACACACCCGTTTCATTAATGGACTGAAAATATTTTTGTGACGACTGAATTGGTCCTTAAATTAACATCAAAATACATTCAAGTTATTTAGGTGTGAAAGGGTTAATTTCACACCCGCGTTAGTGGACAGTGAGACAATTGCGGTTTTGGCAGCGGCGTAGGGGTCAACATTTTCTGATGTACCGGTACATCCGAATGTTGCATATTTCCTGATCCTTCGCCGGATCATTACCAAACTTTATCAATAGCTTCCTTATATTGATGGCTATCCACCCAGTGTCATTCGGGTGACCTTGACCTTGGTGACCTTGAGCTTTGAGGGTGAGACACTCGCCGGCGATCTCCTTATTCAGCTATGTCCCCCCTCCCCCGCCCTGAATGTTTGTGAATCCGATAAACAAACAAGTGTGCACACCCTCTGCAAGTCCAGGAGCCTATTTCATCAAAATTTCAAAGTATACTTTACTAGCAAAGTATACTTTGAGGGAGTAATCATTGATTTTTCAGAAATGCATTATTTCATGCAGAACTAACGATTGCATATATTTGATGATTAAAACTATGCAGAATTATTATACTGAATTTATTACATTATCACAGCCAAAATTGGCTGTGATAATGTAATAAATTCAGTATAATAAAAATTAATAAATTTATTCTAAAATTGAAAATTTCTCCCTCAAAGTATACTTTGCTAGGAAAGTATACTTTGCAATGTTGATGAAATAGGCTACTGGAGCCTATTTCATCAAAATTTCAAAGTATACTTTTCTAGCAAAGTATACTTTGAGGGAGAAATTTTCAATTTTAGGATAAATTTATTAATTTTTATTATACTGAATTTATTACATAAATTGGCTGTGATAATGTAATCAATTCAGTATAATAATTCTGCATACTTTTAATCATCACATATATGCAGTCGTTAGTTCTATATGACATAAATGCATTTCGGGAAAAATAAAAGATTACTCCCTCAAAGTATACTTTGCTAGATAAGTATACTTTGCAATGTTGATGAAATAGGCTACAGAACTCTTTCAGTGTAAGTTCAGACCCAGTAATTCAATAAACTACTGTACAGAGGGTAATTCTGCGGGGGTTTTATATTCGCGGGCTCTGGATATCCGCAAATTCAAAACACCGCAAATAATTTCCCGTATCATGAGAAAAAATATGTCCGAGTATTGGTTCCGTTCGGATTTTGGTATATGTACGTAAGTTACGCTGATTATCAGTAATTTGAAGATGGGATGGATTGTGTATAGTATATCAATTTGTATTCATCAACGATACAATATTGGTCTGACAATTGCTGAAAAAAGAGATGCTTTATCGTAAATTAGTTTATTTATTTTGTTTCCTTTCGACATCTACAGCTCAATTTGTACCCGAAATATTTCGCTCCAGTAACAGTCGCCCGTTTGATTTATAAGCCGAACAAAATGCTACGAGTACAAACATGTATTTTTATTGTTCAATACATATCAATATAAATCATTATATTATATTACAATGCAGTGCTCCAGATAACGTGCATATTTGCGTAAATACCCAATTAAAATTGCCAAAACCCCAATTGAAATCAGAAGTAGTGAGTATCAAAAAGCAATGAAAAATCTGTGGGATCTTTGTCATGCTACAGAAAACAATAAATATACATCTTGGTATTTCATTAGAATCGTCTCCAAGGAGACGATTCTAATGAAATGCCAAGACATGTTTCATTTAGAAGAAAACTATTCAATAATTGCTGTCTGTTGATGTGTAAACAGTAGTGTGATTTTATTTTACCCAATTAAAACTTTGAAATACCCAATTGCTTCAGAAATGATGGAGTGAAAATACTCAATTACAAATTCCTTATCTGGAGCCCTGACTATGATAATTGGTACTACATAGCCGATGAAAGTCTCTAGTGATAGTTGAATGCGAGTGTTGATTTACAATCAACGACGTCATCAATATTTACGACACGTAGGCAGAGCTCCAGTTAAGGTGCGTAATTTGGGAAGAAATTTCTTATTTCTCCATCAAAAATGGCAAGTTGGGAGTGCTTTAGAATCGTCTCAATGAGACGATTCTAAAGGACTCCCAACTGTGTATGTGGCCTACTAGTAACATTGGGACTTTGTTTCGATCCTAAAATAGAGTAAAAGTATTTTAGCTTAACAACGCAAATTATCACCTCATAATATTAGTAATTAGGTCACATGTTTAACAATGAGGGTTTTATTAATAAACCTGTGAAGAGACCAATTTGTTATGTATCCCTATTATTTGTGGATTGGGTCATCAAGCACAATCAATTGAATATCTGAATGTGCATGTTCTGGAAGAAGTTGCATTATTTTGTTGGCGACCATTGTAGCGATATACTAGTACATAATTATAAGTTTGGTGTACATGTGTCACAAATGCAAATGACATAAACGTCAATGACGGTCACAACTCGAGTTGATCGAGTGAGGTTAAAATCTTGAACGCCTGGAAATTTGGTAACATATTATGGCGGAACGAACCATAGACCGCGAATTTAATGCACCACAAATTTTATTTTGCAAGAATTTAATTCAAAGCACCCCAAATAATTATTATGAAAGAAAACTGCAGTTGCAGGGGTGAAAGGGTTAAGGATATGTATGCATGTTTTACGCTCTCAAATGTTTGTAAATCTGAAAAAGAGTGTGTTCACCCTCTGCAGCTCTAGTGCTCTGATATTGGTTACATGCAACTGCAACGATTATATAATTTTCTGGACATGAACTTGAGAATACTTGAATGAGGACATTCTGACTGATTTTTGTCGTGTCTGCTTGTGGACAGCACGATATAGTTGGCACATTGGCGTACATACGTGCGTCCGGATTAAAGTTTTTGCTTAAAGTTTTTCCGTATAGTATGAAAGCCTTGGCGGGTACGACATGTGGGCCGCGGCCCTCTAGTTCATGACAAACCTGTCGTCGGTCTCAACTCGTCAACATTTCCGATTCGAGTACCGTCTTTGAGAATGTGCCGAGAAAGCTTTATAGACATGTCGTCAGTAGTGTTCAGCCATACAGCCATTGAGGATAATGACGCAATTATCACTTGTTTTAGATTTAACGCTACCACCCCTGACATGGACTAATTTTCAGATCAATTCCATTGATCATAAAAGGGGTTATGTTGTAAATAAAAATAATGTAGAATATTTCACCCGCGCTGAAGTTCCTGACGATGGGCTCGTTATGAGCGGTCAGCAAAAATTATTATTAACCCTTACACCGCTATCTTATTTTTTTGTCGTCTGCTGTTTATTTTCCATTTTCCTGTTTTATCGTCAAAAACATGCTTTGACAGCACTTTATAATAATTTACAACATGGTTTGACAGTACTTTAGAATCATTTCCATTGGAAATGATTCTGAAGTGCTGTCAAACCATGTTTTTATTGAGAAATAAGTGGAGATATAAAAGCAACAGCAGACGACAATTGTTGTGAGTAGCGGTCTACGGGTTAAGATCTGTAATGTGGAAATTGTTAATAGTTGAAATTGATATTGCTGGATGGATTACCTCTTGATTGCAAGGGATTCTTACATGTAACGCCAAATATCGCTGATTATTATTGTATATTTTCAGGCAAGCGATACGATGGTCCCGAAGTAGATGTATGGAGTTTAGGAGTTATACTCTACACACTAGTCAGTGGCTCCTTGCCGTTCGATGGCCAAAACTTGAAGGTATGTACAATTCTGAGTTCCCCGCCCCGTCTTTATATGACTTAGCTGTTGCTCGGATGTTAACCCTTCCTACGCTGTTGACGGAAATTGCCGTCTGCTGTTTTTCATTTTTGCTTTAATTCTTAACACAAACCTGGTTTTGACAGCACATGAGAATTGTCTCCACTGGAGACGATTCTCATGTGCTGTCAAAACCAGGTTCTTGTCGAGAAATATTGAAAATAAAACATTTCCAGCAGACGACAACATTTAATTCAGCGTAGTAAGGGTTAAACCCATTAATGTTTCACCTTTCACGAGTATATGTGCGTTTTTATTGTGTATGTCCTGTGTATATCATGTGTATACAATCTGGCAGGTGTATGCTATTTCATGGCCAATACACATTTTTGATCATTTATAGGATGGGAAGGTAGTTGAATTTTTGCTGCTTGCCCCCATACAGATGTATTCTTGTATGTATCGAATCTTGTTGCCGAACCGACATGAAAACAACATTCATTCAATCAAACGAGACAGCACAAGATGAACAGGAGCTCTAGTCAAAAATCTCTTATTAATTTCGCCGCCATGATGTGGCATAGATATAAACTTGGCCCGTCTCCGGAATTTGCTGATACTGATTCAGAAAATCAGTCATTGTTTCCGTAATTGATATCGAAAATTGACAAAAACATCCGCATGAGCTCTGAATTTTGTGTCAACTTTCGATGGTATTTACAGAAGATGTAACTGATTTTCAAAATCTTATCGGCAAAAATCAGCGATACGATAAGGGAGGTACATGTAAATCCAGATCGCTGTCCATTCCTCTTCTCACAATATTTCGTGTTCTTGTTTCAGGAGCTTCGAGAACGAGTGTTACGTGGCAAATATAGAATACCCTTTTATATGTCGACAGACTGTGAAAATTTATTAAAAAGATTTTTAGTTTTAAATCCAATGAAACGATCTAGTTTAGAGGTAAGTACAGTAAATTGTTTTGTATTTATTTAAAAAGTACTATGTCTTCCAACAGTTAAATGTTTTAGAATCATTTGGATAGCATTTGTCGAGGTGTCGATAAGTTTCACAATTTGCCTGTTTATCCTCATGCATATGCAAATTAATCCATTTTATAGAATCCTACATAATCTCCAAATTGTATCCTTTTGATAGTAAGTGTTGTCCCATTGCAGTCTTAAGTATATCAATTTTTTGGGTCGAACAAATCTGATATTTCGCCATAAAAGTATATGTTGTTACCATTCATTTGAACCGTCTCGTTGAGACGGTTCAAATGGGTGGTAACAACATATACTTTCGAGGACTTTCGAGGACACTGGTGGTATATGGGGAACCTGGTACTATGTAGGGTCGGTGCCAAATTTGGCAATATCCTCCAATACAGTTAGCAGCACTAACATTACACACCTATTCCATACCGTGTTCAATCAGATGGTATACCTTTCACTCTATCAATCAGTGAATATGTTTAAATGGCCATCAATAAATCGGGCATTGTCAGCAAGGGCTGTGGGTGGGTCCGGGCATGTTAGGTATTTTGCTCGTGTGGGGGTAGGGGTAGTGTGCAGGGATTCCGCTGGGGAAAAAAAATATCGCCACTTCCAAAAAAAAAATCGAAAATTTAAAAAAAAAATGAAAAAAAAAATCGAAAATTGTAAAAAAAATTCCCCAACTGTTTATTTTTATCGCCAATTGCGAATGTGGTGATCGCCAAGTTGTATTCCATGGTGATGTCTGGTTTATATTAAAGTTAATAAACATTCATTATTACCAAATACATTGTTACATATTACTAAAGAGTATTCTGTCAAACATAAACAGAAATAGTATACAAATTCAAGGAGAGATATTCTCATCATTACACTATTTAGAATACCAATACCAACTGGCAAAACGTACAATCTGCCATATATATTCATACACAGTAATATGAAGGAAAACAATTATACAAGATGCTTAAATTAGCTCAAATTTATAAAAAAAAATAAAGACAAAAAGACAAATTTGCAATATTATTTATCACTTACACGTTTGCCGGTACACATATATATGGACTAAATGACTAGCTAATAGTCCTGTTTACTTAAATTTCACTCGCTGGGAGTTGCCAATATTGAAAAAATGAAGTTCACACTCATTAAAATTGACATTGCTCACATATTTCTGTTAAAATGTCCACAGTTTTAATGGTCGTCAATTGTCAGTTCATTGAGGAAGGTACATTGCTTCTCGGACTACATACCTTTTACAGGTACAGTCTTAATAAGTACAATATTTAGTAGTCTAATTTTGGGTTAAGTTACTGGTTTCAGCATGTACCATGAATGTTGAGTGTTCTTTAGAATCGTCTCTAAATTCTAAAGAACACCAAACTTTTATGTTTTGATAAGGAATTAGGAAATTAATGATACATTTTTGATGATTATCTGGCGCATGGACACAGTGATCATGATCTATAGCCCCAAGGTCACTGTGTCAGTGATTGAGGTATACAACTCATTCATTATATTTTACGATAGTGTGAAAGTCAGTCAACTTGAACATGTTAGTTGTAGAGTGGTTAACATAGTCAATGAGAAAAGAAGATTCAGTCTGTTTAATGTGGAATTTTGAACTCTGCAATTGTTCATTTATTTGAGAAAAAAGGTGTATTCATATTGTTTCAAACTCATCTCTGCTGCTGAAAGTTCTAATAAGGTGTCCAAATATATTCTGCCATTTTTCAATAGCGCTCATCTGCCTAGCAAGGAATCTGCTATAAATAGAATGCCTAAATCTGACAAGAGTAGGACAAACATTCAGGCTTACACACTTTAGCCTGCATTAAATGCATTTTGCATTGTTCTGGACTTACACTGACCATTATGAAAGTTTACTGATGCATGTATTTGTCCTACTATTGGAAACACACAAATTGGTGACGTATGTGCAGATGAGCGCTATTGGATATTTTATACCCCCCACAAATTGCTGAGGATGGGGTGTTCTTATGCTCTAATGTAAAGTGTTAAAGCATATCTTGTCTGATTTTTTTAGGTTTATGTTTTTGATCTATGTATTCAAATGATTGGCAAACATCTGGTAGAAAATGTGGGTACGGTGGGGGGAATGAAGGTTGGTTTGTGGGCTGTGCTGGGATGGGTAAACACGGGAAGATGATACACCATATTGGAATGCGGGCTTATATGGTCGGTTTATAATTCGTACATGAACAAACCGGCAAATTGGAATTAATATACACATATACACAATGGAATGGGGACAAGATTAGATTAGATTAGATTATACCTAATGTAAAGTTTGGTCAATCTTGGTTCCCAATATCCACATTGTGTAAACGTTATTGGCTATAGGAGTCAATTATTAACATTCATTATCAGTGGTCAGAAATGGCAGGTCGTTGTTTTTGTCTTGCACTGACTTGTAGCACATAAACTATTTATTTGTCCCATTGTACCTGTATACACAAGTAACAACTTGTAGCAAAATTAGCTAAAAGACATTTTCTGTATGAAATTTTGTTAACTTTCAAATTTCCCCCAATTTATTATACCACCGGCATATGAAGTATGTCGACGGGTATATAGTTTTCGTAATTCTGTCCGTCCTTGCATCCGTTTGTCCGTCTGTCAGCATTAAAGTTTTTGGGTACTCCTTATCTCTGTAACGGTATGTCGGATTGACCTCAAACTTCATATACTTCCTTATCATCATCCATATTTTCATTCATACCACACTCATACGGTCTTCATGTCCAAGGTCAAAGTCAAATTACTTAGAAATTCGCGTCCGTAAGATTTGCGTTAAAGTTTTCAGGTACCCATTATCTCTTGCAAAGGATAAGTCGGATTAACTTCAAACTTCATATCATGGCCCAAATGTAAAGGTTTAAAATGTTTTAAAGGTATTTAATTCCTATAAAGCACGATTTGTGCCTACTGAGTGGGCATGTGCCTTTAATGTCCAATACAGCGCTGTGCAGATGTAGTTGTGCCATATTGTTGTCACCATGTCTATATCATATCATCCATTCATTTGTTACTGCTTGTACTTGGGCTGCCAACTGTGAATAAAAATAAGGACCTTATGACTTTACAAAAATGTGGCTGTGACCTGAGAAATGGGGCTTATGGGTTTTGCGACCAGTGTAGATCCAGATCAGCCTGTGCATCCGCACAGTCTGATCAGGATCTGCACTGTTCGCCATTCCATCAATGAAACACCTGTCATTCTTTTAGTAAGCAATGTAGATCGTTATCAGGCTACAGGAGTGTGCTATTTGATTGCAGCTAATCCCATAAGCCCCATTTTTCCAGTCACAGCCGATACTAATCATCATACGCAATGCCACAATTGCATACGTGTATAATTCTATTCCTGCTCCATAACAATTATTATGTACCCCGTAAATTATTTTGCCATACATATAGTCGTCCGTCTGTCCATCTGTCTGTTCTTCTGTCGTAGATTTGCATTAAAGTTTCTGGTTTACTACTATCTCTCTTTTACTGTATGTCAAATTCTCCTCAAACTTCATGTTCTTGTTTGTCATCATCCATATTTTCATTCTATAGCCCATGCATGCGGACCCTGTGTTCAAGGTCAAATGACTTAGAAATTTCCGTTAAAGTTACTAAGGGATACATCCTCCATCAGTGGTACTGAGTTCTTGTTTGTCAAATTTGTATGTTATGAATTCTGTTATTAACCCTTTTAACACCACAGGCCTGTATAGTGGTATTGGAAAAAAGTGTAGATCCAGATGAGCCGGCTCATGACGAGCTGTCTCATCAGGATCTGCACATTTTGCAAGTAATTTTCACATTTTTGAGAACAAAAACACCCCCTTTTCATAAATGGACTAGTCTGAAAATCATTTGTGACGATTGGATCAGTCCGGAAATTAGCATATAAAAATCCATTTCAGCTACTTAAGGGTGAAAGGGTTAATATTCAAACCTTGAATTCCTTCCACAACTAATTTCAATTACAAAAGAAAATATATAAGAAAGTTTTTTGAACCATGCATTCGTTCCCAAAAGTTTCGTTTTACAGGTCCCATGCCGGGCAAAGCAAAAACCATCTGCGAACTATCCAATGTTCGCCATATGAATGGTTCACCTCGTCCACATCACTCGTGTTAAATGTAACCCATGTTTCTCTGACTCTTGTTAACAACAGAATATAATGCGCGAGAAGTGGATTAATATAGGCTTGGAGGACGACGAGTTAAAACCATACATAGACATCTCGACCAATGACCTTGACGCCATGCGAATAGGTAACACGTTGACAACTACTCGATACATGCCGGGCCTACAGACGCTTCTACTGTACAGGGACAGCTGATCTTTATACATGTTATGCCCCGCCCTGTTGTCTTGGCCCTGCTGACCAAGGCAATATGGGGGTTTGTCGGTTTTCACGCCATTTCATGCTGAGGATATGCCATTTTGTTGATATATTATTTATTTCTGCACAAAAGTGTATGTTGTGACTACTCATTTGAACCGTCTTGGCAAGACGGTTCAAATGAGTGATCACAAGATATACTTTCATTAAAAAGTGAAGAAAACGGAAAAAACAGTTTGCCGATGGAAAATTTTAAATATTTGTTCTTATTTCTCCAGAGTAGAATATGTTACGACCACTCATTCAACAGTCTCGGTTAGACTGGTCAAATGAGTGGTCACAACATATACTTTGATTAAGAAATAAAAGAAATAGAAAAAAATATTGCCGCATGAAATGGGTTAATAAAACATTTACCAGGTTAAACATTTATTAATGAAATTTTAATCTCTTAATAAAAACAAAATATTTGAATTGTATTACAATGAATACAGTCTATAAATTTAACTTTTGACCTCTTTTAAACTTGGTCTTTCGTTATTAATATACATCAATTTATTTGTTAAACAATACAATAACAGCTCCCCATCTTCGTCTACATCAGCTGTGTAGTGCAGTATGAGCGTCGTACCGTAGACACTAATTATTGTTGTGATGCACTGTGCGTATTTCCTGTATCCTGCGCAGCTTAGTCCACAGCTCCAGTTAAGGTGCGTAATTTTGAGGTAAATTTCTTATTTCTCCCATCAAAAATGGCAAATTGGGAGTGCTTTAGAATCGTCTCAATGAGACGATTCTAAAGCACTCCCAATTTGCCATTTTTGATGAAGAAATAACAAAATTTCACCCCAAGTTGGTCAAATTACGCACCTTAACTGGAGCTCAGTTAGTCTCCTGCATATTTGTAGATAGGGGAGCTAACTCAGGAGCAATCAGTGGGCGGATATTATATATTTATAGCTTACTCATCCTGAATGGAGATCTTGCCAAATGATTCTTATCCTTATAAAGAGAAACAATCATTTGCCCAGTCAGTAGAATGGAGATCTTGCCAAATGAGTTTTCTCCTTATAAGGAGAAAACTCATTTTGCAAGCTCTCCAGTCAGTATGAGTAAGCTGATGTGTGGTATTTTTGGTTTGCTCATTCTGTTGCATTACAGCCCAAAAACAGTTTTTTCTATGCCAGCTTATCACATTTAGAAACCAAATTATTTGACAAAATTCTAGTTTGAAATAGAAACTATTGAAACATTCCGCTCTACTGATTTTCTCCAGAATTGCTTCATTATTGCAGCTGGTATAATACAGAGAACAGTGTTGGGGCTTCGGAATGTTTATTATATACCGCCTTGTCTGATATCCATGCACAACCTCCTCTTGCTTCATTTTATATCACTTAACCAACCCATTGCGGCCTGATAAATACAAAATATGTTGTTGAAATAATGACTATTTCGCTTATTAGCTCACCTGAGCGAAGCTCATGTGAGCTATTGTTACCGCAATGTGTCCGTCGTCCGTCGTCGTCCGTCGTCCGTGAACATTTTCTAACGTCTTCTCCTTGGTAACCATTGGGCCTATTGTCACCAAACTTCATGATCATGGTCCTTCGGTAGGGGGATTACAAAATTGTTAAAATGACGTCATTACGTAATCCAAGATGGCCGCCGTCTAAAAATAGCACAAATTCTTAAAAAAATCGTCTTCTCAAGAACCGCCAACCGGATTTCGACAAAACTTGGTAGGAATGATCGATGTACAATGCTCTTTCAAAGTTGTTAAAATGGTGACCCCGGGGTCAAAAATGGGCATGGCCCGTGGGGTCAAATTTTATTTTCGACCGAATATGGTTATGTTATATATCAAATTGAAGGTATCAACGAGGCGATCACTCTGGTGCATTTATTTTTGAAATTGGATGGTTATATCATCCAAGATGGCCGCCGAAATGTCAAAAAGTCGTTCTTTTATCAGAGATTTCAAAATTCTTCTTCACATGAACCGCTTGGCCCATGGTAGCCAAACTTAAAAGTTATGGTCCATGGGTGAAGCCTTTTCAGATTTGTTAAAATGGAGGTCATCGCTAAAGCAAGATGGCCGCCGTCTAAAAATAGCATAAATTCTTATAAAATCTTCTTCTCATGAACTGCCAGCCGGATTTCGACAAAACTTGGTAGGAATGATCGATGTACAATGCTCTTTCAAAGTTGTTAAAAATGGTGACCCCAGGGTCAAAAATGGGCGTGGCCCGTGGGGTAACATTTTATTTTTGACCGAATATGGTCATGTCTATATCAAATCGAAGGTATCAAAGAGGCTATCGCTCTGGTACATTTTTTGTCGAAATTGGATGGTCATGTCATCCAAGATGGCCGCCGAAAGGTCAAAAGGTCGTTCTTTTATTAGAGATTTCAAAATTCTTCTTCACACGAATCGCTTGGCCCATGGTGGCCAAACTTCACAGTTATGGTCCATGGGTGAAGCCTTTTCAGATTTGTTACAACGGAGGTCGTCGCTAATCCAAGATGGCCGCCGTCTAAAAATAGCGCAAATTCTTAAAAAGATTTCTGCTCATGAACTGCCAGATTGATGGAACTTGGTAGGAATGATCGATGTAGAATGCCCTTTCAAAGGTGTTAAAATGGTGACCCCGAGGTCAAAAATGGGCGTGGCCCGTGGGGTCAAATTTTATTTTTGACCGAATATGCTCATGTCATATATCAAATTGAAGGTATCGATGAGGTGATTGCTCTAGTGCAATATTTGTTGGAATCGGATGATTATGTCATCCATGATAGCCGCCAAAAGATCCATTTATTCAAGATTTTGAACGTTTTTTTCTCGGGAACAACATGGCCGATGCTGGCCGATGCTGGCCGATGCTGGCCGATGCTGGCCAAACTTCATAGTAAGTTAAGATCCTTGGGTGAAGCATTTCCAGATTTGGTAAAATGAGTCATCGCTTAATCCAAGATGACCGCCATTTAAAAATAGCACAATTTTTTTAAAAACACATATGAACTCAATTTCACAATTCTCCTCTGGTGTTCATGGAGTCAGGTGAGTGAATTAGGGCCATTATGGCCCTCTTGTTTTTTTAATGAAAGTATATCTTATGACCACTCGTTTGAACCATCTTGCCAATATGGTTCAAACAAGTAATCACAATGACGAAATTTGGAAAATGTAGAAAGTTTTTAAATTTTCATGCTATTGCTTATTTTTCAATGAAAGTCTTTGTACGTTATGACCACTCGTTTGAACCATCTCGCGAGATGGTTCAAATGAGTGGTCACAACGTATACTTTAAAGATGAAATAAGAAAACTAGAGAGAAGTCTTTACATTTATTGTATCTGGGTTGTAATGGGTTAATTCATTTTGGCCATTCTACTTACATATCGATGGTCTAGTAACATACGGTCGTAAGTGCTATGCTTTGTAAATTTTCTTTTTTGATTGATTGCTTTCCAAAATTTTCTCTCTTTAAAAATTTGCTTCAATGGTTCTAAAGTACAATATTTGACCGTTGTTGTGTATCGTATCATGACAGCAGGTACGCTTCCACGCTAACAACTGATTTTCTCTGGAATATATCAGCGCTATGTGTACTGATGTCTTATTGAAGAGGCATTTTTGTTTTGCTCAGACAATTATGAAGGATCGCTGGATCAATATGGGTTATGAAGAACGAGAATTAAAGCCGTTCAAAGAGTCGTCAAAAGACCTCGTAGATACTAAACGGATAGGTAAAGCCCCGAGTTGGGGAGTTGACTTGTCACACACTGCAGTGTTTATCTGGTTCTTCGTTAGCACACAACCATATGTGCTTATTTGTACAATGGATCTTAATACTTCAATACAATATCTATAGATATTTATAGATAATGATGCTCTTGAAAATTTGTCAATTTTCTGTAAATGATTTCACTGTTTGTGAAAAAATCAGATAAATGCCAAATTTAGCAGTCTGATATTTTCCCTAACCTTGATGTCATGTCGTTTACAGAAAATATTGTCAAATTTGCACAAAAAAACACTTAGTATATGCCAAAAAAAAAATTGTTTGAATTCCATACTATACCAGAGAAGCAGATTTTTTTAATTTGTTTAATTGATCTTCTATCTATGTGTTAATATTTCCAAGCCTATCATCTCATTCGAGTCGGATCACAAAAAGGTGCAACATTTCGTTTGAAACTACATGTATGTGGATCAGTTGGCACACCTGTGTAATCGGATCTAGCTGCAATATTTGTTTTTACTTATTCCTTAAAACAATATATGTAACATTTTGTTACAAGTCCAGGCAAAAAGCATCTGTTCATGGAGTTTATGTACATCTTATTGTAAACTCTACAAATGGTCTGGACACAGAATTCATTCATTCAGGTTAAAATGTATGGTATACGGTTCACTCATATAGAGTTGTCTCGTAAACTCTTGCTACATTCAATTCACTGAATTTGCTAATCTTTACTCGGTCGCCGAGTTTGTATTTGAATTATGCTTTAGTATTATTGCCTGTCGTTCTGTAATTTATGGATGTATTGACAGTTGATACCACTCGTACATCTGCAGGACTTGCAAACGTGGCCAATCCATCTCGTAATAACTGGACCGATACCACAAACCGGTGAATCTAAAATCATGGGCTGATCACAATCTGGCCCAATATATCAAATACATGTCATTCAGTTTGGAATTATTGACATTTCCCAACAGGACATCTAAAATGAGTGCAAATTGTTGGGATAAGTCAATAATTCCAAACTCAACGACATATCCAATTTGCACTCATTTTAGATGTCCTGTTGGGAAAAGTCAATAATACCAAACTCAATGACATCGCGCTTCATTGGGAATTTAAATCCAAAATAGCATACACCGTAGTTGATGAATCATATATTATACTGATTTAAAAGATCTTTATGCTTTCTAAGTAGCATGCATTGTTTTAATTTCGTATTCAGAAAAAAAGGTGCCAGAATTTCATCAGCCTAGTTTGTGAGATGGGCCCCATTTGCTTCCAGAACTAATCCATATATTTGACATGCCATAGCAAGGAAGAGGCTTATTGTGTTCTTTAGAAGTGCAAGTTTTGCTCGGCTATCACTCCTACAGTCTGATACAGAACTAAACAGTTTGGCAGAGGCATTGTTAGCAGAGCTCCAGTTAAGGTGCGTAATTTGGAGGTAAATTTATTGTTTCTCCATCAAAAATGGCAAGTTTGGAGTGCTTTAGAATCGTCTCAATGAGACGATTCTAAAGGACTCCCAACTTGCCATTTTTGATGAAGAAATAACAAAATTTCACCCCAAGTTGGTCAAATTACGCACCTTAACTGGAGCTCTGATTGGAAGTGTTTCTCCAACTAGTGATCTGCATTGGCACTGAACCGACAAATGCATACGCTGTTTCGGGCGCAAACTCATTAAGTCCTTTCTGCTGTGGTATGTCGCATAATGTGTATATGAACCTGTCACTTCATCCAATTTATATGTGGTATGCACACTGACACATCTATAGACTTCTGAACGATCCAAGTTACAAGATCCATTGTACGGAGGTCACGTGGCTTGCTACATCTGCGGTGATAGCTTTTTCATTACCCTGATAATGGCTATTTCCACTTCTAGTAACAACTCTGCCAACTTTGCTGTGAGGTCCTTAATCAATCTAACATGTACATGCCTACATGAGCCTTTTGTTACAATGAATACGGTACATCCTGTGCCTGTGAGTATAAAATTATCTAAATGTTGTACTCTATGATTATAAATAATGAAAGGGTATGCATGTCTCAACAGTGAATCTATTCTTACCGTGATTCACATACAAGGTGCATGATCACGTGGTTATAACAACAACAGCAGTGGCTGGAAGTGTTGAAATCTTGCCCACTCCAAAGTAAGTATTATTTGATATTTTCCTTAATATGAAACGGATTTTGATGAAATATGGCGCAGCAAACGCGTCTTCATGAGCTGCATTTGGTGGTCCAGGGAGTTCGGCACAGACTTGCGTCGTTTTTGCGGATATCGATCGATTCTTCGCAAAAACGACAGAAGTTTGGGCAAAAATACAGAGACCACCGAATGCAGCTTAACAAGACGCGTGTGATGCGCCATATTTCATCAAAATCCGTTACGTAATAAGGACAATATAAAAGAATACGTACTTTGAATCAGATGGATTCTGAAGTTTCAGTACTTGTTGTTGTTGTTAGTACCACGTGATCATGCACCTTGACATATAGACCAAGTGATTGGTGTGTTAAGGGTAGCTATGACCAGATCAGGATATTGTGGCTTTAGTGCTGTCAGAATATTCGATTTGACCTACGTATTTATAATCTCTCCAGAAATTTTGAACATGCACACTGTAATCATTGGCTGTATTGTGGACAAATCATGTAGTCTTAAGATCATTTATCCATCCATATATTACTAGTCTATACCGAGTTTGGATCAGAACTGGTAAACCTCTACACTGATCCACGCTGTGATATCTGTATTTTGGATAACTTTTGTAGTCCAGGATCATTTATCCATTCGTATATTACTAGTCTATACTGATTATGGATCAGTAGCCTATTTCACCAACATTGCAAAGTATAGTTTTCTAGCAAAGTATACTTTGAGGGAGAAATTTTCATTTTAGGATAAATTTATTATTTTTTATTATACTGAATTTATTACATTATCACAGCCATTTTGGCTGTGATAATGTAATAAATTCAGTATAATAATTCTGCACACTTTTAATCATCAAATATATGCAGTCGTTAGTTCTATATGAAATAATGCATTTCAGGAAAAATATATGATTACTCCCTCAAAGTATACTTTGCTAGAAAAGTATACTTTGCAATGTTGGTGAAATAGGCTACAGATCAGGGGCCCGTTTCACTAAACTTCTTACAACTAAAATGTTTGTAAGTTCAAATTTAAGATCGTCTGTAAATTTATGGATTTACATTTATTGAGCATAGGCTGCATATGCAGCCTATGCTCAATAAATGTAAATCCAATAATTATTTACAAGAAAACATTGTTAATGTGAAATTTACAGACTATCATAATTTTGCACTTACGAACATTTTAGTCGTACAAAGTTTAGTGAAACGGGCCCCTGGTAAGCCTCTACACTGATATGCCATAACGTAATGGTTGGTCTGGCTCATTCGTCCAGGCAATTACCAAATTACTGTTGTGGAATGAGTCCTTTATGACTGTGCAGGCTGTAAGTAGTTGGTGTGAACATTGGAAGTCAATTCAAAGTTTCAGTCGCCAACTTCTAATATTGTTTTTTCCCATAAAAGTTTCAGCTCCTGTGTGACTAATTTGCTAATATTTTGTTCAATTCTTGTGGACATCATTTTCACATTTCAACTAATCTGGAATCCCAGTATTGTGGCCAGAGTGAGTTTAATTAGAAGTGGAGAGATTGTGTTAGCCAGGCCTGTACGCAGAGGGGGTGTGACGGGTCCGTACACACCCACTTAACCCATTCAACACCACAGGCCTGTATAGTGGTATTGGCAAAAAGTGTAGATCCAGATGAGCCGGCTCGTGACGAGCCGTCTCATCAGGATCTGCACTTTTTGCAAGTAATTTTCATAATTTTGAGAACAAAAACACCTCATGTTCATAAATGGACTTTGTCTGAAAATCATTTTGTGATGATTGGAATGGGTTGCAAAATTAACATATCAAAATCCATTCCAGTTATTTAGGGGTGAAATGGTTAATCTGCCGAGGTCTGTCCGTGAATGTGTAAAAAAACAATGTTTAGCCCTTCGCGCCGTCGATAACACACCCCCCTAAATTAATTCCTGCGTACGGGCCTGTTAGCATGTACATGTTGCTTTCTTCTCTCTTGTATATACCCAGGCTGACACCTAGCTTAACATTCCCACTACATTCTGATGATACTGCATTTTGTTGGTGATATTTCTGAATATTTTTCTTAATTCAGTTCAAAAGTGTACACTGTGATCTCTATTGGAACTGTCTTTGTGAGATGGTTCTAATGGTTGAATACAATAAATACATTCATTAGGAAATAAGGAATACAGAAAAATGAATGTTGACAAATTTTCCATCTGCTTGAAGACATGTCCTGAGTATACTATCATTGTATTCAGAATATGGTTTTATATGTACATGTATGCATATTTCAAAGAAATGTATGTTGTGATCACTCATTTGAACAGTCTCTCGATGAGACTGTTCAAATGAGTGGTCACAACATATACATGATTAGAATTTTGCAACAAACAAAACAAGACACATATCTTCAGAATGAACTGGGCTAAGAAATGAAACCCACACTGGGAAACTGGAACTTGTGGTATTTGTAACACATATCAGGTTGGGATTCTACCAAGTTGATGGTTCTCTCTGCAGAGTATATGCTATATTGCCCTTGTAGATCTGAGTCAAGTTAGTAACATGTGTTTAATAAAACTTCAGTATGAACATGGTGAAATCTTTCTTGGAACTAAGCAATTTAGTGAAGTGAGTGACACTATATGAGACACGCCATGTGATATTGTTCCTCAGAACTTGAGTGATTTTTCATGAAATATATTTTAACTGATATTTTCTGTAAATGATGTCGAAAGTTGACAAAATTGTCATCGCAAATGCGGAATTCTTCCGCAATTGCTATGAAAATTTAGCAAACTTTCAGCTTCATTTACAGAAAATATCTTAAATTTTTGTAAATATTTGTTTCAGGAGATATTACACATGTGCTTAGGTTCAAAATCACTAGGCATATCTCGTATGACGACACATATGAGCAATGATCCCAAACTATGCCGATACCACAAGCCATCCTGGTCTCATGTGGGTGCTCGTATTATACTCAGCTTCTCTAGCAAGTTCATACCGCAGTCCTACACGTGACCTATTTATTACACATGGCATACTGTTACTACATGTAGAATGCAACAGTGTATTGTTGTGGCGTTATTATGCCAATACGAGAGTTGTTGTATTGGTAGCACATGAATATAAGTTTTAGACACCCATTTGCTACTTCATTTCCGGAAAATCAAAGACGGAAAGTCAACAAACTTTTGGATAAGCCCTCGTTATCATGCAATAATTAATTATACATGTAGCTGCATATTTGTCTGAATAATAGCTAGGAAATGTTCATATTGATTATTATTGTTGTTCCTCCAAAGGTTAATGCCACACATTTGATCTTCATCCTCTTCAGTGCATATGTTGTTATCCGTGGCTGTGGCTGGAGAAATGGGGCTTATGGGATTTGCTACCAGTGTAGCTCCAAATCAAATAGCACTCCTGGTGCCCGTTTCACTAAACTTCGTACGACTAAAACGTTCGTAGGTGCAAATTTACGATCGTCTGAAAAGTTCAATTGATGGATTTACATTTATTGAGCATAGGCTGCATATGCAGCCTATGCTCAATAAATGTAAATCCAATAATTGTTTACAAGAAAATATTGTTAATGTGAAATTTACAGACTATCATAATTTTACACTTCCGAACATTTTAGTCGTAGGAAGTTTAGTGAAACGGGCCCCTGTAGTCTGATAACAATCTACATTCCTTGTAAGAAGCATGACGGGTGTTTCAGTGTTGGAGCGGCAAACAGTACAGATCCTGATCAGACTGCGGATGCACAGTCTGATCTGGATCTACAATGGTCGCAAAACGCGTAAGCCCCATTTCTCCAGTCACAGCGACATACACAACACAGGGATTTATGAGTTTTTATTGGTGTAGGTGTAGCCACACCTTCCTTGTATTACAGTCTTGTATTTATCCCAGAAATGTGCACCTTCGTACTTCAATGCAGTACTTGTATGCATTGTACTTGCTAATATGAGACGAGTCATGTGATTTTGTAGGCAAGAAAATGTGCGATATCTCATAACAAAAATTGCAATGAAATCAAAAGTTGACGAAATGTTCAGAGCAAATGTGAATAGAAATTTCTTCAACTTTCGACATAATTTACAGAAAATATTAGTTTCTGTAAATATCGTTCATAAAAAAATCCACACCTTCTTAGGTACAAAATCACTTGCCCTGTCTCATATGACTGGAGAACTGGGGCTTTGCGATCACTGTAGACCCCGATCAACATGTGTCAGTCTGAACAGGGCCTGCCCTATTCGCTATTCCATCAATAAAATATTCATCATAACTTCTATAGATAAATCCTATAGATATCGGGCTGCACAAGTACACTGACAGATCATGAGCTAGACTAGCCACAAAGGCCATTTGCCACCAATATGAGACTTATTAGAGAAATGGAGTTGGTCATTTCTGGCCAGTCTAGATCAGTATTTGCCTGTGTTCTCTTGCAGCCTGGTAATGATCTTTCCTGTTTGTTAGAAGTATGGCAGGCGTTTCACTGATTAAATAGGCCAAATGACTTTGGTGTGGTATGGACCTGGAACCATGTCAAGTTATTCTAATTTCAGGACTGCATTTATATTTTTATGCCACCGGGTTTCGAAGAAACGGGTGGCATATAGTGTTTGGACCGTCCGTCTGTCTGTCCATCCGTCTGTCCGTCGTCCGTCACACTTTTCGGTTAACCACTTTGTCACAGTTTCTCTAATATGCTGCAGGTGGCATCCGCGTTTGACAGACGCATTTCTTGTTTTCCATGTAAATATTCTGTTTTGATTTTTGGGTTTTTCCTCCCCCAATGCAGCAGGTTAAATACGGGATTGAACCCGTTGGCCCGGTCTTAAATGACCTTAGCTGTTGATAGGCTGTTAAACACCAATAAATCAATTTCACTGATAAAATGGTGAACAGTGCAGACACAGGTGCTGCTGATTCTGCCCCAGTAGCCGATTTCATCAAAATTGCAAAGTATACTTATCCAGCAAAGTATACTTTGAGGGAGAAATCATTTATTTTTCCCGAAATGCATTATTTCATATAGAACTAACGACTGCATATATTTGATGATTAAAAGTATGCAGAATTATTATACTGAATTGATTACATTATCACAGCCAAAATGGCTGTGATAATGTAATAAATTCAGTATAATAAAAATTAATACATTTATCCTTAAATTGAAAATTTCTCCCTCAAAGTATATTTTGCTAGATAAGTATACTTTGCAATGTTGGTGAAATAGGCTACTGACACGTTTGTGTCCAGTCTATAACCTCAATAATACTGGGTATATATCCCTGAAACTTTACCCACACATAAACTACGACCCCTTGGGTTGTCACACACACGACTCTTGCTTTACTAATTTTTTTAGTTTATTCCAATTTTTTTGCCAATTGATTTGAGATCTCGGTCATAGCTTATGTATCTCGAAGGTGGCAAATACAAGAATGACAACTCTGGCGTAAAAATTAACTACTTTTTTAGTGATCATCATTGGTTTGCCCTTTGTAAACGTCTATTTTGGGCATAGATATGTTTCCATACCGGTATTTTCTAGTTTTAGTAGTGTCTTTTCTAGTTATAGTAGTTTTTCTAATTCATGTATATGGACAGATACCACTTGCATGCCACTGACTCATTTACCTATTAATTAAAGGTAAAACATTTACAGATAACGTTTGTCTAGATTTGATATTGTGCTGACAGCAATAGCTTTGTTCTTTCGATAACAAATATTTGCATGTCAGAGTGTGGTTACATCTGGATTTGTCAGACGCTGACTCACCCAGATACAGCTACTGGGTCCCGATTTCTGACCGGGTATACAGTATGATGTCTCAACCAGACACTCGGGCAAACTGGGTGTATTTAAAAAATGTTTTTTAGTTACATGTAATGTTAATCTCCGATAGCAAAGTGCACTGACATGCTCATACAACACTATTTTGCCAGAATTACAGTGAAACTTCTCTAAACCGGACACCCTGGGGACAGGGTGTCCGGTTTGGAGACGTTTCACTGTAGTACTTCCATAAGTGCACATTGGGAACTAGCTGATATTCACACACATGTCTGGGTGATTCACCATTCATTACCACACTTCGCTTATATGTATGTATCGAGACCCTCAGAATAATCATGATCATTATATTCACTTTGTCGCAAACAGTTTCAAGCTGTATAACATCTATGCAGAGATAAAACATATTTCTGGTTTGTAAATGTTTCGGTTATTTTTTTGGGCTGTCCCGGAATGTTTTTGCACCTGTCAGCATGTGCAGCATGCGGGCACAATTGTTTTGTTCATACTTACAGCTGGGATCGGATCTTTATGCCCTCTGTTAGAATCTATAGCCAGGGGGGAGCATATTACTTTACTATGACGGTCTGTCTGTCAATACGTCCATTTATGTAAAAAAATCGTAAATTTCTCAATAATTTCCTACATTCCATATAATTAAGGATTACTTTAATCATAATGTCCCCAGGTTTGATGCAAGTGGACTCGCCATTCAATTGTATTCACAGCTGTATATGTGGCTGTGACTGGATAATTGGGGTTTATGGGATTTTTGACCAGTGTAGCTCCTGATCAAATAACACACTCTTGTAGCCTGTATATGATCTATATTGCTTGTTTCATTGATGAAATGGTGAACAGTGCAGATCCTGATCAGACTGCAGATGCACAGTCTGTTCTGGATCTGCACTGGTCACAAACCCATAAGCCCTATTTCTCCACAGTGGTCAAAATTTGTCCCTACTTTTCTATATTGTGCACATGCATTTAGAGTTACCACTACAAAGTAATGCATGTTGCCTTGGTAACCATTTCAGCACTAACAATCGTACTATCAATGTTACCAAACGGTGTAGATCCAGATCAGACGGCTCGTTTTTAGCTCACCTAAGCGAAGCTCATGTGAGCTATTGTTACCGCAATGTGTCCGTCGTCCGTCGTCCGTCGTCCGTGAACATTTTCAAACGTCTTCTCCTCGGTAACCATTGGGCCTATAGTCACCAAACTTCATGGTCATGGTCGTTAGGTAGGGGGATTACAAAATTGTTAAAATGACGTCATTACGTAATCCAAGATGGCCGCCGTCTAAAAATAGCACAAATTCTTCAAAAATCTTCTTCTCAAGAACCGCCAACCGGATTTCGACAAAACTTGGTAGGAATGATCGATGTACAATGCTCTTTCAAAGTTGTTAAAATGGTGACCCCGGGGTCAAAAATGGGCGTGGCCCGTGGGGTCAAATTGGGGTCAAATTTTATTTTTGACCGGATATGGTCATGTCATATATCAAATTGAAGGTATCAATGAGGCGATCACTCTGGTGCATTTTTTGTCGAAATCGGATGGTTATGTCATCCAAGATGGCCGCCAAAAGGTCAAAAGGTCATTCTTTTATTAGAGATTTCAAAATTCTTCTTCACATGAACCGCTTGGCCCATGGTAGCCAAACTTAAAAGTTATAGTCCATGGGTGAAGCCTTTTCAGAGTTAAAATTAAAATGGAGGTCATCGCTAATCCAAGATGGCCGCCGTCTAAAAATAGCATAAATTCTTAACAAATCTTCTTCTCATGAACCGCTAGCCGGATTTTGACGAAACTTGGTAGGAATGATCGATGTACAATGCTCTTTCAAAGTTGTTAAAATGGTGACCCTGGGGTCAAAAATGGGCGTGGCTCGTGGGGTCAAATTGGGGTCAAATTTTATTTTTATTTTTCACCGAATATGGTCATTTTATATATCAAATTGAAGGTATCAATGAGGCGATTACTCTGGTGCATTTTTTGTCGAAATCGGATGGTTATGTCATTCAAGATGGCCGCCGAAAGGTCAAAAAGTCGTTATTTTATTAGAGATTTCAAAATTCTTCTTCACATGAACCGCTTGGCCCATGGTAGCCAAACTTAAAAGTTATGGTCCATGGGTGAAGCCTTTTCAAATTTGTTAAAATGGAGGTCATCGCTAATCCAAGATGGCCGCCGTCTAAAAATAGCATAAATTCTTAACAAATCTTCTTCTCATGAACCGCTAGCCGGATTTTGACGAAACTTGGTAGGAATGATCGATGTACAATGCTCTTTCAAAGTTGTTAAAATGGTGACCCCGGGGTCAAAAATGGGCGTGGCTCGTGGGGTCAAATTGGGGTCAAATTTTATTTTTCACCGAATATGGTCATTTTATATATCAAATTGAAGGTATCAATGAGGCGATTACTCTGGTGCATTTTTTGTCGAAATCGGATGGTTATGTCATTCAAGATGGCCGCCGAAAGGTCAAAAAGTCGTTATTTTATTAGAGATTTCAAAATTCTTCTTCACATGAACCGCTTGGCCCATGGTAGCCAAACTTAAAAGTTATGGTCCATGGGTGAAGCCTTTTCAAATTTGTTAAAATGGAGGTTATCGCTAATCCAAGATGGCCGCCGTCTAAAAATAGCATAAATTCTTAAAAAATCTTCTTCTCATGAACCGCTAGCCGGATTTTGACAAAACTTGGTAGGAATGATCGATGTACAATGCTCTTTCAAAGTTGTGAAAATGGTGACCCCGGGGTCAAAAATGGGTGTGGCCCGTGGTGTCAAATTGGGATCAAATTTTATTTTTGACCGAATATGCTTATGTCATATATCAAATTGAAGGTATAGATGAGGCGATTGCTCTGATGCAATATTTGTCGGAATCGGATGATTATGTCATCCATGATGGCCACCAAAAGGTCCATTTATTCGAGATTTTGAACGTCTTTTTCTCAGGAACCACATTGCCGATGCTGGCCAAACTTCATAGGAAGTTCAGATCCTTGGGTGAAGCATTTTCAGATTTGGTAAAATGAGTCATCGCTTAATCCAAGATGACCGCCATCTAAAAATAGCACAATTTTTTTAAAACATATGAACTCAATGTCACATTCTCGTCTGGTGTTCATGGAGTCAGGTGAGCGAATTAGGGCCATCATGGCCCTCTTGTTTAATATTCTGATTTTATGCAAAATTACCCTCCTTCTAATTAGTGGAATAGTCTGATTTAATTAAAATGGAAGCATCCATGAAAGTTACATAGGGGTGAAAGGTTGAAACTGGAACACAATGAACAGAGTAGATCTTGATCAAACGGCCTGATGACTAACTATCTATGTTGCTTGAGGGCTGTTTCAGTGACTGAATGGCGAACAGTGCTGATCCTGATCAGACTGTGCGGATGCACAGGCTGATCTGGATCTACACTGGTCACAAAACCCATAAGCCCCATTTCTCCAGTCACAGCCACATATGACCCTGTTTTCTCACCGTGTGTCCATTTGCAGTGGTTTTAGAATGCATGAAAAGTAATTGTACAACATTTGTTCAATATCTGTTGCTATGGAGAGCATAAATTATTCTGTTGCAGCTTTCAATATTTCAGATTTCACGTATCATTGAGCTTTGAAGGCAAATCTGTTAAAACATTTTTTATTGTTGCTTCAAATGAAATGACGTCAGCAATTGCTCATTTTGAAACGACCAATTTTACTATTTGATGATTGTAGTGACTATGTCTATGACGTAACGAGCCGTCTCATCAGGATCTGCACCATTTGTTGACCAATAACATGGGAGTGTCCAATACAGTTACTTAGGGGTGAACAGTTTAAACATTTCAACACTACAGTCCACACTACCTATGCTCCAAAACAGTGTGCAATATAATTATGTGGGCGTGTCTGGAGAAATGGGGTTGATTGTGATCAGTATAGCTCTATATTGATTGTTAGAAGCACAATGGATGTTTCACTGATGGACTAGCAAACAGTGCAGATCCTGATCGCCCAGTCTGATCTGGATCTACACTGATCGCAAAACCCATAAGCCCAATTTCTCCAGTCACAGCCACCACATATAGACTGTTTGCATTCTGGTTAACTGTCACCCTACATGTATGACACGGATGGATCCATTCTAATTTTTTTACTATTATATTCATCCAAAAAAGGGTGATTGTAAACTGCAGATCTAGAGTGTTTGTGAATATTGCAATTATGACCTGTGGGGATGGACAGGTTTAATGGAATAATAATCTACAAGTATAGTAGTCCATGGCTCCGACTGGACACATGGGGTTTATCTTGTTTACAAACAATGTAGACCCACACCAGCCTGTGCATCTACACTTGTCATGCATCCCATTAGCCCCATTTCTCCAGTCACAGCCACATATATTGTTAACCCTTACAATGCTGAATTACATTTTGCCGTCTGCTGTTTATTTTTTATTTTCCAATTTTCTCGTCAAAAAAACATGGGTTTGACAACACTTTAGAAACATTTCCATTGGAAATGATTCTAAAATCTGCCAAATCATGTTTTACTGTGAGAAAAGACAAAATATGAAACAACAGCAGACAACAATTTTCAGTACCCACATTCTAAGGGTTGAATGTTAGTGAACACTGTTACAAAATATTTATGTGGCTGTTGTGTTTTATAGAAATCATGGTGAACATGGGCTACGGCCGAACGAATATAGAAGATTCGGTGACCCAACAGAAGTTCGATGATATTCAGGCCACCTACCTCCTGCTGGGCAGAAGGACGACAGACGTAAGTCACATTTTGTATGCCCCACCTCGATAGTGTGGCCCTTGTTCGTCCATATCATCTTGGCATGCCATCACAAGCCACCCTACGAGTGAAAAATACATACATTGTATTTCTATCCCACTGGTCTGTCGGATGAGACTTTGGCCCTGCCTCTATTTGACCTTAGTTGCTGGGACGTTAAACCAACACACTTTAACTTTTCCATCACAAGCAATGTCATTCATAAAACTTAATCTATAGGAGGTCGAAGATTGTTACCTGATGTGTGGCTTCCTTATTTTGCACAGATGTATTTAAATTTTTGATCCAAACCCGTACTAGTGGATTATCTCAACCTTTTGGGTTTTACCTTGCATCTCGTAAATTTTTTAACCATATAATACATTCGCTTGATGGAGCATCCGTATTCTTTAACACATTTTCTGTTGTTGTCTTTTTTATCATTTATATTTTTAGCCAGGTTTTTGGAAAAAAAATCCAGGCTATTGGATTGACGAAAGCCGCCGGGCGGGGCGGCGGGCGGCGCGCGGGCGGGCGGGCGGATCGGGCGGGCGGGCGGGCGGAGGGCGGCATCCACAATCAATGTTAAGTTTTCGTGTTTGAGTCCATTTCTTTGTTACTGTACCACCTAGGCACCACCAAACTTTCACAGCTTCATAATCAAGGGGTGCCCACCACATATCACTATCCAACATGTTACCTTTTTTTTAACTTGACCCATTTTTTCCGCGCAGTCGACTTAGCCATTTTCAATGTTAACTTTTCGCGTTTACAATGTTAAGTTTTCGTGTTTAAGTCCATTTCTTTGGTACTGTACCACCTAGGACCACCAAACTTTCACAGCTTCATAACCAAGGGGTACCTACCACATACAACTATCCAACATGTGACCATTTTTGTCGCGCCCGCTTGCGGAAAGCGCGATATAGTCGGCACTTTGGGCTTTGGCGTACGTACGTACGTACGTACGTGTGTCGGTTTTTTGGTTAGTGGTTGGTTTTTTTTAAAGTTTTTTGGTTAAAGTTTTTGGTTAAGTTTTTTGGTTAAGTTTTTTGGTTAAGTTGTTTGGTTAAAGTTTTTGGTTAAGTTTTTTGGTTAAACTTTTTCGTTATACTATATCTCTGCAACTGCTTTGCCCATTACCTTGAAACTTCACATAGGTGTTTATCATCATCTATGTTTTCATTCTACCCCCCTCCCGTGTGGCCGCTGTGCCCAATGTCAAGGTCACATTACCTTTGAAGTTCTTGGTTAAGTTTTTTGGTTAAAGTTTTTTCGTTGTACTATATCTCTGCAACTGCTTTGCCCATTACCTTGAAACTTCACATTGGTGTTTATCATCATCTATATTTTCATTCTACCTCCCTCCCGTGCGGCCCCTGTGCCCAATGTCAAGGTCAAATTACTTTGAAGTTTTTGGTTAAGTTGTTTGGTTAAGTTTTTTGGTTAAGTTTTTTGGTTAAAGTTTTTCGTTTTACTATATCTCTGCAACTGCTTTGCCCATTACCTTGAAACTTCACATGGGTGTTTATCATCATCTATATTTTCATTCTACCCCCCTCCCGTGTGGCCCCTGTGCCCAATGTCAAGGTCAAATTACTTTGAAGTTTTTGGTTAAGTTTTTTGGTTAAAGTTTTTCGTTATACTATATTTTTTGTATGTGAGAGTTGAGTCAGGCTATGCCCCATATATAAAAATAAGATTAGCGCTAATCCTATTACTTTTAGGGGATGGGATAAATGATGCTGGTGTGGCGAGGGCCTGGCACCAGATCAGGTTGTTCTAATTTCAGGACTGAATATATATTTTGATTGTAAATATTGAGTTCTGAAGTTGGGATTTACCCCCCTCGGACAGGTGGATACGGGACATGACCCCGTTGACCCGTCTGCGTGTAGACTCCCTGAGGCTTGTACCTCTATGTCAGAAAAGCGGACGTTAAACCCTATTCACTCACTCACTCACTCGTTATACTATATCTCTGCAACTGCTTTGCCCATTACCTTGAAACTTCACATGGGTGTTTATCATGATTTATATTTTCATTCTACCCCCCTCCTGTGTGGCCCCTGTGCCCAATGTCAAGGTCAAATTACTTTGAAGTTTTTGGTTAAACTTTTTAGTTAAACTTTTTGTCACGCCCGCTTGCGGTAAGTGCTTCCGACATGCATGCCGCGGCCATCTAGTTTTTACCTTCACCTATTATTTCTACGTAATTGACTTAGCCATTTTCAACGTTAACTTTTTAACATACGTCTGGTTGAACTTTTTTGGTTAATTTTTTTTCGTTATACTATATCTCTGCAACTTCTTCGCCCATTACCTTGAAACTTCACATGGGTGTTTATCATCATCCATATTTTCATTCTACCCCCCAAACGTGCAGCCCCTGTGCCCAATGTCAAGGTCAAATTACTTTACTTTACTTTTTGTGTACTATATCTCTGCAACTGCTTCACCCATTACCTTGATACTTCACATGGGTATTTATCATCATTGTCGCGCCCGCTTGCGGAAAGCGCGATATCGTCGGCATTTTGGCATACGTCCGTCCGTACGTCCGTGTGTCCAGTTAAAGTTTTTTGGTTAAAGTTTTTCCATCTATTTTTATATCTGTTTTATTAGTGTCCATGCCTCGCCCCAAGGCGCGACATGCAGGCCACGGCCATCTAGTCTACAAAAAGTGGGTATAATTATGTTATCCAAGTGTCTATGCTTGGAAAAAACCTGGCCTTCGTGGCTTTGCCTCGTTTCTTGTTTTCTATAAATATATGTTTTGTCAGCACATTAGAGTGATTCACATTTGCAGCCAGCATGTGTTTAAATATGATGGTAGACAGCAATATTTGGTTCCCCATATTCAAAGTGTTAATCAATTGTTGGACAGAAGCACTATCGACGTACGTGTTGTAACAACTTGCTTGTCAGTATGACTTAAACACTAGTGGTTGTGTCTCTGTTTCTGTATTAATTGCCTCCTGCCGTGTCAGATGATGTGTGTACATATATGTGACATGCCATGGAATTTTGTACCTAAGAACATGTGTGATTTTTCATGAATTACATTTACAGAAACCTTGATGACGCAAATTTCATATCAAATGTGGAATTATATTCCGCATTTACTATGAAAATTTTGTCAACTTCCGACATCAATGGCTATTGCGATCAGTGTAGATCCTAATCATCCACACAATCTGTTCAGGATCTGCACTGTTCACCATTTCATCAATGAAACGCGTGTCTTGCTTCTAACACGCAATATATATCATTATCAGACTACAGGAGTGTGCTATTTGATCAGAAGCTACACTTGTCACCATAAGCTCCATTTCTCCAGTCACAGCCACAAATGTAAAGCCTCCATCAAAACCGTACTTACAGTTGTATTGTAGTTACAAGTCTGGGAGCAGTCAGTCAATCGGATGTAAAATCCCATCAATTGATTAATGGAGTGTTTTACGTCTGATTGACTGACTGCTTCCCGATATGTCGCTACCATCCAACTGCAAGTGTATTTGACTGCATTATGGAATCAATCACTCAATCCATTATTGCATTCATGAATGTACTTGTTGTTGTAGGGTAGCGACAGGTTAGGGAGCAGGCAGTCAATGAAATGTGGCTGTGACCGGGGAAATGGGGCTTATGGGTTGTGCAACCAGTGTAGATCCAGATCAGCCAGATCAGGATCTGCACTGTTTGCCATTTCATCCATCAAACACAACCCTTGCTTCTAACAAGCAAATATAGATCGTTACTAGGCGACAGAAATCAGTTGCAAATCAAATAAACCTCATTTCTCTAGTCTTGGGCAGTTGTTTGGGAGCATGCGAAGGGTACATTTAGCAATGGGTTTCATCCTAATGGAACCACGGTATCCCATGTTTGACCCTCAGGTACATTTTTTGCTTTCTGGTACTCGTTGAATCCGGTTATATTCATGATAAAAGTAATAAGATTAGTACTAATCATATTACTTTTAGGGAGTGGGGCTAAGTGACTCTGGTGGGTTGAGAATCTGGCACCAGGTCAGGTTATTTTAAAATCAGGGCTGAATATAATTTTTTTCTGTAAATATTCAGTTCACAATCTGATCCCATCACAACAGGTAACATATGGGATCGACTCCGTTAACCCGGCCTAAAATGACCATAGTTGTTGACATGCCGTTAAATAACATTCAATCAAATCAAATCAAATCAAATAATTTCTCCAGTCACAGTCGTAAATTTAAAATGGCCATCAATCACTGAATCCATTACTGCAGTTGGAGGGTAGTGATCGATCTGGGAGCAGTCAGTCACTGCGCCACCTGCCCACGTCACAGACGTCGAACCGGCCCCACGGCGAGAACCAGGCCAACAACAATCAGTCGCCGAACAAGGTGACGCGCAGTCAGAGCGCGACCAGTAGCAACACACGCGGTCAGCGCCGCTACAGCCAGGGTACCGGCGATAACAACGGCCACGGCGGCATGAAACGTAAGTACTGCGAAGGTTGCATCATTCAATGTGCTATCACGGTTGCAGTTGTTGCCACAATGAATTCACAGGCCTCAAATTTCAGCAATTTACGTCCCCGACTTTTTTTGTGGCGACAACAGCAGCCGCGATAATGCGAAAGTAGTCGGGTATCAGTCGTGCTTATAAAGGTTTTGGAGTATGTACTTGGTATGTGGCAAGTGCTGTGAAAGTGTTTGTGCAATAACTTCTACACGTGTGCTTGTCAAACTTTCTGAGCACTGTTTCCCTTTATACAGGTGTCCTTTCATCAGTATATGACCTTATTATATACATACCTATATATACATGCATTTCCCATTGAAACACATTGGATCACAAGCCGTCAATACTTTTCCATATTGATGCCTCATGCGTACATATTGGTCAGTTCCGGAATTACGTTTCAGATCGTAAAATATTTTATTTTATATGTATTTTTATGCACATATAAATTGTGAGTGATGTTCGTAAATAGTGAAAATGGTATTTTATTTGTATATGGACACATGTGGACTTGTTCGTCTGCTCAACGAAAATCTCGTAAAGTAGCGCAATATCATATGCTACGGAACTTGTGCATATACATGCAATCAAATAACCTATACATGTTGTAAAAGGTGCATAAACTTGGATTCATTTAATCAATAAACAGATGCTGAACTCCTTCAAAAAATTATATTGATTCTCTGGTTTCAAGCATGTTTACAAGTTCTACTAAATGTTCAATTTTCCGAGTTATTCGCTTTGTGCACCCTTCAATGCATGTGTGTTTTAATAAATGAAATAGTGCTGACTTGCTTTGTGCTAATATCTTCTTCCGTATATGACCTTGCTGTTGAATGGACATAAAACACCATTCTATCAATGAAGTAATCTGTCAATCAACATGTTAATCTTTGAAACTATACATAGCCTTTCTTTGCACGGGTGACAACACAGAGAATGGTAAATATGCTGGTGGCTTGTATTAGTTTCAACGCGCTCTCACCCGCTTGCTTTCCGCATGGCCTTCCAAATAGATCACTCATCACACAACATTTGTCACTTACAGTGGAGTCTCTCCAAACCAGACACCCTGGGGTGTCTCCAGGGTGTCTGGTTTTGAGAGGCTCCACTGTGATTCAATTACGGGCGAAAAACCTCAATCAGTCGATCAATCAATTAAAAACCTCAATCAGTCGATCAATCAATTAAAAATCTTTAATCAGTCAACAATCAATTATTGCTGATCCCGAAATTGTGTGCAGTAACACCATTTTGTCTCAAACAATTTCGGAGGGTGGGGAATGTATGCATATCACACCTGGGGGCCAAGTTTCCCGGTGTAGTAAGGATGCCTGGCACCGGATCAGGACACTGTATTTCAGTGCTCAAATTTTTTACTGCAAATTCGTTGTTGAATGTACAGTGCTGCCCCATATAGGTTCCTTCCAGTTGTCGTAAGACCCCAATCAATCAATCAAATTGGATTGAGCTAAATAATATCAATGTGTTGTGCATTCAGTAAGCACTAGCTTTGAAACTTCCCAATTGGTGCATACTGGTTGTACATGACCTTGTTAGATGGACAATCAATCAATCTATTAATCCATTGGTCAATCAGTCATTTAGGTGGCTGAGTGTAGTCCCGGTAGTCTTTTGGATGAGACTTGAAACTCAGGTACTATGACCGTAACTGTTACGGGGACATTAACCCTTACAATGCTGAATTAGATTTTGTCGTCTACTGTTTATGTTTTATTTACCATTTTACCAATGAAAAACATGGTTTAACAGTACTTTAGAATCATTTCCTATGGAAATGATTCTAAAGTGCTGTTAAACCATGTTTTTACTGAGAAAGAATACAAAATATGAACCAACAGCAGACAACATTTTCGGTCCGCCTTCTAAGGGTTAAACCAACTTTCACTTTCATTCTAAGCAGTAGGCAAACCTTTTCACGCCAGCTTGCTTTTAAAAACACGTATTATCAGGATACATCAATTTACTGATGGAAACAAACGTGACCAATATTCTTATTTCTTATCTCCATTAGAACAGTTGGGAAATGTTTTAGGGATATGCCAACCGTGATTGACTGGAATGTTAATGTCCATTCAACAAAGCCATATGTAATGGAGAAATCACATTTTCATCGTCACATGCCATTTTCTCACATTATAATTTCTTCTCTATTGGTGCTTTATATTGGATACTCTGCCATGATACATTATTCTCGATTCGTCCGTGTATCCCATGTTTGAAGCAATTAGCTTATGGCTGGGCACACATTTGGAGTATAATCCATATATTATCCTAATTATGCCAAAAGTAACACTTTTTTTTTTAAATACTTGATTTGATCCCAAGACTAGTGTCACTGTGTCTGTTTGTAAACATCAGCACCATGTTAGCAATTGTTAACTTTAGACTACCATTTAACCCTATCACCACTACAGACCTTCATAGTGATATTGGCAAACAGTGCAGATCCAGATGAGCCGGCTCGTGACGATCCGTCTTATCAGGATCTGCAATTTTTTCAAGTAATTTTCATATTTTTTACATAAAAAACACCCTCTTTTCAATGAACTTGTCTGAAAGTCATTTTGCGACGATTAGATTGGTTGCAAAATCCAAATTCATTCCAGTTACTTAGGGGTGAAAGGGTTAACTTCTGGCTACCATTTAATTGTTTTAGCGTCACATTCATTCAATCCATTTACATATACCTGAATCCATTTACATATATATACTCGCAAAATGGTTATTAGGCTCGCTGGTTTGTGCTTAGTACTTATTGGCTAAGAATGGGGATCTTAACTATGTTCGTGGCCAGAGTAGATCATGACCATTATAATTCCAGCACAAAAATATTTACACAATTCCCTAACATTTGATTGGCCCGTAGCAAGTCTCTGGCCAAAATTCATATCCCAGTAATCTCCCACGCCGAACTACTTTCCGTAACCGTGAGGCGCAGTTAAAATAATTCTTAAGAAACCGGAAAATAAACACATTTTCTTTATGAATTTATTTCAAATGCTGGAACTGTAAGGAATGAATGGCCTTTTTGTGGAATTTATTGGGGATATAAACTTGGAAAAGTCACGGGAATACTGGACGAGGCCTTCCGGCCTTCGTCCAGTATTCCCGCGACTTTTCCAAGTTTATACCCCGATAAATTCCACAAAAAGGCCATTCATTCCTATAATGTGTGCTTAATGTGTGATTGATGAATGCTGTTAGTTAGGGGCTGACACAATATTAGTTTGACAGAATGGCTACCCGTATATGCCCGAATCCGACTGCAAATGAGACAAGCCATGTGATTTTGTACCTAAGAAGATGTGCGACATCTCAAGAAAAATGCTTCCACTATTTTCCGTGACTGGTGTCGAAATTTACAAAATGTTCAGAGCAAATGTGGAATTCTGTTTCTGTAGAGATATCATGAATTATTGTTTACCCTAGTTTCTCGACCAATGAAAGTACAGCACTTTATCTCAATTAATAGCATATTGTGACACTTTCGCCAATATCTATTAAATCATTAAATATTGCAATGTATGCAAAGTTATATTTAGATGCAGATGTCCCGCCATGTTGATGTAATTTCTGGTGATGCATACCATGTAAAACTGCCAATCACGTAAAAGTATCGGGATTCAAAAGTGTGTAGGGGGTGGTGGGCACTCCGTTCAAACTTAACATGAGCATGCGATGGGGCGTGGCAAACAATAAGTAAGTTATTGTTCATATATTGAATGTTTAATAAACTAATTTCTCGCTCACTACAAAATTAATTTATTAAACATTTGATATGTGAACTATAACTATTACAAATCGCACATCTAAGTACAAACTCACATGGCTCGTCTCAAATGTAAGGTTTTTATCAGCCAGCAGCCTTTGTGTCCTGCCACAGCACAAAGGGGTTTATTGATTTGCATCTGCACAGTTGGATCAGAGACGCAACTGTCCGCTATTGACTCATTGAAACATAAACAAAATATTCAGTCTGTTTTAGGCTACATGGACTTGACAGGCAGTTACTCTTGTGAAAAACTCAGTAACTCCCTTTTTGTTTTGACGAGTCGTGTTTGGTGTGTGGAACAGTGTGATGCTTCTAACCAACATTCTACACCATTATTACCCCACTTTACAGCATTGCCATTTTTGCCAATTTTGATTTAAAAACAGTACTATTTTTATTAAACAACATATTTTCAAGGAGAAATGTACGGGCGGTAATTCCAGAACGTCATATACTACTTTATGATGATTATAACATCCCTCTATTTTGATAATATTTATTTTAAAAATTTACCATTTACCTGTAGGTAAAACGTTTCAGGGATCATTCAGAATATTCATTTGCCTTGAAAGGTTGCACCCTTAGATTTTGTTGACATTATTTGTGAAAAACTCTGGAGTTTGAAGCCTAAATAGAATGCCAAGAGAAATAATTGGCTAGGTATAATCTACTGAGTGCATGGTTTGTGTGGTAGAGGCTAATACACTGCTCACCTGCCATCTCATCAACAGCTTCAAGCCTCGACAAATCCACTTGTCGACTTGTATTGGCGAGTGAATTTTTAATCCGGACGAGTGGTAATTTGAAGAGACAGTGCAGCTTAAACATTAAACATATAGGAATGTACGAGTTGATATCCAATCTGGACAAGAGGAAAATTAAGAATTTGTGGAGGCCTCAGCTTAACTCTTTCACCCCTGAATTTCACCCCTGAACATTGACTGTTTGGTTGGTATTTTTTGTAGCTATTCCATTATTCATAAAATAGGGTATATTTAAAACGTCTGACAAATGCTATAGATCCCGATGAGACGACTCGTTACGAACCGGCTCATTTGGATATACAGTGTTGGCAAATATAGGAATCGATGTATGTGGGGTTGACATTAATTCATCATCACACGTTGCTGTGACTGGAGAAATGGAGCTTATGGCATTGTATGCCAGTCTAGGTCTTGGGGGCCGTTTCACTAAACTTTGTACAACGAAATTATTTGTAAATTTAGGATCGTTTGGAAATTTCAATTGATGGATTTACATTTATTGAACATAGGCTGCTCAATAAATGTAAATCCCATAAGTGTTTACATTAAAACATTGTTAATGTGATATTTACAGACTATCATAATTTTGCACTTACTATACATGTACAAACATTTTATAAGCCAGGTTTTTTTTTTTTTTTTTTTTTAAAGTCCAAGCTATTGGATTGGCGAAAGCCGGGCGGGCGGGCGGCGGGCGTCGGGCGGCGTCCACAATCAATGTTAAGTTTTCGTGTTTGAGTCCATTTCTTTATACCCCCCGCAACAAGTTGTGGGGGGGGTATACTGGAGTCAGGTCCGTCCGTCCGTCCCTCCGTCCCTCCGTCTGTCCGTGCGTCCGCGTAAACTTAACATCAGAGAAATATTGTTATAACTTCTATTTCCTTCATCTAAAATGCTTGATATTTCACACATGCCTTCCTGTAAGGCTTTATTACCATGCTGTGCCAAATCCACGACCGTCCAACCCCCGCAGATCCCAAGGTCAAGGTCAAATACTTAGTCCGTAAACTTAACATCAGAGAAATAGTTATAACTTCTATTTCCTTCATCTAAAATGCTTAATATTTCACACATGCATTCCTGTAAGGCTCTACTACCATGCTGTGCCAAATCCACGACCATCCAACCCCCGCTGATACCAAGGTCAAGGTCAAATACTTAGTCTCTTTACAAAACTTAACATCAGAGAAATATTGTTCTAACTTCTATTTCCTTCATCTAAAATGCTTAATATTTCACACATGCATTCCTGTAAGGCTCTACTACCATGCTGTGCCAAATCCACGACCGTCCAACCCCCGCTGATCCCAAGGTCAAGGTCAAATACTTAGTCTCTTTACAAAACTTAACATCAGAGAAATAAGTTATAACTTCTATTTCCTTCATTGAAAATTCTTATTATTTCACTTGTGCATTCCTCTAAGGTTGTACTATCATGCTGTGACAAATCTACGACTGTCCAACCCCCGCTGATCCCAAGGTCAAGGTCACATACTTAGTCTCTTTACAAAACTTAACATCAGAGAAATATGTTATAACTTCTATTTCTTTCATTGAAAATTCTTAATATTTCATATGCTGTGACAAATCCCCGCTGATCTCGAGGTCAACGTCACATACATACCGTATACCTCCAATTAACGCCCCCCTCCTAATAAACGCCCCCCTCCCCCCAAATAAAAAACAAAAAAACAAAATATTTACCAATGACCGCCAATTTCAAACAGAAGTAATCCTTAAATCCTTATTTGTGTTTGAAATTGGCGGTCTTTGGTAATTTTTTTTTTTTTTTTTTTTTTTTTTTACTGGCATAATAAACACCCCCCACCCCCCAAATGACCGCCAATTTCAAACACAAATAAGCCTTAAATCCTTATTTGTGTTTGAAATTGGCGGTCCTTGGTAATTTTTTATTTTTATTTTTTCTGACTAATAAATTTTTTTTTACCAATGACCGCCAATTTCAAACACAAATAATCCTTAAAAAATCCTTATTTGTGTTTGAAATTGGCGGTCCTTGTTAATGTTTTTTTTTTTCTTTTTACTGGCTAATAAACCCTCCCCCCCCCCCCCCCCCCCCCCCCCCCCCCCCCCCCCCCCCCCCCCCCCCCTTTGTAAAATGTAACGCCTCCGGGGGCGTTAATTCGAGGTTATACGGTAGTCTCTTTACAAAAGTTAACATCAGAGAAATCGGTTATAACTTCTATTTCCTTGCTCGGATCTGCTTCACATTTCACACACTCATTGCTCCAATGGACCTCTACCACCCTGTGACAAATTCACGTTCATGCCGCTCGCGCTAATCCCAGAGTCAAGGTCACAAGCCCACACACTTGGAAATTTGTACATATATTAGGGGTACCTGGGCCCACGCGGGGTGTATTCCGTAAGCCTCGCTTACTGACCAATCTAGTTGTTACTGTACCTCATAGGACCAACAAACTTTCACAGCTTCATAATCAAGGGGTGCCCACCACATATCACTATTTAACATGTTACCTTTTTTTTAACTTGACCCATTTTTTCCGCGCAGTCTACTTAGCCATTTTCAACGTTAACCTTTCGCGTTTACAATGTTAAGTTTTCGTGTTTAAGTCCATTTCTTTGGTACTGTACCACATAGGACCAACAAACTTTCACAGCTTCATAACCAAGAGGTGCCCACTACATATCACTATCCAACATGTTACCTTTTTTTGAACTTGACCCATTTTTTCCGCGCAGTCGACTTAGTCATTTTCAATGTTAACAAGGGGTGCCCACCACATACAACTATCCAACATGTGACCATTTTTTTTACCTTGACCTATTATTTCTATGTAATTGACTTTCTATGTAATTAAACGTCTGGTTAAAGTTTTTTGGTTAAAGTTTTTTGTTATACTATATCTCTGTCGCCCATTACCTTGAAACTTCACATGGGTGTTTATCATCATCCATATTTTCATTCTACCCCTCAACCGTGCGGCCCCTGTGCCCAATGTCAAGGTCAAATTACTTTGAATTTTTTTATTAAAGATTTTTCGTGTACTATATCTCTGCAACAGCTTCACCCATTACCTTGATACTTCACATGTGTGTTTATAGTGTCCATGCCTCGCCCCAAGGCGCGACATGCAAGCCACGGCCATCTAGTCTACAAAAAGTGGGTATAATTATGTTATACAAGTGTCTATGCTTGGAAAAAATCTGGCCTTCGTGGCTTTGCCTCGTTTCTTGTTAACACAAAGTTTAGTGAAATGACCCCCAGATCCACTAGCTCACTCCTAATTGTGGCTGTGATTGGAAACATGGGGATTATGTTATGTGTTATGTGTTATGTGGCCAATGTAGCCCCAGATCATCCTGCGCATCCGCAGTCATTACGAGCCTGCTCATCGGGATTACACTGTTTGCGAGCATTTGGATAGATACCAGTTGTGTTGAAAGGGTGAACTAAATTATTATACCTCCCGCAACGAGTTGTGGGGGGTATACTGGAGTCGGGTTGTCCGTCCGTGTGTCCATGCGTGCGTGCGTCCGTGACTAAACTTAACATGGGCCCACGCGGTGGGGTATTCCGTAGGCCTCGCTTACTGACAAATCTAGTTTCTTATGAGTGTAGATCCTAATCTGCTGCCAAACATATTCAGCTTGAAGCCTGATGCTATATTCACATTGTTTGCTAGATGTTATTTGTTGGTTTCATGACTGTATTTCAAATTGTGTAGTCCCTAATCAGCCTATTTGGATGTACAGGCTGATCTAGTTCTAGACTGGTTTCAAGTCTTGTTTTGTTGAATACAAATGGGAATAAACCTGTCCATTAAATTACCACGCTACTGTGAAGATTTTTTCCAAAATGTAAATATACACCTACATGGATAAACATGGCACATATTCTCATACTTGTGTATTGTCCGTACCGAGTTACAGTCTACACAAATTCCCAATCAATATATTAATCAGTCACTTGGTTAACCCATTCCATTCGGTTTACACTTTTGGGTGTATGAACGCCTTTAAATATTTTCTTTCTGTTTTTTTTTTTTTCTTATTTTTCAATGAAAGTATCTGTTGTGACACTCACTTGAACCTTCTCAATGATGAGACGGTTCAAATGGTGATCTCAATATATCCTTCCGATGAGAAATAAAGACAATATTTTTCATCAGTAAAATGGTGTATCCTCAGAATGTTGTGGGTTAACCCTTTCAACACTAGACCGTTTTCCCAATGTTCGCAAACAGTTTAGATCCAGATGATCTGGCTCGTAACGAGCTGTCTCATCAGGATCTAAACTGTTTATGGATATTTTGTGATTTTTGTCCCGCCTGCTTTTTAGCAGAAGCGGGACATAGGCATAGCTTTTCCGTCGGCTTCAGCGGCGGCGGCCGCGGCGTCAACAAGTTTTTGCGTTTAGCTCAGTTTCCAGAAAAATATAAGTCCTACAACCTAATACTTGGTATACATCAGCACTGTGGTGTAACCATTTCACACAGAGCCCATGTGACCTTGACCTAGTTTTCATGGTTCATTGACTTACTTTTCACGTGTATTCAACGTTAAGTTTTTGTGTTTAGCTCTATTTCTAAAACTTAACGCTCCGGTTAATTCATTGTAACTTCTGTTTCCCTCAATGGAATGCTTTAATATTCCAGACATGTATTTGTAACAACATCCTGCATCATTCTACAGAAAGCCCATGGTGCCTGCTAACCCCAAAGGTCAAGGTCACTGACTTAGGAAATTTCCAGGTTTGGAAAACTTAACGCTCGGTTTAATTTATTACAACTTCTGTTTCCCCTTCATCTCACACAGAGGGAGCCCATGCTACCTTGACCTAGTTTTCATGGTTTATTGACCTACATTTCACATGCATTCAATGTTAAGTTTTTGCATTTAGCTCAATTTCAGGAAAACTGTAAGTCCTACTACCTCCATACTTGGTGTACATCAACACTGTGGTGTAACCATCTCAAACAGAGGGAACCCATGTGACCTTGGCCTAGTTTTCATTGTTCATTGACCTACTTTTCACATGCATTCACCGTTGAGTTTTTGCGTTTGGCTGTGTTTCTATAACTTAACGCTCAGGTTAATTCGTTGTAATTATTGTTTCCCTCGATGGAATGCTTTAATATTCCATACATGCATTTGAAACAACATCCCGCATCATTCTACAGAAAGCCCATGGTGCCCGCTAACCCCAAATGTCAAGGTCACGGGCTTAGAAAATTCAGGGTTTGGAAAACTTAACGCTCGGTTTAATTTATTACAACTTCTGTTTCCCTTGATGGAGTGCTTTAATACTTCTTAGGTGTAAACTATAGCAACATCCGACATGATTCTACAGAAAGCCCCTGGTGCCTGCTAACCCCAAGGTCAAGGTCACGGGCTTAGAAAATGATCCGTTTTGAAATCTTAATGCTTGGGTTATTTTATTGTAACTTCTGTTTCCCTTGATAGAATGTTTTAATATTTCATACATGCATTTGTAAGAACATTCCACATCATCTGCAGAAAGTTCATGGTGTTCGGTAACCCCAAGGTCAAGGTCACGGACTTCAAAAATGTCTAGTGCCAGGAGATACATGTCGTTGGCGGCATTCTTGTTTGTGTTTAGCTGTGTTTGTTGGAAAATAAGTGTTTTGGTTTCAGTTTATTATCCTCTCGCGTAGCTAAAAGGGGATATAGGGATGCAAAAGTTGTCTGTTTGTCCGTCTGTCCGTCTGTTCATCACAAAAATTAGGTGTATTTGTAACATCATCCTGCATTCTACAGAAAGCATATGGTGTCCGCTAACCCCAAGGTCAAGAAAGCACCTACAAAATGTTTTGTTTCGAAAACTTTACACTTCATTATAACTTCACTTTCCCTCAATGGAATGCTTTAATATTTCATAGCTGTATTTTTAACAACATCTCACATCATTCTTCAGAAAGCCGATGGTGCTCACTAACCCCAAGGTTAATGCAAGCTCCTTATTTGCTATCAAACTGCGCCGAGGAGCTCTGTTCTTCTTATAAAAACACTCCCTTTCTGATTAATGGAATAGTTCAAGTTTACATGGAAGAGTCCATACCAGTTACTTAGCGGTGAAAGGGTTAACAGTGATGGTGTTTTCGTTACAGGAGGTCCGGGCAGTAGTAGTAGCTCGAGTTCGCATGCCCAGCGGCGACAACACACAATCGACACAACATCCACAAAGGAAAACACCATCTCAGGGAGGAAAACACCACAAGGGAACGTGCTCGAATCACCGAAGGTAGGTCTCGCATTTAACCCACCTCATGCTGAACGTAGGGGATATGGCATTGGACTTCAATACTGGAGTTAAATCCTCACTCCAAGCGTGAAATATACTTGCGTAGTATTTCCATCCCGCTGGTCTGTCGGATGAGACTTTAACCCTTTCAACACCACAGACCTCTAGAGACAATGTTTGCAAACAGTGCAGATCCAGATGAGCCGGCTCGTAACGAGCCGTCTCATCAGGATCTCCACTGTTTGTTAATAATAATTTTAAACGTCATACAGATTACCCTTTTAGAAGAATGGGATAATTTGAATGAACAAAATTAATGAAATAACGTGAAACATTGGCATGGAACATCCTATTAAGTTACTTTGTGTTGAAAGGGTTAACCCTTTCAACACCACAGACCTCTATAGAGACAATGTTTGCAAACAGTGCAGATCCAGATGAACCGGCTCGTATCAGTTCTGATATAAAGAACATTTTGTGCCTACTGAGTGGGCATGTACCTTTAAATATTGGAAACAACCAATTGATTTTGAAGGTTTTATATAGCAGTACCCATTGTCCAAGTTCTCGTCTGGAGCTCTGACTTGAATGGACCTAAAACCTCAATAAATCAATCAACCAATCAGCGAATATTGGTCAATTGACTTATCTCTATCTTAACCAACCAACTAATCAATCAACAAACCAACCAATCACTCACTCCCTGGCAGATCAACTCCAGTAGTCCAGCGCGAGCGACGATCCCCAAGAAGCCGGGCACACCGTCGTCCCAGACGGGCAAGAACAACGTGATCCACACGAGTGTGCCCAAACGGAGCGGCACGTTCAGTCCTGGCGACACGCGTGGCCAGACACCCACGGAGAAAACCACGCGAGCCGCCACCAACGGTCAGGATCTGAGGCCGTAAGTGGCACAGTTGTCCGGCTGTACAAATATGTGTCTGTGACTGGAGAAATAGGGCTTATTCACAAATTTACACTGATAACTCTAAGATGGTTAATATGCTACGTTTTATTTACGTAGTCAATGGCAGTGCTCTCTCATATATGTGGCTGAGACTGGAGAAATGGTATATATCCAGATCAGCCTGTGCATCCTTACAGTCTGATCAGGATCTGCACTGTTCACCATTCCATCAATGAAATACCCGGCATGATTATGACGAGCAATATATATTGTTATCAGGCTACAGGAGTGTGCTATTTGATCAGGATCTACACTGGTCACAACCCATAAGCCCCATTTCTACAGTTACAGCCACATATTCAAGGTGTATGATCACATGGTACTAACAACAACAACAAGTACCGATTCAAAGTACGTATTCTTTTATAGTGTCCTTATTACGTAACGGATTTTGATGAAATATGGCGCATCAAACTCGTCTTGTTAAGATGCATTTGGTGGTCTGTATTTTCGCCCAAACTTCTGTCGTTTGTGTGAAGAATCGATTGGAGACACGGAAATCGATTCTTCGCCAAAACGACATAAGTCTGTGCCAAACTCCCTAGACCACCAAATGCAGCTCATGAAGACGCGTTTGCTGCGCCATATTTCATCAAAATCGGTTGCATATTAAAGGTACATGCCCACGCAGTAGGCACAAAACGTTCTTTATAGAAATTAAATAAGTGTATAATTATGTCACTATTCCACCAGTTCTAAAGATTACAAGTGCCCGCTATACAAATATAATCATTTATTAATTATCAATTTACTGTTAGCGACGCGCGGCGGTAACAGTCTATTTTGATAATGTGCGGGGACGACGACTTTCACATCACGGCTTGCGGTGCGCATGCGCAGTATACTACGCGCGCCAGTAGGCTTCCCAATATGTAAACAAGAATATCAACATGTCGAAACGTCCAGGACGGAAATTGTATGAAACGGCGTCGGCCAAAAAAAAGGCGAAATGTCTGAGGGACAGGCAGTACAGAGAGAGAGAAAGTGGTTAATATTGGCGACCAGATCACCAAATGGAAAGAGTTAGTGGAGATTTAAATTTGGACTGAAACAGAGATTTTTCTTCTCAACTTCCGATACTTCACTGCGCATGTCAAATATTTGATATGATTGACCGTGTCACGTGACGCGTGTTGGTAAAAATAGCACGAGGTCGGAAAATACCTTTTCTGGTCGCTGCATATAAAATGCGATTTAACACCAATTAACACACGCCGTAATTAAAAATAACTCGTTAGTGGGTAGACAAATGGCTCATATAAGGCATGACAGAAAATGAAAAGTAGTAGTACAGTGTAACCTGCTGCGTGGGTAGGTACCTTTAAGGAAAATATCAAATAATACTTACTTTGGAGTGGGCGACGTTGTTGTTGTTGTTGTAACCACGTGATTATGCACCTTGATATTGGCCCGAGGTTATTAATTGTTTCCGTATTTGACTCGGACCCACTACACTTGGTATTAGAAAAGTGTAATGTTTCATTGCATTTTTCGGTAGATTTTCCTTCAACAACTTTCATGCCTGGCACCGGATCAGTAGCCTATTTCACCAACATTGCAAAGTATACTTTTCTAGCAAAGTATACTTTGAGGGAGAAATTTTCAATTTTAACATACAGTAGAACTTCGATCGCTCGAACCGGCAACGGAATCGAGTTTGAGTTCGAGCGATGCATAGTTCGAGGGAATGAAGTTTCAAAAATGTACTGTCACATTCAGTCAATAAAATCACTTATGTGAATATATGAGATGACCGATGTGACATGCCATTGTATATGCATTACATTTGGAGGGAGAAATGAAAAATAACAAATACAATTGTAAAGTTGCTGTTTTATTCAATATTTACATGTAATTATACGTCAAATAAACCGCTATGTTCCGCTTTGCGTCTATACATAATACTGGTATTCCCAGTGTCTAAAAATAGGACATAGCACAGTGGTTGGAATAAATATAGAAACTGAAAATATAAACGAAACAATGTCAGTATACAATTATAAACACTATAAATTAATGCCTGAAGAATTCCATGATCTCGGTTTGTTTGTTATTGGCACATCTTCTGTCAAAGTTAAATTTAAGTAAACGTTTGTTCATGACACATAACGCATTAGCCAATTAAACATTACATAAAATTCGCGTGGACATCATAACCCCCGTAATTCACGCCGCTATTGTTTGCGATTCGTGATTTAATGTCATCCCGCGTCAAGGGAAACTACTCAACGCGCCCGCAATGGTGGAATTCGCACCTCGTTAGACAAACAGCTGATCACAGACTTACCTGTTCGAGTTATTAGCGGTAATTACCACTGTTTGACCGGCCACGGGACTAATCCACAGGTTCGACTGTTCGAGTAATTCATAGTTCGAGTTTAAGGTGTTTTATTACATGAATTATATAGGAAATTTGCCGGGACTGTCGAACCAGTTCGAGTTTTCCATGGTGTTCGAGCCAGACCTGTTCTAGTTATCGAAGTTCTACTGTAAATGTATTAATTTTTATTATACTGAATTTATTACATTATCACAGCCAATTTGGCTGTGATAATGTAATAAATTCAGTATAATAATTCTTCATACTTTTAATCATCAAATATATGCAGTTGTTAGTTCTATATGAAATAATGCATTTCAGGAAAAATAAATGATTACTCCCTCAAAGTATACTTTGCTAGAAAAGTATACTTTTGGAATGTTGGTGAAATCGGCTACTGGACACTGTATCAACAGTGGTGAACTTTGTTATTGCAATTTTAGTTCAGATATATACAGTGCTCCTTGTATACAAATACATTCCAGTCTGTATAAGTCCTTGCTGTTAAACGGATGTAAAACCCCAATTAATCTATTCAAGCGTCTTGTCCGCACAAATATTGATTGCCATATCTGACCGATCAAATTGTGTTTTCCCCAGAACGGGTGGCTCGTCGAATTCCTCCAATGTTCAGTCAGCGACTCGGCCCAAGGGTCACGTGAAGTCTGCCAGCTCGTCTCACCCGACACGGACCATAGACCTGCCCCCACTCAGTGATGGAGACTCATTTCGGCCAACGTAAGTACATAACTTACTGTATACCAGTAGCCTATTTCACCCAAATTGCGAAGTATACTTATATAGCAAAGTGTACTTTGAGGGAGTAATCATTTATTTTTCCAGAAATGCATTATTTCATATAGAACTAACAACTGTATATATTTGATGATTAAAAGTATGCAGAACATGGCTGTGATAATGGCATATATTCAATATAATAAAAATTAATAAATTTATCCTTAAATTGAAAATTTCTCCCTCAAAGTGTACTTAGCAAGATAAGTATACTTTGCAATGTTGATGAAATGGGCTACAGGTACACATTCATTGGGTTACAATGTTTACGCTGTAGTCATTGTTTCATGATCATTTTTGGGCTATTGAGATGAGTTTTAAAAATCTGGCAGAAAAAACTGTAGATCCTGATGTGATGTCTCTTTCCCCTGCTGCGTCCATGGGTTGATGTCACTAACTTTCTCAACTGACACTCGTTTTTATAATATTTGCATATGCAATATTATAGGAATGAATGGCCTTTTTGTGGAATTTATTGGGGTATAAACTTGGAAAAGTCGCGGGAATACTGGACGAAGGCCGGAAGGCCTCGTCCAGTATTCCCGCGACTTTTCCAAGTTCATATCCCCGATAAATTCCACAAAAAGGCCATTCATTCCTTATAATTCCAGCATTTGAAATAAATTCATCAAGAAAATGCATTTATTTTCCGTTTTCTTAAGAATTATTTTAACTGCGCCTCACGGTTACGGAAATTAGTTCGGCATGGGAGTTTACTGGGATATAAATTTTGGACAGAACTTGCTACGGACCAATCAAATGTTAGGGAATTGTGTAAATATTTTTGTGCTGGGATTATTCAAGTATATATTCTTTGTCATTCGATCTAGTCCTTCATCCCAGAGGTCCTGTTTTTGTGGAGAAATGTCAAATTTGTATTTATCTGAAATGCTATCATATGCACCGAAGTTCGTACAGAAAATCTGATGGCTACAGGAATATATACAGGAAATCGGCGACTACCAATGACCCAAGGCAAGAGATATATTTATAGCATTTCAAGCTAACAATTTATATTCTCCACTAACGTTTAACTGGAGTTCGCTTTATGTCATAATGCCTCTAAAATCATTTGGCATATAATTGCTTTTGTACAGTGACTATTCTATAAGAATTGCATTTATTGCATTTGTACACCGCAGGGCTTTGAATAAGTAGCCTAGTTAACTTTTTATCTGGTTTCTCTACAAATTTGTATAAACCTGTCTGCGATAATATACCATTTCGCATATCGCATTTGCCCAAAGCACACAGTGACTTGGAGATATTGAAATATATTTGGCAAAATTTTAGAATAGAAGTTGAACTTTCTAATTTGTTTCTACTCTTAGAATACTTGTGAGAATTATCATCTACATTGCAACCTCTCTAAACCGAACAACCATGTGACATAGATGTGTTAAATTATGACCGATTTCACTGTCAAATATCGATGTTCATGATTGCCATGCACACAGGCATTTACTTCAGTGCTCGTACATCGGAATTACAGTGAAAGCTCTCTAAAGGTCCCCAGGGTGTCCGGTTTAGAGAGGTTTCACTGTATAAATGGTGCAAATCCTGATTAGATGGCTTAACAAGCCAGCTCATCAGGACCTACACTGTTTGCACACACTAGGATGGTAGTCTGTAGTGTTGTAAGACCTAATGCAAAATTGTTTTACAATAATTACATTTCCTTATGGCAGTGCACAAATTATGAGTATTCTTGAATCACATAGTCAACAACTTTTGGGAATATGTTTTTGTGTGAGAAACTGGAAAATTAGTTAAAAAGTAGTGCTGCTTATTTTTGTCCCTGGTTTATACACACCCAGTATATTCCTACCTATTCATATACTTTCTGTACATGCTTCTTAGTGCTGTTACTAAACCTAAAAGGTGCGTGAACGGATTGAAACATAGTTCTGAAAAATATTGAGGATGTGTGATGAGATAAAGTCGGTGGATTTTCCTTGCCTATGTATAGGCCAGTACATATGGCATGTGTGCGCATCGCCGCTACTGTACTTTATTCAATTTGATTTTGTTTTTCAGTAAATCACATAGAAAATTTCCAAAAAATGTGAATATTTGAAATATTTGCCGTGAATATTTGAAATATTTGCCAATTTACCTTATTTTTGGAATTGATATCAGAAATACAGCAATTTTATCAGAGAAATATTTCCAAAATGTAGGCCCATATATTAGTATCCAGATTTTACCTTTGATTGCCGCAAACATGCACAAATTTCAAACCAGGACATTCTTTTTTCTCTGCTAGTATGGTTATCAAGTGTAATAATGGCAACACAACCTCTTTAGATTTGTCAATCTTCATAATACATTACACCATTTTGTGAATTCATTAAAAAAACAAAACGTTCAGAAATAAAAAAAAATCCTTTCGTGCACCTTTAATGTATCCGGACACATATTCACGTAGACTTTATTCCATTGGTCTAGCACTGCCCCAGGAAAACCAGTCATGCCTATTTCGCCCGTGCCCAAGCAACAGACCGCTGCGGCGCTGTACCGCGGTACCGCGAGCCGCAGCACATTCCACGGAGGGCCGATACGCGACCGCCGACCCAACTATAATGGGCCCGGTGGCATGCCGATGCATTCACAGGACACGTCCGCTATGGGTACCACGGGCCGATTCTCTATATTCAACAAACTCACCTCCAAGTTCAGTAGAAGGTATGCTTCCTAATTCAATCTGTAGTGGTCATTTTAACGTGTACACGCCAAATTCAATCTGTAGTGGTCATTTTAACGTGTCATTTGCTGTCTTGTCAAAAAAATATATCTGAGTATATGTCTGTTCAACAGCAAGGCTGTTGTTGTATCCATTCTGTATATGGCATTGCCGTTGAACAGAAAAAAAAAAGAAAACAAATTCTCGTAGAAAAAAAAACATGTTTTGCCAGCACATGAGAATCGTCGGAATCCGACGATTCTCATATGCTGGCAAACCATGTTTTTGTTATGAAATAACATATTTATCAAAATCCAGCAGACGACAATATTTGTTTCCCGCCTTTTATGGGCTAATAGACCTACTTTATAATAATCTGTATGTGCTGTTCTCCAGATTAGAAGTATTTCCTATCTCGGTTGTGTTGGCCGTTGTCCCCGAGACTATATAATAGAGGTTTGACTACATGATCTGTGTGTGGCAAGGGTGCCTGGTACCAGATCAGCATATTTTCCCGATGCAGTTTGCAGATGGATTCCATCCAGTTATCGTCTGTCTCTAAATTTCCTTAGCTGTTGATGGGATGTTAAACTCTTTCATTTTTTTCCACCTGTGCAAGACCTTGTTGATCAACATGCATTAATCCCCATTGACTCGATCAAGTGATTTGAATATCGTTAAAATTATCTAAACATTGGTATTTTTAACAGTATTCTCGATCCGACTGTTTGTTGTGCGTGTCTCAATACCAAGGTATTCATTAGCTACTACTGCAGGAATACAAATTGAGCATCCAGAATTTTTTCTTCTGTTCAAATACGTTACCATTTATTTAAACGTAATATTCTTCTAGCCTGGAGGTCGTTGTATTTGTACGCTATTGTCCAGTGTGCGTCCAGCAGCATAAATGTATACTCCAATACTGAACCGTATGGTTTTATTCCTTGGTTTAATGTAGAAGTACAGTCATATGAGTACCTTAGAAGTGTGCAATTTTCATGAAAAATATTTACAGAAATTGTGATATTTTCTGTAAATGACGTCAAATGTTGACAAATTTCTTTTAGAATTCCTCAGTTGCTGTGAACATTTTCTCGACTTTTGACGTCAGTTACTGAAAATATTGTAAATTTTGTAAATATATTTCATATTTCATCTTCTTTAAATACAAAAATACATGGCTTGTCTTGTATAACTTGGGATTTTTTGCAAACTTGTGACCAGTCTAGTTCCTTAACTCTTTCACCCCTAAGTAACTGGAATGGATTTTGATATGTTCATTTTGCAACCAACCCAACCGTCACAAAATGGTTTTCAGACTAGTTCATTTATGAAAAGGGGATATTTTTTGTTAACATTTAATATTAACATTACTTTCAAAAAGTGCAGATCCTGATGAGACGGCTCGTTACGAGCCGGCTCATCTGGATCTGCACTTTTTGCATAAACCGCTATTGCGGGATTTCGGGTTCAAAGGGTTAACTGATTACACTCTCACAGCCTGCTCTATCTATACTATTGGTCAGAAGCATGGTGGGTGATTCACTGACCAAATGAAGAGTTATGTAGGCCTTTTGTAAGGTAATGGCCCATAATTACTTGTACAATCTCCTGGGTGCTTGTAAATCTGTAATGGAGTACACAAACATGCTGCTGTTACTGTAACAGTGTTCTACTTGTCTGTAACATCTACAATTAACCTGCATGTGCATTTATGTCGCTACTAATATGCTAACCAATACATATCTAATAGTGTTTCCTGCAACTTAAATGAATAAGAGCAAACTTACATTTAATCAGAAAGACAATGCTCTGGACGCAATTCTAATGAAATCCCAAGACATATTCATGATATTTACGAGGCGAAATAAAAGAAAATATAATGAATTATCATTGCTATTTTTAGCTCACCTGAGCGAAGCTCATGTGAGCTATTGTTACCGCAATGTGTCCGTCGTCGGTCGTCCGTACAGACGAGAGCTACATTGTGAGGTTAACCACACAGTGATGGACTTGTTAAGAGATGCTTATTCCGTTTTAACCCCGTTATAAATTGCCCTTGTGGGGTTATTTTGTCTTGTGGGGTTGTTTTTTTCTGTACGATTGATGTTTACGGGGTTTGATTTAGGATGGGTTAGGGTTAGTAACCTCACAATGTACGTCTCGTCAGTACGTCCGTCCGTCCGTCCGTCCGTGAACATTATCAAACGTCTTCTCCTTGGTAACCATTGGGCCTATAGTCACCAAACTTCATGGTCATGGTCCTTAGGTAGGGGGATTACAAAATTGTTAAAATGACGTCATTACGTAATCCAAGATGGCCGCCGTCTAAAAATAGCACAAATTCTTCAAAAATCTTCTTCTCAAGAACCGCCAACCGGATTTCAACAAAACTTGGTAGAAATGATCGATGTACAATGCTCTTTCAAAGTTGTTAAAATGGTGACCCCAGGGTCAAAAATGGGTGTGGCCGGTGGGGTCAAATTGGGGTCAAAGGTCAAAAGGTCCTTCTTTTATTATAGATTTCAAAATTCTTCTTCACTTGAACCGCTTGGCCCATGGTAGCCAAACTTCACAGTTATAGTCCATGGGTGAAGCCTTTTCAGATTTGTTAAAATGGAGGTCATCGCTAATCCAAGATGGCTGCCATCTAAAAATAGCATAAATTCCTAAAAAATCTTCTTCTCATGAACCGCTAGCCGGATTTTGACGAAACTTGGTTAGAATGATCGATGTACAATGCTCTTTCAAAGTTGTTAAAATGGTGACCCCGGGGTCAAAAACCCTGGGTTCAAAGGGCGTGGCCCGTGGGTTCAAATTGGGGTCAAATTTTATTTTTGACCGAATATGGTCATGTCTATATCAAATTGAAGGTATCAAAGAGGCGATCACTCTGGTACATTTTTTGTCGAAATTGGATAGTCATGTCATCCAAGATGACCACCGAAAGGTCAAAAGGTCGTTCTTTTATTAGAGATTTCAAAATTCTTCTTCACACGAACCGCTTGGCCCATGGTGGCCAAACTTCACAGTTATGGTCAGTGGGTGAAGCATTTTCAGATTTGTTAAAATGGAGGTCGTCGCTAATCCAAGATGGCCACCGTCTAAAAATAGCACAATATTTTTAAAACACATGAACTCAATGTCACATTCTCCTCTGGTGTTCATGGCGTTAAGTTAAGCCAATGTCTGATTATACTCTCACAATGAGTTGGAATACTTGTGAGCTTGGTCTCTCTGTCTCCTTAAAATTTCTTGGATATTGCGTAAATGGCCTGAGCAGTTGTATGCAACAGTCCTTCAAACCACGTCACAAAGAACTCGCACTTACTGATTTGTTGTGGCTATGACTGGAGAAATTCTCCATTCCCATTTATCCAGTCACATCCACACTTTACTGCAGTTAGTGCAAAGCATGGCCGTAATTGTTGTACAAGTGTATATCTGTTGTTGTGAATGTATGGTGAAATCTTGTTTGCATGTTTTGAAACATATCTCAGTCTGTGATGTTCTTTCCCTACACAGATTGCACCCACACAGAGAATATTGAACTATCCTAGTCCTAAAATACAAAATGATCAAAAAAGTTAAACACAAAGATCCACATACTCGTAGGATAATGTAAATATCATGCAACTAACTAACCTGTTTAACTATTTAGAAATTTGATTGTTTCTAACATGTCTTGCTTTTTGTTTTACTGACTGTTAATTTTTTTTCTGAATTTTACTAATGCAAGCAACCTTGTTTGAACTGTTTTAATAATGTTACCATCTACTGATCTGTCATCCATGTTATAACATTTACATGCTAGCCATAGCATATGTTGTGCTGAGTAGTTGTCTGTTTGTCTGTCTGCCCTCTCTGCTATCATTCTGTCGTCAAACTACTCGAAAACTTATACTTACAGTATACACTGTTTTTCACTTAACCCTTTCAACCCTGAGGAACTGGAATGGACTGTGATATGTTAATTTTGCAACCAATCCAATCATCGCAAAATGATTTTCAGACTATTCCATTTATAAAAAGGTGGTCTTTTTTTTGTTCACAAAAATAAGAAAATTACTTTCAAACAGTGCAGATCCGGATGAGACGGCTCGTTACGAGCCGGCTCATCTGGATCTGCACTGTTTGCATAAACCGATATAGCGGCCTTTCGGGTTCAAAGGGTTAAATGCATAAATTTGTTTAATTTGCATATACCATGTAAATGACAAATATGATGATGTCTGTCAATATTGCAGTTTTATATTAATTGCATGTTGTAGAACAGTGGCATGCAATGCGTGATAGTTTTGTGATATATGCTACTCTTATGTTGTAGGTAATTACTGTGATGTGACTGTGACTGGAGAAATGGGGATTATGGGTTCTGCGACCAGTGTAGATCCAGATCAGCCTGTGCATCCGCACAGTCTGATCAGGATCTGCACTGTTCGCCATTTCATCAATGAAACATCTGTCATGCTTCTAACAAGCAAAATAGATTATTAATCAGGCTATAGGAGTGTGCTATTTTATCGGGAGCTACACTGGTCACTAATCTTATAAGCCCGGTTTCTCCAGTCACAGCAATAAATAATGAAATGTGAAGTCCCTTAAACAATGGGTATCCAATTGCTTGATTACAGTCTACATTGTTTACCAGTGATTGCTTCCGCTACTCAGAATGAATTGCAATAATTTCAGGAGCATGTTAGTTGATCTATGCCTGATCAAATTTGAATTCTAAAATCGAGCAGTTTCAAGGTGTATGATCACGTGGTACTAACAACAACAACAAGTACCGATTCAAATTACATATTCTTTTATAGTGTCCTTATTATGTAACGGATTTTGATGAAATATGTCGCATCAAACGCGTCTTGTTAAGCTGCATTTGGTGGTCTCTTTTATTTTCGCCCAAACTTCTGTTGTCTTTGCGAAGAATCGATTCTTCGCAAAAACGACATAAGTCTGTGCCAAACTCCCTAGACCACCAAATGCAGCTCATGAAGACGCGTTTGCTACGCCATATTTCATCAAAATCTGTTGCATATTAAGGAAAATATCAAATAATACTTACTTTGGAGTGGGCGACGTTGTTGTTGTAACCACATGATCATGCACCTTGAGTTTGATTGGTAAAGCTTGGCCTCAACCAATGAAATTGCTAGATTTTGCTGTACATGTTCATAAAATGTATAAATCACTGGCGCAGGAATGACACTGATTATAATATCTGTCTACTGACCGTTTATAACAATTGTCCGTGCCCGTCTGAATATGACCGAGTTGTTGAATGGATGTAAAGTTCCACTCAATCAGTTGAATGATCTAACACGATCTTGGATGTTTTCAGTTCGTTGAAATTATTATAATGATCTCCCACATGTGTTTTGAGGAAGCTAACAAATGTGTTCATTCAATCTTAGCATCATCTTTAATAATACATACCTTCATGAAGTGCTGTTTATTATCATATGCTTTGTCTTTCCCATGCTAGAGATGGCTCAGGTCACGACATCGTTGTGCGAAGGTTAGTTAGTCTCCACACTCTTCTTTGTCACACGGGCAGCCTTTGTCGTTGGGTTGGGGCTGGTTTTCTCTGCTGTAATTGTGTGGCAACAAAACCCAAGATTACCCAACATTTTAACCCAGCTCATACTGATGACCCTATACAAGGGTTTAACAATTTTCGATATTTTCCTTATTTTTGCTACAAAGTATATGTTGTGACCACTCATTGGAACCGTCTTGTTGAGACGGTTCCAATGAGTGGTTACAACATATACTTTTGTGCATATTAAGAGATTTGTGTGAAAATTGTGCAGCCTCAGTATGTAATGGGTTATGCCAATTTGTGGCTTTTGCTTGAATGCAATATGCAGTTTTGGTGTTAAATTTGAAATATTTTCTTTTTCATCATTGGCATGCAAGTTGAGTTCAATTGGTGAAATCTATTGTCAGAAAGAGTTCTTGTGACTTGCATGTTTTGTGAATGATTAAGAAAACAAAATAGTGTTGCCTTAACAAATAAGACATAATAAAAATAATACCCCGCTTTAATAACCAACACATCTATAGAATCTACAAATGGTGACAACTAATGCTTTTTATCCCGTACAGCAACACTAAGTGATTTATTCTGCAGAGATATACAAGTAAAACATGTATGCAGTGTCATTACCTAAAAATATAATTGTGCATTTTAATCAACATTCTGATAAGAGCCAAATGTTAAGTGTAATGTGAGGTATGAAATACAAATGTTATTTACTGCATATGGAGTAATATGCACAAATTCTTGTGCATATTTTTCCATATACAATGTACAGTAAATGACATACATATCATGAAAGAAAATGTCTAATATGACTTGTTATATTACTAATTTCCACCTCTCGTTTGCTTGCACATTGTTGAAGTGGTTTGCAGTGGATTTTCAGCTAAAAAAAAGAATACATGCCCTTGACAAGAGCCAATTCGTTTTACCTTCTCAAACACATAATTATTAAGTAACTGCTAAATTTCAAAATAACTTAAAAGTTGCAAAATGAAAAAGCAGTATTTTTATCACGCCCACTTGCGGTCAATGCGATATATCCGCCACTTTTGTTTGTTTCTAATTATCAATATCATTCCAGTTAGAGTGTCATGTTTGTATGCCCCCGGTCTCGGCAGAACCAGGGGGCCGTTTCACTAAGCTTCGTACGACTAAAATGTTCGTAAGTGCAAAATTATGATAGACTGTAAATTTCACATGAACATTGTTTTCTTGTAAACAATTATTGGATTTACATTTATTGAGCATAGGCTGTATATGCAGCCTATGCTCAATAAATGTAAATGCATCAATTCAAATTTCCAGGCGATTCTAAATTTGCACTTACGAACATTTTAGTCTTAGGAAGTTTAGTGAAACAGGACCCAGAAGGCATAGTGTTTGAACTGTGTATGTAGTGTGTCTGTTAAGAAGTTTGCCAGAGTTTCTTGAATCTGCCGTAGGGGGCATTTGTGTGCCGCCAGGCCACATTTTCTTGTTGTTTATACTACAATAGTCTGCAGTAACAGTATGCTTGCAATAATACGCAAACAAAGGCAATTGGGCTAAATTTTCTTAGCGTTTTACCACATCAGGCTATTATGTAAAATTGACTTAAAATGTTGAAACAAGCCATCACATTACAGCTTAGAAATTCAGCCAGATTTTATTTTTGTTCAGGGGAGTATTTTTTTCCCATCTCAGAGGCTATATGACATTGGAAATAAACTCACATTTTCTTTTGTTATTATCGGACAGTATATATTCATCCTCACTTTGCGTTTCCAATCATTGGTGATTTGTGTCTGTAGACTGGATAAATGGGGCTTATGGCTTTTGTAGCCAGTCTACACCTGTTCTGCCATCTGGTAAGGTTCTATACTGTTATTTAGAAACATGATGGGTGTTCCACTACCAGAATATCAAACAGTGCAGACCCAGATCAGACTGCACGGTTGTGCAGGCTGGTCTGGGTCTACACTTGTCGCAGAAGCCATAAGCACCATTCTGCAGTCACAGCCAGATTTAAGCTACTAATACTGACCAATAATTAGTACATGCAAATATGACTTTGCATTCCCCCGAGCTTACAACCCAGAATTTCCTGCACATTTGTCCTGTGACTGTAGAGTTAATGGTCAGTCTAGCTCCCAATTTGCAAATTGTCTCTTAAACTTTATAAATATTCATACTGTTTGATCGAAGCATGACAGATGTTTCACTGACTTAATTGCAAATACTGCATACCCTAATCAGACTGATATGGGTCTACACTGTTCGCAACTTAAGCATGCATTTCTTCTGTCAGTCATTTACAATTATTACAGTATGCATCTTCATAAATTTAAAAAGTTTAGTATACCATATTTATTCTAATAAACACCCCTGGGGCCTTGAAATTTGTGGGGATCAAAACGTGGAAAATACGATCAAAATATGTTATTTTCACATACAAAAGCGATTTTTAAATGGCTTTTGTATGTGAAAATAACATTATTTAGAATGCAAATATGGCAAGGGGGCTACTATTAGAATAAATATGGTAGTTAAAGAAATTACCATTACCACCTAACTCCTGTTCAATGTGCCGGCTATTCTTGCAAATGCCATGCTCTAGTTTCGCATGTTACCCACATATTCGGATGATACAATGGGGCCGGTTTTCTCACTGTAGTGCTTACAAACCATGAGTTTTCTTTGCTGTGATCGAGTGTAAATGGTTAATGTGCATGAATGGATGGGATTAACATCAGCTAATTTGTGTGCAATAGTCATTAATTAATTTTAAGCATAATTGTTATTGATTGTATTTAGCCAGGTTTTTGGAAAAAAAATCCAGGCTATTGGATTGGCGAAAGCCGGGCGGGCGGGCGGGCGGGCGGTGGGCGGGCGGCGGCGAAAATGTTAAGTTTTTGTGTTTGAGTCCATTTCTTTGTTACTGTACCACCTAGGACCACCAAACTTTCACAGCTTCATAATCAAGGGGTACCCACCACATATCACTATCCAACATGTTACTTTTTTTTTTAACTTCACCCATTTTTTCCGTGTAGTCGACTTAGCCATTTTCAATGTTAAGTTTTCGCGTTTACAATGTTAAGTTTTCGTGTTTAAGTCCATTTCTTTGGTACTGTACCACCTAGGACCACCAAACTTTCACAGCTTCATAACCAAGGGGTGCCTACCACATACAACTATCCAACATGTGACCATTTTTTTACCTTCACCTATTATTTCTACGTAATTGACTTAGCCATTTTCAATGTTAACTTTTTAAAGTACGTCTGGTTAAAGTTTTTTGGTTTTAAAACTTTTTCGTTATACTATATCTCTGCAACTGCTTCGCCCATTACCTGGAAACTTCACATGGGTGTTTATCATCATCCATATTTTCATTCTAACCCCCAACCGTGCGGCCCCTGTGCCCAATGTCAAGGTCAAATTACTTCACATGGGTGTTTATCATCATTGTCGCACCTGCTTGCGGAAAGCGCGATCCTGTGCCCTATGTCAAGTTCAAATTACTTTGCATTTTTTTGTTAAAGTTTATTCGTGTACTATATCTCTGCAACTGCTTCACCCAATACCTTGATACTTCACATGGGTGTTTATCATCATTTTCACACCTGCTTGCGGAAAGCGCGATATCGTCGGCATTTTGGCATACGTCCGTCCGTTCGTCTGTGTGTCCGGTTAAAGTTTTTTGGTTAAAGTTTTTCCATCTACTATATCTATTTTTTTAGTGTCCATGCCTCGCCCCAAGGCGCGACATGCAGGCCACGGCCATCTAGTCTACAAAAAGTGGGTATAATTATGTTATCCAAGTGTCTATGCTTGGAAAAAACCTGGCCTTCGTGGCTTTGCCTCGTTTCTTGTTTTAATCTATACTGAATGTATTACATTATCACAGCCATATTGGCTGTGATAATGTAATACATTCAGTATAGTAATATGAACTTGTGGTATTTGACACAGATACACCTTAAGTTTTGTCAATCTTAACCTGCTTTAAATTAACAAATTGGATCTTGGTTGTTTTGCAAAATTTAATTTAAAAAAATATACGCGCCCTCAACGCAACCCCACCGCCCCGCCCCCACCGCCTTCACTTTCAGTCTGCAAGTAGTTGAGGTGGGTCTAGAGGAGTATATACTGGACTCTGTTCATCTATCACAAAAATTAACATAGCGGCTTAATCTTCTGTTTGCTTTCTCGTTACTTCATGGTATTCCACATGGGCATTCCTCCCCTGGTCATCCATCATTGACCATGATGCTAGTCCCCAGTTGTGACCGATGCAGGGATTATACCGTGAGATCACGCTTACTGACAAATCTAGTTTTACATGCCTGGGGCCTGTTTCACTAAACTTTGTACGACTAAAATGTTTGTAAGTGCAAATTTAGGGTCGTCTGGAAATTTCAATTGATGGAATTACATTTATTAAGCATAGGCAGCCTATGCTCAATACATGTAAAACAGATAATTGTTTACAAGAAAACATTATTGTGAAATTTAAAGACAATCATACTTTTGCACGTACAAACATTTTAGTCGTACAAAGTTTAGTGAAACGGCCCCCTGAACCCTGTGAACACGCTTAACCCACCCGCTCTATGCTGGCACATATTTTCACTTGCAATAAACTCGCTGCATTACACTACCTCTGATGATGATCTGATGTTCACTGTTGTTCATCTGCCAGTGCCACTCATTCAATCAATCAATCAAGTTTATCAATGACAGTGAAAATTCTATCACACTGGCATATATTTATAAACTGAATCTACACTAGTCGGGAAGGAAACACTATCATTTTTGTCGCGCTACTATAGTTGCCGCTTTTTTCGTCGTGATCGTCCATGTCATCGTCTGACATGTCAAAAAGTTTGTACAAGCTTCGTCATCATGGTATAACTTTAATATTACTTGATGGATTGCTTCAATATGTGAGCATTTGAAACACACTCATGCCGCCATTAACATGACCTTGACCATTTTTACCTTCACATTTTTGCCTTAATGGATTGCTTCAATATTTGGACACTTGATACATGTGATCATTCAGAGCCACCATTAACATGACATTGACCTTTTTTATATTCACATGTTTGCGGAATCACTTAGCCATTTTTTTGCGTCAAAAAGTTTGTACAACTTTCTTCATCATCGTATAACATTAATGTTACTTGATGGATTGCTTCAATCTTTGGACATGTAAGCATTTGGAACACATTCATGCCACCAATAACATGACCTTGAACTTCACATGGTTGTGGAAACACTCAGCCATTTTATGTCAAAGTTTCTTCAACCTTGACCTATTCGTGTTTTAAGCATGCACTTCTCTAACGGTTTTTGTGATGCTTACTTTGGCACATGCCCATGGCCATGTTACGGTCAAATGCCTCTGCAGGCGCGACACCGCTTCCTGAATTCTTGTCATTCAAAGAGAAACATACCTTCAGCCAGTAGTTTATAAGTTTATATCCCAGATAAATTCTCACAGAATGTTGTTTATTCCTTATAATTCCAACCCAATTTTCGGTATTTCCAAGTGATTAAATAGTCCTGTGTGACTACTTGCCATGCCCCCGGATGTAGCTACCTGTGGCCAATCAAAATGCTCAGAATCGTGTAAATCTTTTGGAATTAGAATTATTAACCCATTTAAGACGGGATACACTGAAAGTAGTATAAAACCTTTTACGGGAAACAAATCCTATTTTCTTTATTTCATCCCGAAAGTATATGTTGTTACCACTCGTTTGAACCGTCTCGATGAGACGGTTCAAATGAGTGGTAACAGCATATACCTTTATAGATAAATGAACAAATTAATCGGATGCTTTCAACAAAAATTATGGTATCCTTGGATTGAAATGGGTTAAACAACAAATCAATCGCTCACTCAATCAATCTGCTCACTCAATCAGTTCTTCTCAGACATAGCCAATAAGTTGCCTTTCGTATCACTATAGCATTCGTAGAAGACACAGCAGTATTTCGTGGCAAGACAGGTAATTTGGAATAAGGGTTGTCAGTACAAATTATTATATATGTAAAATGCTTTCTCTGTGATATTATTTATTTATTTATCAGTTTACTACTAACGCCAAACCTTTTGCTTTGTTTATTATTGGCCCTGTACGTCATATTCGTAGTTGTTTACTGTGTTTCAATTTCAGTGTGTCATGGGTTAGCAAGGGTACATTAATGCGAGAAACATTTGAATGCGAGAAATATTGTTTTCTTTATAGGAATGAATGGCGTTTTTGTGGAATTTATCGGGGTATAAACTTGGAAAAGTCGCGGGAATACTGGACGAAGGCCGGAAGGCCTCGTCCAGTATTCCCGCGACTTTTCCAAGTTTATATCCTCGATAAATTCAACCAAAAAAGCCATTAATTCCTTATAATTCCAGCATTTGAAATAAATTTATCAAGAAAATGTGTTTATTTTCCGTTTTCTTAAGAATTATTTTAACTGCGCCTCACGGTTACGGAAAGTAGTTCGGCGTGGGAGTTTACTGGGATATAAATTTTGGACAGAGACTTGCTACGGGCCAATCAAATGTTAGGGAATTGTGTAAATATTTTTGTGCTGGAATTATTTGTTGTTGTTTTTTTTCTTAAAAAATTATCTTTCGTTTTAATCTCGGCACAAAACATGTCGTACCAGCACATTAAATTCAACTCGTGAAAATGACTCGCATGTGCTGACAACATTTTTAGCAGACAACAAACTTTAGCCCTTAGAATGCGGGAAACGTAAATTGTCGTCTGCTGTTGTTTTATATTTTACGTTCATTCTCAATAAAAACATGGTTTGACAGTACTTTAGAATCATTTCCATTGAAAATTTACATGTTCTAGCATGTTTTCATCGAGAAAAATGAGCTGGCGACAAAATTTAATTCATCATTGCAAGGGTTATTAATTTACCTGCTATCATCTGGGAAATAAGAAAACAAAGCTGGTCAAAATATTCTGTTTATCTTTGCCGTTGATTACCCATAATTCCTTGCCACCCAGGTGAGATGGCGCCACTGACATAGTTGAGGTGGGTCTCCGTTTCCATGATGATGTTACTCGTGTTTGCCAACTGTTACCGCATTGCATGGTTTTAAGTATTTCAATATGACGTACATTATTACACTGTCGTCTGGATTTTACAATTTGTTTCTTCTATACTTTTATGGTTTATCAGCATATTTCTCAAATGATTTCTTCTCGTTTGCTGACAGTGTCACCAATACACACATCAGGTGCAACAAAATATAAGTAGATAACTCTTACACCGCTATCTTAATTTTTTGTCGTCTGCTGTTTATTTTCTATTTTCCGTTTTTATCACCAAAAACATGCTTTGACAGCACTTTAGAATAATTTACAACATGCTTTGATAGCACTTCAGAATCATTTCCATTGGAAATGATTCTGGAGTGCTGTCAAAACATGTTTTTATTGAGAAATAAGACAAGATATAAAAGCAACAGCAGACGACAATTGTTGTGTGTAGCGGTTTAAGGCTTAAGTTGACATCTGCAAAGTAGTCGAAGGTGCCCAACCGACTCAAAAATAATGTTTTCAACCAGTATAAACATATTGAAACAGTCATGACTTCATGGTCACAATGGAAGATGGGATGATAATTATCTTTATGATGAATCCATTTATAAGGATTCCTACTGGGATTCACATTTGGGGTGATCCCGTGAAGTTAAGGGTGCCTGACACCAGATTTAGACCCTGTCTTTCAGTGGTGAAAGTTTTTATTGTAATCGTTGTACACCACACGTCCCATACAGGTGCATTTGTGTCTGTAAATCACCTTATTGTTGAATGGATATAAAATCCCAATCAATCAATCAATCAATCAAAATCACAGTTTGCCACATATGCCACTATGAGTAGCACAGTGTAATAATGTATCTATATCTGAATAAAAAAAAAGCCCAGTGCAGTCACAGTATTATATGGATGCTGGTTGCAGGCACCAAATGTTGAGTTCTTTTGACTCGCACTCACTGGTTCTGCACTCCGCGCCGGCGTATTAAGGTTTTCTGACGAATTCCCATTCAGATACATATGCATTTACGCACAAGAAATTTGCGCCAGTTACTAAATGAAAAATGTGTTTATGCGATAACTGTAAGTAGAGCTGCATGACATCTCGTCAGGAAACCGGTGCATTTTTCGACATGAAACATTTTACGCCAGCGCTAAGTGCAGCGCCAGTAATACTTGCTTAGTCGAAGTTGAATTTCTTTGCTTTCAGGACCTGAAAAAAATGTCTGAGAATTGAAATTTGAACCCAAAATCAAACACCATCTACTAATCAAAATCAGTAAGTTTGATTGGCTGACTTTCAGCCAATCAAACTTACTAATTTTCAGTAGTAGATATGATTGGATGGTGAGAGTTTTCACGGGCACCATTGGCTGAGGAGAGTGATTTGTTAGGTTCACCGTTATTCCGTTTCAGATGTGTATTCATTTTGTTGACAATTTCAAATTTACACACATTCTCATGGCCATGCATGCTATTTGCCCACATTTACATTCTTGTCTATTTTGGAACCATTGTCGTTATTCAGTCAATCATGCACATTTTGTTCGAGATCACCTGCTAGTAGTGTCATATTTTTGCCTTCTGCTAAGAGGAACAACATTTTATTTTCCACTTCACCTTTTTATAATAATATTAATAATTAAGATAAATAGATGCATGAGAGATTGGCAGCTGAGATGTGATTGTGACGAGAGAAATCTGGTTACGGCCTTTGCGACCAGTGTAGTGTGTCGGGCTACAGGAGTGTGTCATGTGATCAGGAGCTACACTGGTCACACATCCAGTAAGTCCAACTTTTTCCTGTCACTTCACAAATCAGATGTGCCCACTCACCTTCACAAGGAAAGCCTTGGTGTGATTGTTGTGGTATTACAATGTACATGATATCACTGATATACGATCACACTAATATGAGGCCAGCTATTGGGCTTGTGTTGTGTTCTTTTGAAAATTGAGTCAAGTCATGTGAGTTTGCACCTAAGAAGATCTGTGATATTTCCTGAAAACTATTTACAAAATTTGATATTTCCCATAAATGACGTCGAAAGTTGACAAAATTGTATTCCACATTTGCTATGAATATTTTGTCAACTTTTGATGTTAATTATTTACAGAAAATATCACAGTTTCTGTAAATATTTTGTATGAAAAATCACACATCTTCTTAGGTACAAAATCACACAGCTTGCCTCAATTGTACCCATGTGACACGAGAAATGGGCTTATGTCAGTTTAGCGCTTGATCTTCAAGCGAACGTCTGTCACCTGCTAGCAATATATGCTGTTAGAAGCATAACGGGAGTTTCACAGACTTAATTATAAAAAGTGCAATAATCGGTTAGAAATGTTCACATATTCTAAAAGAGAACAAAATATTTGACATGGTAAATGTTGACCTGAATCTAAATGAGGCAAGTTATATCAACTCATTGATGGGAATATATTTACATGTATTGTACTAATACTGTTTCTCGCTTCGTTATTACATGTACATGACCACATATACGACTCTTTAACCCTTACAATGCTGAATAAAAAATTGATGTCTGCTGTTTATTTTTTATTTCCATTTTTTCTCATCAAAAACATGGTTTGACTGCACTTTAGAATCATTTCCGGAAATGATTCTAAAATGCTGTCAAAACATGTTTTTACTGAGAAAAGAGATCAAATATGACACAGCAGCAGACGACTAATGATTTTCTGTTCCCGCATTCTAAGGGTTAACAGTGGGTACTGATTTGTATTGTCTGCCTAACATCCAATTGGTTTCATTTACTCCTTCACATGAGAAAATGTACCTTATGATGTGTGCTGTTTGCCATCGAGTCAATTAACCCTTTCGCCCCTAAGTCACTGGAATGGATTTTGTTATGTTAATTTTGCAACCAATCCAACCATCACAAAATGGTTTTCAGACTAGTTCATTTATGATAAGGGGTGTATTTTCTGTTCTCCAAAAATATTAAAATTACTTTAAAAAAGTGCAGATCCTGATGAGACGGCTCATCTGGATCTGCACTTTTTGCATAAACCACTATAGCGGGATTTCGGGTTCAACGGGTTAACTGGTTAAACTCTCACAGCCTCTCGTTACGAGCCGGCTCATCTGGATTTGCACTGTAATCCATAGCGGGCTTTCGGGTTCCAAGGGTTAGGTATCAAATTCTCATTAGCAAAATGATTATATCCTACTGGGACTAACGACAGGAAGATGATAATGATTTACAATTCTGGCAGATGTTTCATTGTCTTAACTCCACTGGCCGCCCATTTATCACCATTAACATGTTTCGGCAGCACACTAGAATCATCGTAATAAGACAGTTATCAAGCGGTGTTGAAATGAAACATGTTTTTGCTAGATAACGAATAAGACAATGTTAAAACAGGAGACAACAAATAGGTACCCACGTTTAAAGAGTTCAATGTTACTTTGACAATTTTATTATCTTGCCAGCCGAAACACACAACTTATACTTTTCAAACCCTGTAGGAATGGTTTATCACATTACTCTCAACCAATCAGAATGCTTCAAACCCAATTAATCCATTTCAGTCTAATAATACAATTTTTTGTTGAAAAACTCATTTTGTTTCTTTCTCCTCTATAAAGATATATGTTGTTACCAATCATTTGAACCGTCTCATCGAGACGGTTCAAACGAGTGGTAACAACATTTACTTCTGAGATGACGTAAAGCAAATAGGGATTTTTCTCTTGTAAAAGTTGTATACTACCGTAATTGTATCCCAATTAAAAGTTGTGCGTTTTCTGACGAGCAGGTTAAATTGTGGTTGTTTATGGTCACCATGCTTATACCCTTGTGCACACTAGATACACCCGTAGACCTTCTATCAGGGTGCGTAATTTGACCAACTTGGGGTGAAATTTTGTTATTTGTGTGGTTTAGTGGCTGTGTGGTTAGAACACCTGACTTCCAATCCGGAGGTTATGGGTTCAAACCTCGCCTAGGGCATCAAAAATACTTTGATAGTATTTCCATCCCACTGGTCTGTCGAATGAGACTTTAAACTGTGGTCTCTATATGACCATGTCTATTCATGATCGCATAGCACACAGCTTATGCTCAGAATGATCAAATGCATGGTTTACAGTGAAACCTCTCTAAACCAGACACCCTCCCCAGGGTGTCCAGTTTAGAGAGGTTTCACTGTAGTTACAAATATGTGGAAGACAGTAGTACATTTTGTTCATTCATCAGCATACTGAATCTCTTCGAGCTGCATACAATACTAACCCTTAGACCGCTACACACAACAGTTGTCATCTGCTGTTGCTTTTATATCTTGCCTTATTTCTCAATAAAAACATGGTTTGACAGCACTTAGAATCATTTCCAATGGAAATGATTCTAGCATGCTGTCAAAGAATGTTGTAAATTATTCTAAAGTGCTGGCAAAGCATGTAGTAAATTATTCTAATTTTCTGTCAAAGTATGTCTTAGATGATAAAAATAGAAAATAAACAGCAGCCGACAAAAAAATTAAGATAGCGGCTAAGGGCTAATTGGTGTACAGTTGTATCTAGTGTGCCCTACTAACATATTGACCCCCCCCCCCCGACCCCTATTGTTTTGGCTGGCTCTCAGTAGTGTGGTGTTTGGTAGCTACCATAGCAACGTGGTTGCTTTGTTTCCATAGTAACAGGGTTGTTGACAGTAGTTGTGATGATACAATCTTTTGATAATTTATAATTTTATAAATTACATGTACATATATGGTTTCTGATGTCCTTACAAACATCTCACATTATCCATTTGGGTGCGATGTGCATTCAAAACTGCAAAGGGAGATAATGTGCATTCAAAACTGCAAAGTGAGATAATAACAAATGCATTAAAAAATACTGGTGGGTGTTGTATATGGTACTGTTCCTAACTTCTAAAATTCCGATATATCTTTCAACTACATACTCAGACACATATATCATATAAACTTCACACATGTATCATCCATAATCGCGTATCTGGCCATAGTCGAATGTTTAGCATGATTATCCCGTTCCATGCTGTGGAGAATCTTTTTTTTAAATGTATTTATTTTACTTCTACACGGAAGTATATATTGTTACCACTCATTTGAACCGTCTCATCGAGACGGTTCAAATGAGTGGTAACACCATATACTTTGGAGAAGAAATAAGAAATTTGCGGAAAAAATCTAGATTTTTTACCCACAGATTCAGCATGTTATGGGTTACATAGCACATTTAGTCTCACATTACGTGCATGCCACTGTTGCAGCTGCTGTATTGCCCACAAGTTCTTTTGTTGTTTATTATTCATTCATACTAAACTTCTACTAATTTGATCACCGACATCTTTCCAAGGCATGTTTGGATTTTTGAAAGTGATGTTGCTATTGAAATACAGGATCGTTTGAACGATGATTGGATATTTTAATGAATCCGTTTAAAGCATCAACGTGAATTTTGCACTGAGTATTTGCTTTGTGTGTTCAGACTGTCACTGGCATATTACGCTCCATAATATGAAGGTGCCTTAGTTTGTATTGCTAGTTGCATTCATAATGTCACCTGTGATACATGCAAGAAATTATGACATTTTTTCTGTGTATTTGTATTATTTCTGCCAAAAAATGTATGCTCTGACCAAACATTTCACAAAAACAGTTCTAGAAGAAATAAGGAATATAGGGTTAAAGATGCAGTGGAACCTCTCTAAACTGGACAACAAGATACGTATGTGATCATGATTTTGATGGGTTTCTTGGTCAGTTATCTCAGGTGATAATGCATGTTCGTGATCGCATAGCAGACAACTATGGCTCGGAATAATCAACTGCCTGATTTACAGTGAAACCTCGCTAAACCGGACACGCTGGGGACCCAGGGTGTCCGGTTTAGCTAGGTTTCACTGTACTGGCAATGTATTGGTGACTTACTTGACTACTGCACCCAGCATGTTCACTTTCCTAGCATTACCACACCATACTCCGCCAAAATTATAAACCGAGGTAAATATTCCTCCATATGATAAGGATATCTTTTGGATGCTAACTCTTCAACATTCTTCGTGAATGAATGGCACTCGTCTGTCTGTACAAGATTTACAAACACCATTCCAGCCACATACATTCCATCACCTATCTAAAACTCTAAATGGAAGAAAATTTTAAATTAGTATACTGAAAATATAATGGGAGATTATTTTTTTATAGACCAATGAAGAAGGGACATTTGATTATTTACATCAATGCTTACTTCAGAAAGTCAAAAGTGCATGCCCATATTCGTGCTCTGTCTAAACTAGATATTGCAATGACCACCAGGGTATGCCTAGATCTGACTGAATGGATGTGTAGGCTGATCTTGGTTACACTGATCTCAAACATTTTAAATTACCTACTGGGGGTCATTTTGCTCCTTAAATTTGCAACTTTAAAAACCATTACAACTAGCATTGCCTGCCTGCCTGCATAAATACGGCTACCGTGAACAACCATTGTTTCAGCTAGGTGGCGCTGCATCATATCCCAGGTAACTATCAACCAATCACATGAAAGTCGAGAGCTAGCCAATATTAATCTTGTGCCCCTCTAATTTTCAGCAAATTGTTCCGCAGGTCTATTAATGAAGGTCAGCGTGACAGCGGCGGTATCGGCAGCGTCGGCATTGGCGGGGGTATGCCGGGCACCGGTGCTCCCGGGGATCCCGTGAAGCCGCGCTCGCTACGCTTCACGTGGAGTATGAAAACGACAAGTTCCATGGACCCTAACGATATGATGAAAGAGATTCGTAAAGTTCTCGATGCAAATAATTGTGATTACGAACAGCGTGAGAAATTTCTCTTGCTCTGTGTGCATGGGGACCCGAACACAGACAGTCTAGTGCAATGGGAGATGGAGGTGTGCAAGCTGCCCCGACTATCGCTCAACGGCGTGCGATTCAAGCGGATATCGGGCACTTCCATAGGGTTTAAGAACATTGCTTCAAAAATTGCCAATGAGTTGAAACTTTGATGACGTAGGGGGTGACTGAGGTGTGATTGTTTTATCATGACAGTTGGGTATGTGATTCGGACCGCACGTGGTATCGCGGTTAAACAAGATGGTCGGTTTGCTTGGTCGTGTTTGCAGATTATGTGACCTTGACTCATGATCTCCTTGTAAGTAAGGTCAAATGTGAGATTCGTTACTGCCACCTGCAAGTATGTAATAGTGTAAGCATACATTGGCCTTGACCTGATAACATGGGGTTTGACAAGAGTCATTCGTGATCGACTTTTGCACCCGTGCAGCCCGGTAGTAACTTACGTTGTTTGTTTCATACTGAGGATACACCATTTTGTTTGTGGAAAATCCAAAATATTTTCTTTATATACGCTTAGAAGTCTCGTTGAGACGGTTCAAATGAGTGGTCGCAACATATACTTTCATTGAGAAATAACAAAAATAAATATTTAAAAACTTCATACCCGTGAAGGTGTATTCCGAATGTAATGGGTTACATGCGTATACTGGATGTTCCTGTGAACTGTAAAGACCCTGATCTGCTTGTGCACATGCATGTTGGTCTGCATTTTCACAGAGCAAAGGCGATATGCCCCGTATTTACCAATATTTACTCACATTTATTCTGATTTGTCTCGAGTTATAGCTATCGTTCGCTGTTCACATTCAGTGTGAAGCTTGTCCTCAATTAATAAATGAACAATCTGTACATATGAACAACTATAACAACTGGGGACATTAATTTTAATTTATTTTCTGTGTGAAATGCGACATTGTTGATGCGAAATACTGAGAAAGGCAAAAAAAAATCCATTCAGGTAGAATTATTTTATTCTGAAATTTCTGTCGGGTTCCATTTACTATGTCTTATACTAACGGCATAGCTTAACAATAAACAATACTATAATGCAATGTACATGGTAGATTTGCAAAGTCCGAGGTTAGAGGTCAAGGTCAAGTATTGTCTGTAGTGGTAAATGGTGGCACTTAGACGTGTTTGTGATGACGTTACTGAGTGAGGTTTTGTGAGCATCTGCTCCAAACTTGTACTCTTGCAGTTAAGTTTGCTGGAGATTAAGCCAAATACAACTACCCAGCCTGATCAGAATGGGCAGATGTACATGGAGGGTAGTCTGCCACTGCACTGGTGTCAACCAATTTCGATCACCTGTGCCCATGGAATAGACTTGCCATAATAACCCTAAATATTCTGGGAAACACATATACACTCGAACATGTGCTACAGACCACCTGGGAATAGCAATTCCCTATCTACAGAGCCACGCTTTTGTTTTCCCAATTATTCAATTACTATATAATGACCCTGTGAATAAAGACCACCTGTGATGTGAACAAAGGCCAGATTTTTCTCATCCCATGGCTGGCCTTTATTCACAGGTTTGACTGTAAATATATGGTTGCCCACACTGAAGAGTGCTCGAATAGCTACCCGGTATTGGTGTACAGTATTATTGTACTGGGTGATCACAATAACAATATAATTGGACAGAAATTGTTTTGGGAAATCCCTTTCATAGGGGTTTCCCAAAACAAATTGTATCCAAATGGTGACAAGTCGTGTCCGAATATCACAATATCAGTATATTTGGATACAATTTGCGTTCAGAAAGTGTTGTTTTTTTAATCCAAATGGTGATGAATTGTGTTCGAATACTTGGGGTTATTACGTTATCTCAGTAAGACTGACAAAACATGGATTATCGAGGTAAAAAAACCAACATTCTATGGTCACATAGCGTACACCAGGATCAATTCGGCAACTGGCTATACATTTATTGTCTGAGTGAAAATGGATCATCTTCGGTTTTATCTTAATGTGTATCATAGTGTATATAGAATGTAAAATACGACAGCAATTCACAAGACAAAATATTTTGCCATAGCACGCATATCCGTTGCTGTCAAGAATTTGGGAGAAGACAATTGTCTTGTGATTTGCTGGTAATATATATATAGTGAGTATTCTTTGTAAGAAGCGAAGTCTGTCCAATGTAATCATGTACATACATCGGTAATTGTACAATTATTTGTTCCATGTTTTACAGAATACAGGAAAAATTGGCACCGGAGTCATCAGTTTCACTAAACTTCTTACAACTAAAATGTTCGTAAGTGCAAATTTAGGATCGTCTGGAAATTTCAATTGATGGGTTTACATTTATTGAGCATAGGCTGCATATGCAGCCTATGCTCAATAAATGTAAATCCAATAATTGTTTATAACAAAACATTGTTAATGTGAAAATTACAGACTATCATAATTTTTCACTTACGAACATTTTAGTCGTACAAAGTTTAGTGAAACGGCCCCCAGAGCCACTAGTGATATTATTACTGGCTCAACCTTCACACTCATAACAAGTATAATAACCAATGATGTGGCGAAACTTACTGCAATTGCAAACATGGTCTCTGAATATAAATCTTATGGAACATGTATTATAATATCTGCTCCAAATCAAGCAGTTGGATGGTTGAGTCTGAGCAAAGCTATTCAAATGGGGAAGCATTCCCGATGCCTGTAACTGATATGCCCAATCTATATCGGGCTGTCTGAGTGGACTAGCTGACTGCGACCTATACTGTTAAAAAATCTCAATATCTAAGCGCCACCTTTTGTGACAGGTCACATAATCATCATACCTTTTTCCCATAGTTGGGCTTGCATTTTTGACCAGCATAACTTGTGATGAAATATCACACATCTCCAGCTAACAAAAAATGCCCATTTGAAACATCGATACTTACCAACCAAATGCCAACCAAGCATTGGAGTCTGATCTGTAGCCGTTTTCACCAAAAATTGCAAAGCATATTTATCTAGCAAAGTGTACTTTGAGGTAGTGATCATTTATTTTTCCAAAAATGCATTATTTCATATAGAACTAACTACTGCATATATTTGATAATTAAAAGTATGCAGAGTTATTATACTGAATTTATTACATTATCACAGGCAAAATGGCTGTGATAATGTAATAAATTCAGTGTAATAAAAAAATAATAAATTTATCCTTAAATTGAAAATCTCCCTCAAAGTGTGCTTTGCAATTTTGGTGAAATAGGATACAGGCCATGAAGGCGATACACCATAGGTTACCGAACTTGGAAAATCACAAGTCGCTTGATGTTAGAAGCAGTGGAATGTGTCGTGTTTCATGTTGTGTTGCTTAGTCTAAACCCTAAATAACTGGAATTGATTTTGATATGTTAAATTTCCGACCAATCCAATCATCACACAATCATTTTCTGACTAGTCTATTTACAAAAAGGGTGTTTTTTTTCTTTCTGAAAACTATGAAAATTACTTGCAAAATGTGCAGATCCGGATGAGGCGGCTCGTCTTGAGCAGACTCGTCTGGATCTACACGGTTTACAAACACCGTTATAGAGGTATGTACCGTAATAACCCTAACAATTTGGACACTATTTATTTGGGGAAACATACAAATATATGGTTTCCCTACAACAGTGAGCGTGCTAATATGTAGAGTTATTATGACAGTACTGGATTAATCACAATAACAATGTATTTGGATACAATTTGTTTTGGGAAACCTCTATTTCATAGGGGTTTCCCAATTCATAGGGGTTTCCCAAAGCAATTTGTGTCCAAATATATAGGGTTATTATGGTAGTGTTGAAAAGGTTAAACCAACAAAATGCCATCAGTTACAATGCGGATGAAGTAGTTCTAAGCGAAGTTGCTCATGATTTTCCATGTCTGGTGATCTATTTATAAGACTGGTGTATATAAGTCACTTTCCTTGTGGCCCGCGGCACCGGGGCGGGATCAACTGATCCTGAGAATAGTGCTGCAGTAGCCATTGCTTGTCGTAAAAGACGACTAAACTGGCTTAACGATTGGGTTCATACTTTCCGGAACCCACTATACCGGATTTGGCCCTCAGGTACATTTTTGGCTTTCTTGTATGTGAGAGTTGAGTCGGGCTATGCCCCATATATAAAAGTAAGATTAGCACTAATCCTATTACTTTTAGGGGATGGGATAAATGATGCTGGTGTGGCGAGGGCCTGGCACCAGATCAGGTTGTTCTAATTTCAGGACTGAATATATATTTTGATTGTAAATATTGAGTTCTGAAGTTGGGATTTACCCCCCTTGGACAGGTGGATATGGGACTCGACCCCGTTGACCCGTCTGCGTGTAGACTCCCTGAGGCTTGTACCTCTATGTCAGAAAAGCGGACGTTAAACCCTATTCACTCACTCACTCACTCACTCCTTGTGGCCCGTCACATATAATGTGGGAATTGCTTTGATGTTGTTCCCTCACACTTTATATCCCTATGGTGCTCCAACTGTATATACACAGATATATTCACCATTTGCATCTACATTCGCTTGTCCGGGGAATTGCCAACGTGTTGATTTTGTACACATTTTGTTCGCTCATTTTGTTTATTAGCTGGTGGCTTCAGCTTGCTCGTATAGAACCGCCTGTCGATTATTAGTGAAACGGCGGGGAAATATTTGTTTAAACATACAGAATTTTTGTTGGCAGAAACGCATACAATTGTGAATGGAAACACCACCTCATACATGGACTTGTTATTAAATTCAATCCAAGTTACCAATCAATTAGTTGTGTCCATTGCCTTGTTTCTTTACTTTCTCCGGGAAAGTATTTGTTATAGCCGTTCATTTGAACCATGTTGATGAGACAAATGATGAGTTCAAATGAGTGGTCATAAGTTCAAATGAGTGGTCATAACATAAATATTTATGGAGAAATGAAGAAAAATGAAGAAAAACAAAATGAAATGTTTTAAAAGTTTGACAAATCGATCATTATCTGGTATGGAATTGTTTAATAAGCAGGTACTGTCCTGTTAACAGATGGTAGTGAAATGTGGTTGTGGCTGAAGAAATGTGACTTATGGGATTTGTGACCAGTGTAGCTCCTGTTTAAACAGCGCACTCCTGTAGCATGGTAACAATCTAATATTGCTTGTTAGAAACACAATCGGTGTCTCATTGATGGAACGGAGAACAGTCCAGATCCTGCGGATGCAAAGGCTGATCTGGAGCTACACTGGTCGCTTAACTCATAAGCCCAATTTCTCCAGTCACAGCCACAAATGAGGGGCATTTTTTCTCTTGTTAGAAGGATGTGCTGTATATCTAGACAATTTGTGATATTTATAAATGTTGCCACATGTCCTTATGTATTCTTTCAGCTGGGCTGTAGGGCTTGCGTTATGCAAGTATCTATTGACATAGTGTCCTGTAATCTATTTTTACTCACCAGGGGGCTGTTTCACTAAACATCGTAGGACTAAAAAGTGCAAAATGATAGTCTGTAAATTTCACATTAACAATGTTTTCTTGTAAACAATTATTGGATTTACATTTATTGGGCATAGGCTGCATATGCAGCCTATGCTCAATAAATGTAAATCCATCAATTGAAATTTGCAGACGATCCTAAATTTGCACTTACAAACATTTTAGTCGTACGAAGTTAAGTGAAACGGCCCCCTGGAATGGAACTTGTGTTTTAACACCCAGATTAACAATTACATGTATTGTAATGTTGTCTACAACCAAGACTACCAGTCTGTGCTTATGTGCAATTTGGTCTGGGCATACATTGTTCACCATTTAGTTATAAGGTATCCTTATGTTCATTGTGAACACAATTATGGCCCATTGTATACATGATAATCATGATACACACTGGATGCAAATGTTATTCTTTCACCCCTACGTATTTTGCATCAGCTGTTTTCTGTATAATTTTTGGACTCCCATTGATCAAAAATTTATGTTTTTGAAAGAAAAAAAAATACTGTTGTACTACAATCTGCGGAGAGCGATGTCATTGGCTGGCTCCTTGGATATACACTACATGTATTAACAAATTTTAAAAGTTGCAGCATGTGGGGATGGGGTGGGAGGCGGGGTCTGGTTGAAAGAGTTATATGTTACAGTAAACAACATGAAAAATCACATAATTCCACACAGTGCTGGTGGGGGGGGGGGGGGGGGGGGGGTGGGGGGGGGGGGGGAGAGGGGGGGGAATAATCTGACATTGAATATGCATAATAATTTGTATAACAACTGAAGTGGTCAGTGGAAGAAGCCAAGTGTCAATAATTTCAGCACAAAAATATTTACACAATTCCCTAACATTTGATTGGCCCGTAGCAAGTCTCTGTCCAAAATTTATATCCCAATAAACTCCCACGCCGAACTACTTTCCGTAACACGTGAGGCGCAGTTAAAATAATTCTTAAGAAAACGGAAAATAAACACATTTTCTTGATGAATTTATTTCAAATGCTGGAATTATAATGAATGAATGGCCTTTTTGTGGAATTTATTTGGGATATAAACTTGGAAAAGTCGCGGGAATACTGGACGAGGCCTTCCGGCCTTCGTCCAGTATTCCCGCGACTTTTCCAAGTTTATACCCCGATAAATTCCACAAAAAGGCCATTCATTCCTATAATAAGGGACACGGCCCCCTTCTTCCACTGACCGCTTCAATTGTGTTGTTGAAAGGGTATCCTATATCATTAAACAAAAATACACAGCTGATGATCAAATTGGTCCTTGGAATAGTTGCTGCTCTATTTAAAGACTGAATGATCAGTAGCCTATTTCATCAACATTGCAAAGTATACTTTACTAGCAAAGTATACTTTGAGGGAGTAATCATTTATTTTTCCTGAAATGCATTATTTCATATAGAACTAAGAAATGCATATATTTCATGATTAACAGTATGCAGAATTATTATACTGAATTTATTTCATTATCACAGCCAAATTGGCTGTGATAATGTAATAAATTCAGTATAATAAAAATTAATAAATTTATCATAAAATTGAAAATTTCTCCCTCAAAGTATTCCCTCAAAGTATACTTTGCAATGTTGATGAAATAGGCTACTGGTATGTAACTGCATGTTGATCAAATACACGCTGACTCATAATAACTAAGTGCTGTATAGGGCATTGATGTGTATTGATCCGGCTCTATCCGTATTCGAAAACTACCTTTACTGATATTTCATTGGCAAATACATGTAACGTCATGTGATGTGATCACGTGATGACGCAACGTAAAGCAAGTCCGCATTTGTTTCAACATATTAAGCAATGTTATACTTGCGCATTTCTTGACTACTGTCTGTTCCACGTTTTGCTGCCGACGAACTTTTGGCTATTAAACACATTAAATCTAAAAAATATTATCGATAACAAAAGTCACCATTCCCAAAATAAATTATTTGATGAAATCAAATATTGATTTTATTGCGAAAAAACAACTTTCCTATGGGAATTTAACATGGGGGCTAAAAATAGTTTATTTTTTTTATTTCTGAACCGATTTTCAAAATCTAACTTTTGTTTTCTTAATAGTTACATCATTTTCAAGCTCCATGTTTCGGAGTCAATTTCCAAATTTTGGAAATTCGACTCCCCATGTTAAATTCCCATAGGAAAATTGTTTTTTCGCAATAAAATCAATATTTGATGGAATTTCATGAAATAATTTTTTTGGGGCAGGTGACTGTTTTGTTACTGATGAAAAAGTACTTACTTTTTAATAAACTTGATATCAAAGTACACTGGCCTTGTATTTTCTTATCTCACCAATACACCAGGGGCCCGTTTCACTAAACTTCTTACGACTAAAATGTTCGTAAGTGCAAACTTATGATAGTCTGTAAATTTCACATTAACAATGTTTTCTTGTAAACAATTATTGGATTTACATTTATTGAGCATAGGCTGCATATGCAGCCTATGCTCAATAAATGTAAGTCCATAAATTGAAATTTACAGACGATCTTAAATTTAAACTTACGAACATTTCAGTCGTAAGAAGTTTAGTGAAACGGGCCCCTGTATTTGGTATTTTGGCCGACTGACGAAAAGGGACCCTCGTGATCAATATGCACAGTGCCCCATCACAGCAGGTTAAATATGGGATTTGACCCTGTTAACCCGGTCTAAGATGACCTAACTGTTGACAAGCCATTTAACATTATAGGAATGAATGGCCTTTTTGTGGAATTTATCGGGGTATAAACTTGGAAAAGTCGCGGGAATACTGGACGAAGGCTGGAAGGCCTCGTCCAGTATTCCCGCGACTTTTCCATGTTTATATCCCCGATAAATTCCACAAAAAGGCCATTCATTCCTTATAATTCCAGCATTTGAAAATGTGTTTATTTTCCGTTTTCTTAAGAATTATTTTAACTGCGCCTGACGGTTATGGAAAGTAGTTCGCCATGGAGTTTACTGGGGTATAAATTTTGAACGGAGACTTGCAACGGACCAATCAAATGTTAGGGAATTGTGTAAATATTTTTGTGCTGGAATTATCATTAAATAAATGATCTAAATGATTTTTCTGACAACATAAGGCTAATTAACCCTTTCAACACCACAGGCCACACCACAGGCCACACCACAGGCCACAATCCGATTGTTTGCAAACGGTGTAGATCCTGATGAGCCGGCTCGAGACGAGCCAGCCCATCAGGATCTGCACTATTTGTGGATATTTTCTAAATTCTGATGAAGTTCTCCGCCTTTTCTGATTAATAGAATAGCCCGAAAATTAAATGGAATATTCCATTTCAGTTACTTAGGGGTGAAAGGGTTAAGTGACTGAACGGTGAACAGCGTAGTTCCAGATCAGACTGCCCTGCATGCTGGTCGTAAATGTTGTACGGTCCCTTTCATCAGTGCGGGGAGCACATTCATAACATGTTGGCTGATAGTCTACACACAACATCGTATCCAAATGCAGAGTTGTGCTGTCTGCCAGTCCTCCTATTGTGGTTATACACATCACAATGAAATCAAAATGTTTTATTTTGATAACAGTATTTTCTCATACAAGCACCATGATTTTCACATTCTGTAAATTTTAAATTATTTAGCATTTTCTCACGTATGTGTATTGTAGCGATATATGTGTTACCTGTATTTTTGTTTCTATGGCAACAGTTTGTATCACATTAATGAATTATACAAATCTATGTCTATGTACAGTTTTCGTAATTCTGTCTGTCCGTTCATGGTTGGACATGTCGAAGGGACAGGGCCGAAGTTGGGAAGAGATCCATCGCTTTCAAGGTTTGAAATGGACCAGGTCGGGATGTGGTATACAAATCGTGGTATTCAGCATGCAGGCTCGGTAACATTATCATATTTTATATCCTGTTTTGTAAATGCTCATTATTTAGTCTGTGGTAATAAATAGCTATTTCTGAGGACTCCAGATAAGTTTTTACAATTTATTTTCCCACAATGAATAATAAAACAATGCAAAAAAACAAGTGTGGTTTGTTACAATTTTCTTACAATGCTGGATTAAAGTTTGCCATCTGTTGTTTATTTTCTATTTTTCTCATCTAAAACATACATTGACAGCACTTTTGAATCGTTTCCAAAGGAAATGATTCTAAAGTACTGTCAAACCATATTTTATTGAGAAAGAAGACAATATATATATATAACAACAGCAGACGACAATTTTTATTTCCAGCATTCTAAGGGTTAAACCTCTCAATTTGTGCATTGTGGGGAGAAAATAATGAAAACGTATGCAGAAATACTGCAAAATTATGCCCCATACCCCGGTTTATCTGGAGCCCTGATGATGTAGTAGTTTATGACGTGATCCGTGTCCATTTGTATGTCATATGGTACATACATGTATGGCAATTCACGATGTCCCGTAATGATTGCCATTTTTCGTAACTGCATTTGTGTTGCGATGTTGCCTATATTTTCTGAAGTGCACTGTTTTGTGTTTCTCAGGTGTCTATATTGTACTCCCGCTTATTCTTTCGTTCCAGAAAGGTCGTACATTATATTTATAAAGATCAAGGACAAAATTTGCGGCCATTTGTAGCCAACACATCAGCCTATGCATGCATCCCTGTCATTTTGTCTGTACCAAACTCCTGTAGCCGATTTCACCAACATTGCAAAGTATACTTATCTAGCAAAATATACTTTGAGGGAGAAATTATAAATTTTAGGATAAATTTATTCTTTTTTATTAGACTGAATTTATTACATTATCACAGCCATTTTGGCTGTGATAATGTAATAAATTCAGTATAATAATTCTGCATACTTTTAATCATCAAATATATGCAGTTGTTAGTTCTATATGACATAATGCATTTTGGGAAAAATAAATGATTACTCCCTCAAAGTATAATTAGCTTGGTAAGTATACTTTGCAATTTTGATGAAATCTGCGTCTGATGAAATATATAGTGGGTCTTACATAAGTGATGACAAGTTTACTGATTTCACAAGAAACGAGGCTATGTTCTCTAATTAGTAACTACACCTGCCAACTGGGTCATTTTTGCCATGTCGTATCGCATACTAGTACAGGTTTGAGATTGTTCAGGTGTGAATGGGGAAGATCTTCAATTCATTTTCCATGCTTTAACTCGTAAAAGGCGGGAACCGAATATTGTCGTCTGCTGTTATTTTTAACTTATTTATTTTGACACCCGTTTTGGCAGCACATAAGAATTGTCTCCATTGTAAGTACATTTAATTGGAGATAATTGTCGAGCTCTGTCGAAACACATTTTCTTTGGGGAAAAAAGGGAGATAAACGGTAAACAAAATATTTAATTCAACATTATATAATAAGGGTAAAAGCAGTAAGATATCTCACCTGATTTCGTTGATATTTTCTTGCGTGTCAGCCATATATATATATACCGGTATGTGGTACATTAGTTCCATACCTGTAACGGCTGTGTTCTGTGAACACAAGTTCCTGTGAATTAATAAATATAATGGAGGGATATGTACATGTAGTTTTCGTAATTCTGTGCGTTCGATTACATCCATCATATCTTTTCTAACAATTGTCTGTTGCATATGTCTAACTGAATGATTACCACGTACGTTAGTATAAATGTTTACCGCCCCACTCTGTAATCAGATTCATCACCCAGAAAATTCACAGGATTTGTAAACATTTGCTTGAACCGAAAATAGTCGTCTGCTGATAATTCATATTTTGTCTTTTCTCTCAGTAAAAACATGGTTTGGCAGCATTTTAGAATCATTTCCATTGGAAATGATTCTAAAGTGCTGCCAAACCAAGTTTTTGATGAGAAAAATGGAAAATAAAAAATATTCAACAGACGACACAAATTAATTCAGCATTGTAAGGGTTAATACATATAATTAACCATGTCAACCCTACAGACAATACATGTAAACACTGTAGATCCAGATGAGCCATCCCATCAAGGGGTTGTTTTACTAAACTTTGTACAACTACAAGTGCAAAAATTATGATAGTCTGAAAATTTTACATTAACAACGTTTTCTTGTAAACAATTGTTGGATTTACATTTATTGAGCATATGCCTATGCTCAGTAAATGTAAATCCATCAATTTCCAGACGATCCTAAATTTGCACTTACAAACATTTTATTTGTACAAGTTTAGTGAAACGGCGGCCCCCAGGTTCTGCAGGGCTTGCCATTATATTTAAGATTTTGAAACCATACCCTTTTTTCTGGTTAATGGATTAGTTCATAAATTAACATAGAACTATCAATTTTAGGGTTGAACAGGTTACTGACTTCCTCGGGCTCAATCGATCAAACTGTTTGATTTAAGCTTATGAACAAATGCTCTTGACTCCGGACTCAATTCTAATGAAATTCCAAGACATTCATGATATTTACAGGGAGAAATAAAACAAACTATAATTATCGTCCGCTATTTTTGAACTATTTATAGCCCACAAATTTCCCAGCATGCAAAGAAAGTTTTACAATCACAGATGTAAGGCAGGATTACTGCAGCTGATTGTATAGATTACGACCAGTCATGTACATATGCGCAGTAAATATAATACATATGGTTCCCTGACCTTTATATTGAAGGTCATCAGACTTGGTTAAGTTTAAAAATTTTGTTCATTCATCCAATCATTAGCAGGAGGTATTCGTTAACACAAAATTAATATCCCTACGGTTGGTAGCCCATTCAGGGGGCCGTTTCACTAAACTTCTTACGACTAAAATGTTCGTAAGCGCAAATTTAGAATCGCCTGCAAATTTAAATTGATGGATTTACATGTATTGAGCATAGGCTGCATATGCAGCTTATGCTCAATAAATGTAAATCCAACAATTATTTACCGGAAAACATTGTTAATGTGAAATTTACAGACTCATAAGTTTAGTGAAACGGGCCCCTGATGCGTGACACTACTTCTGTTTTGTCACTTTCATACTTTTGCTTTACATCAATATGCAAACTTATTATGACAGCACTTTAAAAACATCTCCATGTTCTGCTAAAACACAGTTTTCGTTTGTTGAAAGATAAGATGGACAAAATGCAGACAACCTGTTTTTATCATCCGCCTTGCAAAAATGTAGACAGCAGTTTTTTTTATCTGCCTTAAAAAGGCTTAAAGTTCACGGTTGTTTGGATGACAAGGTCAGTATCCTTGGTCAGCTGCCAGAATATGTTTGTTTGTATGTACACGACACTGCAAGCACTTTGTCCTATATAGCTGTTTTTAATGTCTCCACTTTTATCATTCATAGCATAATGCTGATCATGGATAAACTGTGCATTATGGGATGTGTCATATGACAGGTTTTTTTATATGTCCATGGAAATATAGTTTAATTCTGTTAAGCCTAGATTACCAATGTGGAGAAATCTGATATACCCTGAATATGTGGAACAGACATGGGATTATATGGTTACACACCAACAACCACAGATGAACAAAAACAAAAATCACCCGATATAGTTTCTTCTAGTATTTATACTAGAGGAAACTATCAGGTGATATTTTTTTTCTGTCACGTGACACTACAAGCTAAAACTAATCATTTGTTAATTGATTTTTACAATAAAATGCCTGGTGGCTGTTTCACTAAACTTCGTAGGACTAAAATGTTTGTAAGTACAAAATTATTATAGTCTGTAAATTACACATTATCAATGTTTTCTTGAAAACATGTATTGGATTTACATTTATTAAGCATAGGCTGCATATGCAGCCTATGCTCAATAAATGTAAATCCATGAATTGAAATTTCCAGACGATCCTAAATTGGCACTTACGAACATTTTAGTCATACAGAATTTAGTGAAACAGGCCCTGGATTACTCCATGCAGTAGTCTACAAACCATACATCCCATAAGGTGCATGTTAATCCTGAACTCACAAATGAGTCTGGCATATTTGATGGTGAAAAATCTATGTTCTGCAGTGACAAAAATGTGCTTGTCGAGTTTTTGACTGGTATTGCTATCACAATCATGCCGTCTTGATACAGATTTAAAGTTTTCATTACTTGCATTCTGAATGTTCTCCAAACAAATAGCAAACAGTGTAGTCCCTGAGCAGACTGCTTGGACCTGACCAGGGACTACACTGATCACAAACTCAAGTCAGCCTGTCACGGTGGATCGCATATATTTATGCATGGATCAAGATTTTTGTGTCGCTACAAGACAGAAAATAAGATACGGATCTTGAAATAACTGATTAGTTCCAAAACTGGTGACAAATGTCCGGTCATTTGTTTTCGCTGGTAATCCATAATTATATCATCAGATATGCCGGGTTCTTTGGGCACCACAGGTTTTATAATCACGAGATGTCTTGCACGTGCAATTCTGAACAGTGACGACATTGATATAGTTTGTGCTGTCTTGCAAATGAAAGTAAGCCGTATTGCACTTACAAGGTGGTAAAAATTAATTTGAGCAGTCTTGCACATTCAAGGTTGAACAATGTCATTTGATCGCCTTGCACATACAAGGAACGTCATTTGAGCTGTCTTGTATGTACATGGTGGAATGTCATCAGAGTCGCCATGCACGTGCAAGGTAGGCTATTGATATAGTTTATACATGCAATAAGTGTGGACTTCATCCTAATGCAATGAATTAAACATGTGAGACAAACTTTACACAGTCTTTGTTCTTACTTCCACTTCCAAAATTCTGAAAATACTTGTTACATTCAGTGGAACTTCTCTCAACCGGACACCAGTAGCCTATTTCACCAACATTGCAAACTATACTTATCTAGCAAAGTATTCTTTGAGGGAAACTTTTTCAATTTAAGGATAAATTTATTAATTTTTATTATACTGAATTTATTACATTATCACAGCCATTTTGGCTGTGATAATGTAATAAAGTCAGTATAATAATTCTGCATACTTTTAATCATCAAATATATGCAGTGGTTAGTTCTATATGAAATAATTCATTTCGGGAAAAATGATTACTCCTTCAAAGTATACTTTGCTAGATAAGTATACTTTGAAATTGTGATGAAATCGGCTACTGGTTCCAGGTGTCGATTAGAGATGTTCAGCTGTCAATCAGGGTAGTCCAAGATGTGTGCTTTGCGATCATAAACAGACAATATCATCAGAGATAGAATGATAAGGAAACCATCAATATAAAGCACACTTACGATTTCTGGATGTCCTTCTTGGCAAGGTTCTACAGTTTATTTATTGTGTTTTAACCCTTGCGTCTTAATTTTTTGTCGTTTGCTGTTTATTTTCCATTTTTATCAATAACATGCTTTGACAGCACTTTATAATAATTTACAACATGCTTTGACCACTTCAGAATCATTTCCATTGGAAATGATTCTGAAGTGCTGTCAAACCATGTTTTTATTGAAAATAGGCAACTAAAATGACTGGACTTTTTAGCTCACCTGAGCGAAGCTCATGTGAGCTATTCTTACTTCAATGTGTCCGTCGTCGTCCGTGAACATTTTCAAACGTCTTCTCCTCGGTAACCATTGGGCCTATAGTCACCAAACTTCATGATCATGGTCCTTAGGTAGGGAGATTACAAAATTGTTTAAATGACATCATTGCGTAATCCAAGATGGCCGCCGTCTAAAAATAGCCCAAATTCTTCAAAAATCTTCTTCTCAAGAACCGCCAACCGGATTTCGACAAAACTTGGTAGGAATGATCGATGTACAATGCTCTTTCAAAGTTGTTAAAATGGTGACCCTGGGGTCAAAACTGGGCGAGGCCCATGGGGTCAAATTGGGGTCAAATTTTTAAATTTTTTTTTTGACCGAATATGGTCAAGTCATATATCAAATTGAAAGTATCAAAGAGGCGATCACTCTGGTGCATTTCTTGTCGAAATCGGATGGTTATGTCATCCAAGATGGCCGCCGAAAGGTCAAAAGGTCGTTCTTTTATTAGAGATTTCAAAATTCTTCTTCACATGAATCGCTTGGCCCATGGTAGCCTAACTTAAAAGTTATGGTCCATGGGTGAAGCCTTTTCAAATTTGTTAAAATGGAGGTCATCGCTAATCCAAAATGGCCGCCATCTAAAAATAGCATAACTTCTTAAAAAGTCTTCTCATGAACCGCTAGCCGGATTTCGACGAAACTTGGTAAGAATGATCAATGTACAATGCTCTTTCAAAGTTGTTAAAATGGTGACCCCGGGGTCAAAAATGGGCATGGCCCGTGGGGTCAAATTGGGGTCGAATTTTATTTTTGACCGAATATGGTCAAGTCATATATCGAATTGAAGGTATCAAAGTGGCGATCACTCTGGTGCATTTTTTGTCGAAATCTGATGGTTATGTCATCCAAGATGGCCGCCAAAAGGTCGTTCTTTTATTAGATTTCAAAATTCTTCTTCACATGAACCGCTTGGCCCATATTAGCCAAACTTAAAAGTTATGGTCCATGGGTGAAGCCTTTTCAGATTTGTTAAAATGGAGGTCATCGCTAATCCAATATGGCCGCCGTCTAAAAATAGCATAAATTCTTAAAAAATCTTCTTCTCATGAACCGCCAGCCGGATTTCGACGAAACTTGGTAGGAATGATCAATGTACAATGCTCTTTCAAAGTTGTTAAAATGGTGACCCCGGGGTCAAAGATGTGCGTGGCCCGTGGGGTCAAATTGGGGTCAAATTTTATTTGTGACCGAATATGGTCATGTTGTATATCAAATCGAAGGTATCAATGAGGCGAACACTCTGGTACATTTTTCGAAATCGAAATCGGATTGTTATGTCATCCAAGATGGCCGCCGAAATGTCAAACGGTCGTTCTTTTATTAGAGATTTCAAAATTCTTGTTCACATGAACCGCTTGGCCCATGGTAGCCAAACTTCACAGTTATGGTCCATGGGTGAAGCCTTTTCAGATTTGTTAAAATGGAGGTCATCGCTAATCCAAGATGGCCGCCGTCTAAAAATAGCACAAATTCTTAAAAAATATTTTTCTCATGAACCACTGGCCGGATTTCGACGAAACTTGGTAGGAATGATCGATGTACAATGCTCTTTTAAAGTTGTGAAAATGGTGACCCCGGGGTCAAAAATTGGCGTGGCCTGTGGGGTCAAATTTTATTTTTGACCGAATATGCTCATGTCATATATCAAATTGAAGGTATCGATGAGGCGATTGCTCTGGCGCAATATTTGTCGGAATCGGATGATTATGTCATCCATGATGGCCGCCAAAAGGTCCATTTATTTGAGATTTTGAACGTCTTTTTCTCAGGAACCAAATGGCCGATGCTGGCCAAACTTTATAGGAAGTTCCGATCCTTGGGTGAAGCATTTTCAGATTTGGTAAAATGAGTCATCGCTTAATCCAAGATAACCGCCGTCTAAAAATAGCACAATTTTTTTAAAACACATGAACTCGATGTCACATTCTCCTCTGGTGTTCATGGAGTCAGGTGAGCGAATTAGGGCCATCATGGCCCTCTTGTTTATACACACCGCCTGCGCGAAGCTTGCCAATATTTGTCAATTATTTTTATTTCAAAATACTTGATTACTGTGCTTGAAGTCCAGCATACAGCACGGGCTCAAACAAATTTCTTGATTTCGAGTTGGCATTGCCAATAGACGCTCAGAAACGTTGTGTGGTGGTTGGTCGGGACAGAAGCATAGATTTCAGTAATGTAGGTTTCTGGTCGGGAGCATGTGATGGGAAATTTTATCCTGTCGAAAGTCTGGGTGGGGATACTATAGATTTGACACCGTACACTTGTCTGGAGCATCATTGGAATACCGTATTTTCATGAAACTTCACACATGCATAGACCATGACCCAAAGGTGTGTCGTGTGCTATAATGACAATTCTTGCCTCACTAATTTTCAAGTTATCTCCCTTCGTTTTTTCACACTGATTTCTTGTCCATAGCACAACTCGTATACCCTGTGAAATTTTGTCATGAAACTACATATGCATAGGCCATAACCCAAAGGTGTGTTGCGTGCAAGAATGACAACTCCTACCTCACTAATTTTCAAATTATCTCCCTTTGTTTTTTTTAACACACTGATTTCTTGTCCGGACTCCGGAGCACAACTCGAATACCGTTTTGGATTATTTTTATGAAACATCACACGTGCATAGACCACGACCAAAAGGTAGACAACTATTTCTCTTTGTTTTTTTCGCCAACTGATTTCTTGTCAATCCAAAACTCTGGAATATTTTCATGTTTCACACTTGCATAAACCATGACCCAAAGGTGTGTCACAACTTTCACCATACCAACATATTGGTTGCCTCCCTTTAATTTTGTAGTGGCTGCCTGTAGGCTAGGAGGTGATACACATGTTCTAACTTCTTGTGGACTAGCGTCAGTTTCTAGTTGAACGATTGGGATTCATCCTTACCGGAATCCCGACACGTAGACCTGGTTTGGCCCTCAGGTACATCTTTGACATTCTTGTATGTGAGAGTTGAATCTGGTTATACCCCTTATATCAGTAATACAGGAGGGGCGAAGTGAATGGTGTGGTATGGACCAGGAGCCTATAAACACATTACAGGAGCTATACCTGTAGCCTATTTCACCAACATTGCAAAGTATACTTTAGTAGCAAAGTATACTTTGAGGGAGAAATTTTCAATTTTAGGATAAATTTATTAATTTTTATTATACTGAATTTATTACATTATCACAGCCATTATGGCTGTGATAATGTAATAAATTCAGTATAATAATTCTGCATACTTTTAATCATGAAATATATGAATTTGTTAGTTCTATATGAAATAATGCATTTTAGGAAAAATAAATGATTACTCCCTCAAAGTATACTTTGCTAGTAAAGTATACTTTGCAATGTTGATGAAATAGGCTACTGGCATCAGGTCAGGTTATTCTAATTTCAGGGCTGAATATATAATTTTTTTATGTAAATATTTCATTTTGATTTCGAGATTTTGCCCCCAATGCAGCAGGTTAAATGTGTGATTGAAACGTTGGTCCAGTCCTAAATGACCTTAGCTGTTGATAGGTCGTTAAACACCAATAATTCCAGCACAAACATATTTACACAATTCCCTAACATTTGATTGGCCCGTAGCAAGTCTCTGTCCAAAATTTATATCCCAGTAAACTCCCACGCCGAACTACTTTCTACAGGTGCGCTGTCGGTGCTGTCAATGTAAACAAATGGCTGCCGTCTGTCAAAATAAACACATTTTCTTGATGAATTTATTTCAAATGCTGGAATTATTAAGGAATGAATGGCCTTTTTGTGGAATTTATCGGGGATATAAACTTGGAAAAGTCGCGGGAATACTGGACGAGGCCTTCGTCCAGTATTCCCGCGACTTTTCCAAGTTTATACCCGGATAAATTCCACAAAAAGGCCATTCATTCCTATAATAACAAACCAAATCAGAAACATTAATAATCTAGGCAAGATTTATAGTAGGCGGGATACATAGGAGTCGGCATGTCCATCTGTCGGTCTGTTGGAAATTTTGTTTCTGTAGCCTATTTCATCAACATTGCAAAGTATACTTATCTAGCAAAGTATACTTTGAGGGAGAAATTTTCAATTTAAGGATAAATTTTTATTATACTGAATTTATTACATTATCACAGCCATTTTGGCTGTGATAATGTAATAAATTCAGTATAATAATTATGCATACTTTTAATCATCAAATATATGCAGTGGTTAGTTCTATATGAAATAATGCATTTTGGGGAAAATAAATGATTACTCCCTCAAAGTATACTTTGCTAGATGATATTAAGTATACTTTGCTAGATATGCTAGATATTAAGTATACTTTGCTAGATATCAAGTATACTTTGCTAGATATTAAGTATACTTTGCAATTTTGATGAAATCGGCTACAGCGGTACATCTAATAAACCGATGAAATGCATTTTCAAAATGATTTTCGCAAAATGTTTGCCATGATGAGACGATGTGTCGGGTTCAATATTCGCGGGTCTACGTCCAAGGTAAAGGTTATAAAAAAATGCTCACGAGCTGTCGTTTCCGCCGAATAACTTCTAAACCGACGAATAGATTTTCAAATGATGTGCCACAAACGTTTGCCAGGAGACGATGTGTCGGGTTCAATACCCACATACCAACATCCAAGATCAAAAATGGACATGAAATTTTGATTCCGACCTATTCATCAAAATTGCAAAGTATACTTACTAGCAAAGTATACTTTGAGGGAGTAATCATTTATTTTTTCCGAAATGCAGTATTTCATACGGAACTAATGACCGCATATATTTGATGATTAAAACTATGCAGAATTATTATACTGAATTCATTACATTATCACAGCCAAAATGGCTGTGATAATGTAATAAATTCAGTATAATAAAAATTAATAAATTTATATTCAAAATTGAAAATTTCTCCCTCAAAGTATACTTTGCTAGGAAAATATACTTTGCAATGTTGGTGAAATAGGCCACTGATCATGCGTCAAAGCGATGCTTATGGGGTGTTATGATCACTCCCGTGATAGCTCTAGTTTGCATATGATGTAAAACCTCATTCATCAAATCTAGGATGAATCAGAAAGCAGGTACAGTAATGAACAAACACATTTATGTACTTCTCGTATCTTTATTTGCTACATAGCATCAGAATGCTCTTCTGATAGGAGATTGTATACTCTGATTTCTTTCCTTTTCCTCGGCGTTCAATGTTCAATACCGAATTTACATCGTTGACAAATTAGAACGTTCAATACCAATAGATGTACGTTAACATCTGGCTACTGGTAGTTTGCAAATCGGTTTACACATCGGGAATCCAAACGTCCAGGGGGTCATTTCACTAAACTTCGCACGACTAAAATGTTTGTAAGTGCCACATTATGATGGTCTGCCTATGCTCAATAAATGTAAATCCATCAATTGAAATTTCCAGACGATCCTAGATTTGCACTTACAAACATTTTAGTCGTACAAAGTTTAGTGAACCGGGCCACAGAAGCGTATTGCATCTATGAACACTTAGAAATACTAGCCAGTGAGTCTGCTGACCAAGTTCATGATTTTATCATTCTTGATTTCATTAACACTTTCAACCCTAAATAACTGGAATGGACTGTGATATGTTAATTTAAGAATAAATCCAATCGTCACAAAATGATTTTCAGACTCGTCCATTTATGAAAAGTGGGTGTTTTCTAAAAAAAAAATGAAAATCACTTGCAAAAAGTGCAGATCCTGATGAGACGGCTCGTCACGAGCCGGCTCATCTGGATCTACACTGTTGCAAACACCAGTATAGAGGGCTGTAATGTTAAAAGGGTTAATTTGTGTTTATTGGTATTATTCATTGTAATTCGGAGGATGTAAATTCCTTAGCCTCGTTTATTTGAATCTTTACTGCAAAAAACATAAATGTGGCTGTGACTGGCAAAATGGGGCTTCTGGGATTTGTGACCAAGTTCAAGTACATGTACAAATGGGGGGAAAATCCCAAAATCAGAACTGAATATTTACAATAACAAAACTATATATTCAGCCCTGAAATCAGAATAATCCTGATCTGATGCCAGGTCCGCACCACACCAGAATCATTTGGCCCCTCCCAAAAGCAGTAGGATCAGTAATAATCTTACTACTTTTATAATGGGCAATAACCCAATTCAACTCCCAGGTAACTAAAGAGCCAAAGATAAAAACGTACCTGAGGGCCAAACCAGGCAAATCGTGATTCCTATAAGGAGGAAACCATACCGTAAATTTATGCTGTCTCATTCGCCCAACCACCACCCACGACAGGTATTTCATGGATGGTGAACAGTGCAGATCTTGATTACACTGTGCGGATGCACAGACTGTGACTACACTGATTTACACTAGTCGCAAAACACCCATAAACACCATTTCTCCAGTCACAGTCACATATTCAGCCCTAAAATTAGTGAAAATGAGGGTAGTGATGAAAATGAATGAAATCACAGTAGACAGTCTAATGTTAGAGTACACTAACATCACCAACAATATGCGACAAAAGTGACAAAATTGTTCCACAAAGTTTCTGACCAGTGTAGCTCCTGATCGGCTAGTAAACACCTGCAACTTGACATTGATATGATAAGCGACTAGAACTGGAGAAATGGGGCTAATTGTGGCCATTGATACCCATGTTGCCCTAGATCAGACTGTGCACAATCTGATCTAGGGCTACATGAGTCGCCAATCAGTCCAACACCGGTCATGCTTCTAACAAATGGTACAGATCCTTATGGTACAGAAATGTGTTAGTAGACGGGAGTTACACAAATGCCATAATCTCCATTTCTCCAGTAACAGCCACAAATGTGTAACGCGTGAACATAAATTTCCATCTGCTGTTATTTTATATTTTGTTTTCTTTCTAAATGAAAACATGATTTGACAACACTTTAGAATCATTTCCAATGGAAATGATTCTAACGCGTTGTCAAACCAGGTGTTTGATGAGAAAAATGGAAAATAAAAAGAAACGGCATACAACAAATTTTAATTCAGCAGTGTAAGGTTTAACAGAGTAAATTCTACATTGGACAGACTCTGATCCTAGGCAACACTGTTCTAGAGGACCATTGCATCCTACCACCTTAACCCTTACTACGCTGAATTAAATGTTGTCTGCTGGAAATGTTTTATTTTCAATATTTCTCGACAAAAATTTGGTTTCGACAGCACATGAGAATCGTCTCCAGTGGAGACGATTCTCATGTGCTGTCAAAACCAGGTTTTTGTCAAGAATTAAAGCAAAAATGAAAAACAGCAGACGGCAATTTCCGTCAACAGCGTAGGAAGGGTTACATTGGGGCTTATGGAGTTTGAGACCAATGTAACCCCAAATTGGCCTCACATGGTCGGATCATGTGTACACTATGAAGTTGGGTAAAAATCCGAGACACCTGAACCTCTAACTGTAATGAGGCGATCGCCAGAGAGTGTCTCATCCATTAGACGAGGCGATCGCCACGAACGAAGGTCAATGTCACAATATGAGGAAGTTCAAAATTATTGATACGAAGGTCACGTGTCACGAAGGTCAAAGTCACACAAATGACACTGGGTGGATAGCCATCAAAGTGAGGAAGGAAGCTATTGGTGAAGTGTGGTAATGATCCAACGAATCAACAGATATTCAACATTTGGACTTACATTGTACAGGTATTCTATGGGATTTAGTACTAAACCCAGTGTTTGTTTGTTGGGGTTTAACGGCCTATCAACAGCTTGGGTCATTTAAGGCCGGGTCAATGGGTTTAATACTAAGTCCCATATATTACCTGTACAAGTACATGTACATGTACAAATGGGGGATGGGGGGGGGGATCCCAAAATCAGAACTGAATATTTACAATAAAAAGATATATATTCAGCCCCGAAATCAGAATAATCCTGATCTGATGCCAGGTCCTCGCCACACCAGAATCACTTGGCCCCCTCCCAAAAGCAGTAGGATCAGTAATAATCTTACTACTTTTATAATGGGCAATAACCCCATTCAACTCCCAGGTAACAAAAGAGCCAAAGATAAAAACGTACCTCAGGGCCAACCGACGGATCATGCGATAGAAAATTTGGCGACACCGACAAAGACGCCGGAATTGTGAGCTTTCCACTATCGTGGGCGAGACAAAAACCTTGATTGGGACAATTTTGTCATTGTTAGACATGTGGGCCCCAGCTGAGAAAAGGGATTGTAGGTAATTTATGACCAGTGTAGATCCTGATCAATGTGTGTACTCGTACAATTAGCACACTCCTTTAGCCTGATAACCATCTGTATTGCTAGAAGTTAGAAGCAGGGCAGGTGTTTCATTGATAGAATGGCGAACAGAACACTGATCAGACTGCAGTCACAAAACCATTAAGCTCCACTTCTACAGTCACAGCCACAAATGTGTTCATGGGAAACGGATACCCCACTGGCAGCATATATTGATGAAGCTGTACAACTAGAGGCCCAAGAGGCTCCGGAAAATGACCCAAACCAACAAGGTGAAAATTTGGTCAAAGGAAGATCAGTCCAAAAGTACAAATACCAGTAGTGTCTTTCTTGCATGCTCCATACCTTTAATGTTCAATGTGTGAAAGTGATTGAGTTAAACGTCCGACCAACAGCTAGGGCCATATAGAGACGGGACCACAGTTGAAGTCTCATCCAACAGACCAGTGGGATGGAAATACAATGAAAGTATTTTTGATGCCTAAGGCAAGGTTTGAACCCACAACCTCCGGATTGGAAGTCAGGTATTCTAACCCCTCGGCCACAATCCATCCGTAAAGTATCATGAAGATAGTCCAAGAATTATATGACTTTTGCTGTGGAAAACGACCTAAACCAACGAGGTAAACAATATGTCCATGGGAGACAGGTCCATAACTACACAAGAATTCCGCGGAATCAAATGTCTCGCCTTGTTCCGCCTTGACCTTGACCCTGGGGCCTTGACTTTGACCCTGAGGCCCCGAGAATAGTCCTATATTCATCTACATATCACAGTAAAGGTATGTATAAAGTTTGATGACTGTAGCATATAAGGTGTTGAAGTAATGACCGTAACAAGAAAACTTAACATTAAATGATGACGACGCTGCCGCCGCCACCGACGACGCCACCGCCGACTCCGGAAAAGCAAAATCTATGTCTCGCTTTCCGCTTTCACGGGCGAGACAAAAAGCCAGCGTTGTCTTTCTTGAATTTGACACAACGTTAGGTTGCGATGTACGCATCTGTAAAGTATGAAGCAAATATTCCAAGAATTATACGTGGCTGTGACTGAGGAAATGGGGCTTATGGGTTTTGCGAATGGTGTAGATCCAGATCAGCCTGTGCATCAGCACAAGCTGATGAGGATCTACACTGTTCGCCAATCAGTCAATGCTTCTAATAAGCAATACGGATGGTTATCAGGCTACATGAGGGTGCTATTAGTTCAGGTGCTACATTGGTCACAAATCCGATAAGCCCCATTTCTCCAGTCGCAGCCACATATGACTTGTGCTCCAGACAAAGACCTCAACCAACAAGGTGAACATTTCGTCAAAGGGAGATAACACCTTAAGTATCAAATGCAGTCATTTTTCATGCATTTGACATGCCATTAGGTTGTGCGACGTATTCATGTGTGAAGCATCACAAAGATACTGCAAGCAGTAAACAAGAAGAGCATTGTGCGACAGACAGATGTGATGCACGCACGGACAGACAGTGCTAAAACATGATTCCCAAACCCCCCAATAAATTCATGGGGGCATAAAAATTGTTTCTTCAATCTTTATGAAACAGTAAGAAGGTACATGTACAAGAAACAGACAGCAAGTACAAAATCCATAGGACCCTCTTGATAATGGCGAGTTAAATATAACAAATACATCTACATAACAGAAGCAGTAACAGTTGTGTGATTGATGGATTTACATTTATTGAGCATAGGCTGCACATGCAGCCTATGCTCAATAAATGTAAATCGTGCGACAATAAATAACGACTTGCAAGCGTGTAAAACATAATCTGCTGAAAAGCGTGAAGACACAATTAACAATGTAGCAATATAAAAATAAATGTGTACACATTATTACACGTACATACAGTCGATGCATTCATGTTATACATCAATCAATATTTATCCAAGACCTGCACAGCAAATATTAAACATTAAAACACGTTTTTCAATTTATCTCATTTCTTCATCAAAAAAGCTTTTGGCAGCACGTGAGAATCATCTTCGATACTCGGCCACTGACGTAGCCGTATATTGCAGACAGTGAAGCATTTACAGCCTGATCTGGATCTACTCAGTAGCCAATTTCACCAAAGTTGCAAAGCATATTTATCTAGCAAAGTGTACTTTGAGTGAGTAATCATTTTTTTTCCCGAAATACATTATTTCATATAGAACTAACAACTGCATATATTAGATGATTACAATTATGCATAATTATTATACTGAATTTATTAAATTATCACAGCCAAAATGGCTGTGATAATGTATAAATTCAGTATAATAACAAGAAACGAGGCAAAGCCACGAAGGCCAGGTTTTTTCCAAGCATGGACACTTGGATAACATAACTAGATTGGTCAGTAAGCGAGGCTTACGGAATATACCCCCCGCGTGGGCCCAGGTACCCCTAAAATATGTACAAATTTCCAAGTGTGTGGGCTTGTGACCTTGACTCTGGGATTAGCGCGAGCGGCATGAACGTGAATTTGTCACAGGGTGGTAGAGGTCCATTGGAGCAATGAGTGTGTGAAATGTGAAGCAGATCCGAGCAAGGAAATAGAAGTTATAACCGATTTCTCTGATGTTAAGTTTTGTAAAGAGACTACCGTATAACCTCGAATTAACGCCCCCGGAGGCGTTACATTTAACAAAAGGGGAGGGGGGCGTTTATTAGCCAGTAAAAAAAAAGAAAAAAAGAAAAAAAAAAGAAAAAAAATTACCAAAGACCGCCAATTTCAAACACAAATAAGGATTTAAGGATTATTTGTGTTTGAAATTGGCGGTCATTGGTAAAATTATTATTATTTTTTATTTTTTAGGGGGGGGGGGGGGGGGGGGGGGGGGGGGGGGGGGGGGGGGGGGGGGGTTAGGGGGGGGGGGGGGGGGGGGCGTTTATTAGCAGTAAAAAAGAAAAAAGAAAAAAAAAAAAAAAAAAAAAAGAAAAAAAAAAAAAAAAAAAAAAAATTACCAAGGACCGTCAATTTCAAACACAAATAGGGATTTAAGGATTATTGTGTTTGTAAATTGGCGGTCATTGTAAAATTATTATTATTTTTATTTTTTATTGGGGGGGGGGGGGGGGGGGGGGGCGTTTATTAGCCAGTAAAAAAAAAAAAAAAAAAAAAGAAAAAAAAAAAAAAAAAAAAAATTTTAAAAAAAAAAAAAATTCAAGGACCACCAATTTCAAACACAAATAAAGATTTAAAGACTATTTGTGTTTGAAATTGGCGGTCATTGGTAAAAAAAAAAAACAAAAAAATAATTTGGGGTTGGGGGGGGGGGGGGGGGGGGGTGGGGGGGGGGGGGGCGTTTATTAGCCATTAAAAAAAAAAAAAAAAAAAAAAAAAAAAAAAAAAAAAAAAAAAAAAAAAAAAAAAAAAAAAATAAAAAAAAAAATAAAAAAAAAAAAAAAAAAAAAAAAAAAAAAAAAAAAAAAAAAAAAAAAAAAGATTGTTTTTTACCAAGGACCGCCAAACACAAATAAGGATTTATTTATTTTTTTATTTGGGGGGGGGGGGGGGGGCGTTTATTAGGAGGGGGGCGTTAAGCCAAGGTTATACGGTATGTATGTGACGTTGACCTCGAGATCAGCGGGGATTTGTCACAGCATATGAAATATTAAGTATTTTCCATGAAAGAAATAGAAGTTATAACATATTTCTCTGATGTTAAGTTTTGTAAAGAGACTAAGTATGTGACCTTGACCTTGGGAGCAGCGGGGGTTGGACACTCGTAGATTTGTGACAGCATGATAGTACAACCTTAGAGGAATGCACAAGTGAAATAATAAGAATTTTCAATGAAGGAAATAGAAGTTATAACTTATTTCTCTGATGTTAAGTTTTGTAAAGAGATACCGTTATGGGGGTTGACCTTGACATTGAGGCAGCGTGTGAAAACAGCTTTTCGTGAAGGAATTTGTAGCAATATAAGTACACCTTGGGTGGAGGATTTGGCACAGGTGTGCTTAATATGATATTGTAGAGAAATTACAGGTTATAACTATTTCTGTTAAGTTTTGTGAGTATTTGAACCTTGACATTGGGATCAGCGGGGGTTGACGGTCATGAATTTTGCACTGAGGTAGTAGACTTACAGGAATGCATCTCTGATATTAAGCATTTAGATGAAGAAATAGAAGTTATAACAATATTTCTCTGATGTTAGTTTTGTAAAGACCTAAGTATTTGACCTTGGGACTTGGGATCTGCGGGGGTTGGACGGTCGTGGATTTGGCACAGCATGGTAGTAGAGCCTTACAGGAATGCATGTGTGAAATATTAAGCATTTTAGATGAAGGAAATAGAAGTTATAACAATATTTCTCTGATGTTAAGTTTTGTAAAGAGTATTTGACCTTGACATTGGGATCAGCGGGGGTTGGACGGTCATGGATTTTGCACAGCATGGTAGTAGAGCCTTACAGGAATGCATGTGTGAAATATTAAGCATTTTAGATGAAGGAAATAGAACTTATAACATATTTCTCTGATGTTAAGTTTTGTAAAGAGACTAAGTATTTGACCTTGACCTTGGGATCTGCGGGGTTGGACGGTCGTGGATTTGGCACAGCATGGTAGTAGAGCCTTACAGGAAGGCATGTGTGAAATATTAAGCATTTTATATAAGGAAGGAAATAGAAGTTATAACAATATTTCTCTGATGTTAAGTTTTGTAAAGAGACTAAATATTTGACCTTGACCTTGGGATCTGCGGGGGAAGGGGGTTGGACGGTCGTGGATTTGGCACAGCATGGTAGTAGAGCCTTACAGGAATGCATGTGTGAAATATTAAGCATTTTAGATGAAGGAAATAGAAGTTATAACAATATTTCTCTGATGTTAAGTTTACGGACTAAGTAATTGACCTTGACCTTGGGATCTGCGGGGGTTGGACGGTCGTGGATTTGGCACAGCATGGTAGTAGAGCCTTACAGGAATGCATGTGTGAAATATCAAGCATTTTAGATGAAGGAAATAGAAGTTATAACAATATTTCTCTGATGTTAAGTTTATCCGGACGGACACGGACGGACGACGACGGACGGACGGACGGACGGACAACCTGACTCCAGTATACCCCCCCTCAACTCGTTGCGGGGGGTATAATTATACCCACTTTTTGTAGACTAGATGGCCGTGGCCTGCATGTCGCGCCTTGGGGCGAGGCATGGACACTAAAAAAATAGATATAGTAGATGGAAAAACTTTAACGAAAAAACTTTAACCGGACACACGGACGTACGGACGGACGTATGCCAAAATGCCGACGATATCGCGCTTTCCGCAAGCGGGTGCGACAATGATGATAAACACCCATGTGAAGTATCAAGGTAATGGGTGAAGCAGTTGCAGAGATATAGTACACGAAAAAACTTTAACAAATAAATTCAAAGTAATTTGACCTTGACATTGCGCACAGGGGCCGCACGGTTGGGGGTTAGAGTGAAAATATGGACGATGATAAACACCCATGTGAAGTTTCAAGGTAATGGGCGAAGCAGTTGCAGAGATATAGTATAACAAAAAATAAAGTTTTAACCAAAAAATTTAACCAGACGTACGTTCAAAAGTTAACGTTGAAAATGGCTAAGTCAATTACGTAGAAATAATAGGTGAAGGTAAAAAATGGTCACATGTTGGATAGTTGTAATGTGGTAGGCACCCCTTGGTTATGAAGCGTGAAAGTATTTGGTGGTCCTAGGTGGTACAGTACCAAAGAAATGGACTTAAACACAAAAACTTAACATTGTAAACGCGAAAAGTTAACATTGAAAATGGCTAAGTCGACTGCGCGGAAAAAATGGGTCAAGTTAAAAAAAAAGTAACATGTTGGATAGTGATATGTGGTGGGCACCCCTTGATTATGAAGCTGTGAAAGTTTGGTGTCCTAGGTGGTACAGTACCAAAGAAATGGACTTAAACGCGAAAACTTAACATTGAAAATGGCTAAGTCGACTGCGCAGAAGAAATGGGTGAAGTTAAAAAAAAAGTAACATGTTGGATAGTGATATGTGGTGAGCACCCCTTGAATATGAAGCTGTGAAAGTTTGGTGGTCCTAGGTGGTACAGTACCAAAGAAATGGACTTAAACACGAAAACTTAACATTGAAAACGCGAAAACTTAACATTGAAAATGGCTAAGTCGATTGCGCGGAAAAAATGGGTCAAGTTAAAAAAAAAGTAACATGTTGGATAGTGATATGTGGTGGGCACCCCTTGATAATGAAGCTGTGAAAGTTTGGTGGTCCTAGGTGGTACAGTAACAAAGAAATGGACTCAAACACGAAAACTTAACATTGATTGTGGACGCCGCCCGCCCGCCGCCGCCCGCCCGCCCGGCTTTCGCCAATCCAATAGCCTGGATTTTTTTTAAAAAAACCTGGCTAAAAACTAATAAATTTATCCTAAAATTGAAAATTTCTCCCTCAAAGTATACTTAGCACAGGTTCGACTGTATTTTGAAATAAAGAAAATAGACAAATATTGGTAAGATTAGCGTAGGCGGCAGCGTATCAGGAATCATGAAACAACCACTACAAGACGTCATTATCAGGCAGCGACTGTACAAGTTCCACGAGTGACACGGCCATGTTGTACTCGGCGTGACCCTCCGCGAGCTGGTTCATCGTCTGGTTCACAAGCGTCTTTAGGTCAGAGATCAGGCAATCAGGGTGCAGCAGAAGCTTGGGGTTCTGAAATTGGAGACAGACAGGCCCCGTAATATTAAACGTTAAAAAGTTTAATGATGACATCACAAGTGACATCATCGACATGTTCTTGTATTGTTCTAACAAACCTGTATTTTATAGCCATTATATTGATATATAATGCACCAACTCTGATTTGGAAATAAACTTTTCTAATGAATGGTTACAGTATACTGCGGTAACATTTTGGAGTAAAGAAACCCCAAAAAAGTGTTTGCTACCTGTGAATCGGTACCATGCATGGAATGTGGTAAACACTCTATATACATCTCCCCTTGTAGACAGATGAATAGTTTACCATAGATATGAGCCATATAATTCCAGCACAAAAATATTTAAACAATTCCCTAACATTTGATTGGCCCGTAGCAAGTCTCTGTCCAAAATTTATATCCCAGTAAACTCCCACGCCGAACTACTTTCCGTAACAGTGAGGCGCAGTTAAAATAATTCTTAAGAAAACGGAAAATAAACACATTTTCTGGATGAATTTATTTCAAATGTTGGAATTATAAGGAATGAATGGTATTTTTGTTGAATTTATCGGGGATATAAACTTGGAAAAGTCGCGGGAATACTAGACGAGGCCTTCCGGCCTTCGTCCAGTATTCCCGCGACTTTTCCAAGTTTATACCCCGATAAATTTCACAAAAAGACCATTCATTCCTATAATGGAGAGGACAGATTAAAGGTTTACCATAGACTTCAGCCATATGGAGAGGACAGATTAAAGGTTTACCATAGACTTCAGCCATATGGAGGACAGATGAATACAGTCTAAACATGTCCAGGGTATTTAAGCTATATGGAGAGGGCAGATGAATAGTTACCATAGATTTGAGCCATATGGAAAGGGCGGGGTTGGAGTTGGACATGAGCTCCACGACGGCCGGTCCCTGCTGCTTGCCGAGGTAGTGGGCCAACCTCTGTCCGGCGATCATCAGCAGTTGGGTACCGAGAGACTCGTGGTCGTTCACCGTCAATACAACCTGGGGGAATATAATGTTAACCATTTCAACCATACAGACCATAAAGCCAATATTGCCAACCATGGTAGATCCAGATGAGCCGGCTCGTAACGAGCCGTCTCATCAGGATTTGCAGTGTTTGGCATTATTTATACGATTTTGAGACAATATCCCTTTTTTCATTAACATGGAACTGACCACGGTATATATATTTAGGGATGAAAGTAAACAGACCAGTATTTTAATTAGGTTACCAAGTTTGGAAAATCACAAGTAAATTCCCTTAGAACTACTTTTTGAAAGAGAAAGGGTTTAATGTCGCACTCAGCAAAAGCTAACGTCATATAGAAATGAGGCCTCAGTTTCAAGTCTCATGCGACTGACCAGTGAGATGGAAATACTATGAAAGTATTTTTTTTCGTGAGTAGGGCGGATTGTCGGTTCGTCGTCACGTTGCTTAGTTGAAACTAAAGCAAGGTGACGACAAACCGACAAATTACGCCAATTCTAAAGTCAAGGATGCCCCCAAAGTAGTTGCAAGGGAAGTTACTCATGATTTGCCAAGTTCAGTAACCAATTTATAGATTGGTCTGTAGACTTAATACGAAATGTAAATCAATTTAAATTGCGTGCATTTCCACAAAATTTGGTTTTTATTATATACCTACCCATGAAATACATAGTTATACGATGTAAATAAAAGTCACATGTACTCATCGATGAAATAAACAACTTCCGGTGAAGATACGACTACTTCAGCTATCTATATTCATAACGCGCATCTGCAGTGCCGGCTGCAAATACACATTCATTACCGTATACAGTCTAAAAAACTGCTAATTTCCATGGAGCAGTATAGAATATTCATATTTTTGCAACGAATATGACATATATGTTAATCTCCTGGTGTGACATGTCCATATTTCACACGAGTGCCTAACGGCACTCGTGAAATATGGACATTTCACACTAGGAGATGAACATACATGTATATGTCATATTCCTTGCAAAAATATGAATATCCTCTATATATTCGTTCGATATATGTTTTGGCCGTACATGCATGTGACATAATTCACATGTGTTAACTGCGAGATTTGTCATTGGTGCATGTGGCATGCCGTCACACAGTCTGTGAGAATAGGTAAATAATTGAAGATAGATTTATTAATTGGGGATTTATATCTGTTCAACAGCAAGGTCATATGTGGCTATGACTGTAGATATGGGGCTTATGGGATTTGTTACCAATTGATCAAATAGACACTCCTGTAGCCTAATAACTATATTCTATATTCCTTGATAGAAGCATGACCTGTGCGTTTCATTGATGGAATGGTGAACAGTGCAGATCCTGATCAGACTGTGCGAATGCACAGTCTGATTTGGATCTACACTGGTTCCCCAGTCACAGCCACATATACAGGTGGGACTGTACCTGTATGGGGGAACACTGTACATTCAGGTCTGACATTACAACACAATGATTTCTTGGTGTTTAACAGCCTATAAACAGCTAAGGTCATTTAAGGCCGGGACATTACAACAGAAACGTCCTGATCCAATGTCAGGCACCAACCACCTGTAATCCCTGTAACATTATTAATGGCCCCTGCAATCAGCAAATTCATCTATACTGACCATGGTACCGGCATTACACATCATTGCTTATAACGTAAATTGTGCATTTTCTCCTGTAGCCACTGAATACGTTTTTAAAAGGTCATTGGTGGTTGATACGTGTGAAGCAGTTTTACACACACAGGCTGACAGTGCACATCCACAGGTTGAAGTAACGGACCGAGGTCTATAAATACATTAAATATGCCTGAAAGCATCAATAAATGGAAACAAAATATGCTAAAAAAAATTTTTGGCTCCTTATATATAGACAGGGAGTAAAAAAATTTTTTTTTCTTCATTTATTGATGCTTTTAGGCATATTTAATGTATTTATAGACCTCGGTCTGTTACTTCAACCTGTGTGCACATCATGGCCTGGCATCAGGCATATTAAAATCTAAAGAAAATGTAATTTTGTGTGTGGTCAGTTATTCTTTGTGCTAGAGACTATCAATCCAGTCTATAAAAGCGGCATCTCGCTATATCCCGACCTACCTCCTCGGCGAGCCTATCCAGCCTGGCGGAGTAGAGTTCGCAGGCGTAGTGCCGCTTCACGAGGTCAAGATCGAGTCCGAAGTCCTGGGCGATGTCGAGGATCCTGGTGGGCCACCGTCCGGCCTCCGACTGCCGTAGCTGGGACCTGGACTGGGCGGGGGTTGAGGGAGGGGCGATGGAGGTGGACTCGTGGAGGCGCAGCACAGCCTGGCTGATCACTCGTGTCATCAACTACAAGGTGAATTGATGATTGGTTTGGGTTTGTATTCTGTTCAATAGTAACGTCAAAACAGGGGCAGATGTGGTGGTGGAGGGGGGGGGGGTGGGGCATTACATGTTCAGCACTGCGATTACAATACCATTTCTGATCCAGTGTCAGGCACATTTACTTTTACTACACCAGTAGCCTATTTCATCAACATTGCAAAGTATACTTTAGTAGAAAAGTATACTTTGAGGGAGAAATTTTCAATTTTATGATAAATTTATTATTTTTTATTATACTGAATTTATTACATTATCACAGCCAAATTGGCTGTGATAATGTAATAAATTCAGTATAATAATTCTGCATACTTTTAATCATGAAATATATGCATTTGTTAGTTCTATATGAAATAATGCATTTCAGGAAAAATAAATGATTTCTCCCTCAAAGTATACTTTGCTAGTAAAGTATACTTTGCAATGTTGATGAAATGCTACAGGTCATTTGGCCCGTTATGCGGATGTTACAATAGAATTGGCAGATGTTCATTCCAGATACTTAATAGTAAAGTGATTTGACTGGCTACATTACTGATGTGTCAGCTGACAGGCTCTGTCTGCATAATGTGGTCATGGAGCTAGCTATGACCCCAAGTGCACTTTAATAAACCCGGATTTTGACTTCAGATCCTGTTAGAAGGTGGAATGGAGGCTTGCCACATGTTTGTACATTTAAGACATTTTGATATAAACAATGGCCGCCATCGTCTACGGAGTTTAGTCCATATCTCTGCAACTAAGCCAGCTAGAATGATCATTTCAACTGCTATGCTATACACACTATTATGGCATTCAGTTATCATCGTATGAGTCTGGATACATATCATTTGTTCTTCAAATGACGGCATTTGAACCTGCAACGACTTTTGTGCTATCAATTGGTGTTCATTTGTACATACAAGTTTTGACCCAACCATCAGTGTATAAATCGAATTTGGGTACATGGTCCATCTTTAGAAAGGGGGAATTCCCCGCCATTATTAAATCAAAGATGGCTACCATAAAGTAGCAATTTCCATGAAAATCGCATGTACTGGAAATTATTTTTATGCAAGCTCATCTGAATATATTTATGCTGTCTACGTGTATTGAGCAATAACAATGAATTACAACTTTGATTTCAAAATAGCCACCAGCCTCAAGTGACCAGTAATAGGAACTCCCATAAAAGATTTGATCAAAATGTAGGGTTATTAACCCTTTTAACACCACATGCCTGTCTAGTGGTATGGACAAAAAGTGTAGATCCAGATGAGCCGGCTCGTGACGAGCCATCTCATCAGGATCTGCATTTTTTGCAAGTAATTTTCATATTTGTGAGAACAGAAACTAGTAACTAATAAATAGACTAGTCTGACAATCATTTTCTGACGGTTGTATTGGTTGCAAAATTAACATTCGAGTTATTTAGGGGTGAACGGGTTAAAGTAAACACGGCATCAGAGCTAGCGTCTTGACAAATGTAACTGTTATGCAGAAAGATGTGAGGAAGTTCTACGAAAAGAACAGTAATTTATGTTTGACCAACAATACATAGTTCCCACCTCAGTAAAAGCTACCTCTCTTTGTTGGATACAGGAAAACACTGTCGGCCATTTTGCGAGGCAATATTCCATTAGGCCCTATAGACAAATAGTGGTAACCAGATGGCCGCGGCCCGCATGTCGAGCCCGCCGAGACATTTGATGGTATTTTTTAAAACTTTTAACGCAGATTTCGGACGCACAGACGCACAGACACCCGGACGTCATTGTGATCACTATGTCTCGCTTTCCGCAAGCGGGCTCGACAATAAAACCATTTTCAGAGTTATTAAATTTTGCACGCAACAAACAAGAGCTGTAGGAGAACATCATAGCTCGACTACGAGGGTTGTCGATGTACACATAGCTTGACAAAGAAGGTGGCCGCGGCCCGCATAACAAGAGCTGTAGGAGAACAGCATAGCTCGACTACGAGGGTTGTCGATGTACACATAGCTTGACAAAGAAGGTGGCTGCGGCCTGCATAAAAACCTTAACCAAGGTTGACTAAAAACATTAACCAAGGGATTATTGATGTACGTCACTAGGAGATAAAGTTTTCGAAGTATGGTTGCTGTAGGCCCAGGAGTATTCCATATACAAGCTTGACTAAAAACCGTAACCAAGGGGAGATAACTAAGTAATCCAAGGATAAAAGTAGGTCAAGGTCAAATATAGGTCAGGGATTATTGATGTACATCATTAGAAGATGAAGTTGTCCAAGTATGGTTGATGTAGGCCCAGAAGTATTCCATATACAAGCTTGACTCTAAACATTAAGTAATTGAAGGTTAAATGTAGGTGAAGGTAAAATAAAGGTCAGGGGTTATTGATGTACATCCCTATGAGAAAAAGTTATCCAAGTATGGTGTCTGTATGCACAATAGTATTCCATCTACAAGCTTGACTAAAAACCTTAACCAAGGTTGAGTAACTAGATGGCCGCGGCCAGCATGTCGCGTCTTGTGGCGAGGCATGGACACTAAAAAAAGATATAGTATAACGAAAAACTTTAACCAAAAAACTTAAGCAAAAACTTTAACCGGACACACGTACGTACGTACGTACGTACGTACGTACATACGTACGTCCGACAAAGTGCCGACTATATCGCGCTTTCCACAAGCGGGCGCGAAAAAAACTTTAACCAAAAACTTCAAAGTAATTTGACCTTGACATTGGGCACAGGGGCCGCACAGGAGGGGGTAGAATGAAAATATAGATGATGATAAACACCCATGTGAAGTTTCAAGGTAATGGGCAAAGCAGTTGCAGAGATATAGTATAACGAAAAAATTTAACCAAAAAACTTAAGCAAAAACTTTAACCAAAAAACTTCACCAAAAACTTCAAAGTAATTTGACCTTGACATTGGGCACAGGCGCCGCATGGGAGGGGGGTAGAATGAAAATATAGATGATAAACACCCATGTGAAGTTTCAAGGTAATGGGCAAAGCAGTTGCAGAGATATAGTATAACGAAAAACTTTAACCAAAAAACTTAACCAAAAACTTTAACCAAAAAACTTAACCAAAAAACTTAACCAAAAACTTTCACCAAAGAACTTAACCAAAAACTTCAAAGTAATTTGACCTTGACATTGTGCACAGGGGCCGCACAGGAGGGGGGTAGAATGAAAATATAGATGATGATAAACACCCATATGAAGTTTCAAGGTAATGGGCAAAGCAGTTGCAGAGATACAGTATAACGAAAAACTGTAACCAAAAAAGTTAACCAAAAACCTTAACCAAAAAAACTTAACCAAAAACTTCAAAGTAATTTGACCTTGACATTGGGCACAGGGGCCGCACAGGAGGGGGGTAGAATGAAAATATAGACGATAATAAACACCCATGTGAAGTTTCAAGGTAATAGGCAAAGTAGTTGCAGAGATATAGTATAACGAAAAACTTTAACCAAAAACCTTAACCAAAAAACTTAACCAAAAACTTTAACCAAAGAACTTAACCAAAAACTTTAACCAAAAAACTTAACCAAACAACTTAACCAAAAACTTTAACCGGACACACGTACGTACGTACGTACACCAAAGTGCCGACTATATCGCGCTTTCCGCAAGCGGGCGCGACAAAAACCTTAACCAAGGGGAATTAAGTAAGTAATTTAAGGTTAAATGTAGGTCAAGGTCAAATATAGGTCAGGGGTTGTTGATGTACATCACTAGGAGATGAAGTTGTTCCAAGTATGGTTGGTGTAGGGCCATGAGTATTCCATCTACAAGCTTGACTAAAAACCTTAACCAAAGAGAATTAAGTAAGTAATTCAAGAGGAAATGTAGGTCAAGGTCAAATATAGATCAGGGGTTATTGATGTACATCACTTTGACAAAAGGTTGTCCAAGTATGGTGTCTGTATGCACAATAGTATTCCATGTACAAGCTTGAGTAAAAAGCTTAACCAAGGTCGAGTAAAAACCTTAACCAAGGGGAATTAACTAAGTAATTCAAGGTTAAATGTAGGTCAATGTCAAATATAGGTCAGGGGTTGTTGATGTACATCACTAGGAGATGAAGTTGTCCAAGTATGGTTGGTGCAGGGCCAGGGGCCTATTTCACCAACATTGCAAAGTATACTTTAGTAGCAAAGTATACTTTGAGGGAGAAATTTTCAATTTTATGATAAATTTATTAATTTTTATTATACTGAATTTATTACATTATCACAGCCAATTTGGCTGTGATAATGTAATAAATTCAGTATAATAATTCTGCATACTTTTAATCATGAAATATATGCATTTGTTAGTTCTATATGAAATAATGCTTTTCAGGAAAAATAAATGATTACTCCCTCAAAGTATACTTTGCTAGTAAAGTATACTTTGCAATGTTGATGAAATAGGCTACAGGAGTATTCCATCTACAAGCTTGACTAAAAACGTTAACCAAGGGGAATTAAGTAAGTAATTCAAGAGGAAATGTAGGTCAAGGTCAAATATAGATCAGGGGTTGTTGATGTACATCACTAGGAGATGAAGTTGTCCAAGTATGGTGGGTGTAGGGCCAGTAGTATTCCATATAGAAGGTTGACTTAAAAACCTTAACCAAAATGAATTAAGTAAGTATTTGAAGAGGAAATGTAGGTCAAGGTTCAAATAGATTCAGGGGTTATTGATGTACATACCTATGAGAGAAAAGGTTGTCGAAGTATGGTGTCTGGATGCACAATAGTATTCAATGTACAAGCTTAAAGAAAAAAAACCTTAACCAAGGTTGACTAAAAACCTTAACCAAGGGGAATTAAGTAAGTAATTCAAGAGGAAATGTAGGTCAAGGTCAAATATAGATGAGGGGTTATTGATGTGCATCACTTGGAGATGAAGTTGTCCAAGTATGGTGGCTGTAGGGCCAGTAGTATTGCATATACAAGCTTGACTAAAAACCTTAACCAAGGTTGACTAAAAACCTTAACCAAGGGGAATTAACCAAGTAATTCAAGAGGAAATGTAGGTCAAGGTCAAATATAGATCAGGGGTTATTGATGACAAAAAACCTTAACCAAGGCGTGACGGTGACGCCGACGCCGGGGTGACAACATAAGCTCTACTTATTCTTCGAATAGTCGAGCTAAAAACCTTAACCGAGGTTGACTAAAAACCTTAACCAAGGGAAATTAACTAAGTAATTCAAGGTTAAATGTAGGTCAATGTCAGATATAGGTCAGGGGTTATTAATGTACATCACTAGGAGATGAAGTTTTCCAAGTATGGTTGCTGTAGGCCCAGGAGTATTCCATATACAAGCTTGACTAAAAACCTTAACCAAGTTTGAGTACAAACCTTAACCAAGGGGAAATAACTAAGTAATTCAATGTTAAATGTAGGTCAAGGTAAAATGTAGGTCAGGGGTTATTGATGTACATCCCTATGAGAAAATGTTATCCAAGTATGGTGTCTGTATGCACAATAGTATTCCATGTAAAAGCTTGACTAAAAACCTTAACCAAAGGTTGATTAAAAACCTTAACCAATGGGAATTAACAAAGTAATTCAAAGTTAAATGTAGGTCAAGGTCAAATATAGGTCAGGGGTTGTTGATGTACATCACTAGGAGATGACGTTATCCAAGTATGGTTGGTGTAGGGCCAGGAGTATTCCATCTACACGCTTGACTAAAAACCTTAACCAAGGGGAATTAAGTAAGTAATTGAAGAGGAAATGTAGGTCGAGGTCAAATATAGATCAGGGGTTATTGATGTACATCCCTATGAGAAAAGGTTGTCCAAGTATGGTGTCTGTATGCACAATAGTATTCCACGTACAAGCTTGACTAAAAACCTTAACCAAGGTTGGCTAAAAACCTTAACCAAGGGGAATTAACTAAGTAATTCAAGGTTAAATGTAGGTCAAGGTCAAATATAGGTCAGCGGTTGTTGATGTACATCACTAGGAGATGAAGTTGTCCAAGTATGGTGGGTGTAGGGCCAGGAGTATTCCATATACAAGCTTGACTAAAAACCTTAACCAAGGCGTGACGGTGACGCCGACACCGACGGCGACGCCGGGGTGACTACATAAGCTCTAACTATTCTTCGAATAGTCAAGCTAAAAAGCAGTTGTCTTTGCATATATGATTTGTTTGAACAAAATATATTTCTTTACACATTGTTTTAAAGTCACTCTTTTTATTAAAATTTCGACCACATGGAAATTACTAAATCAATATCAAAATTTCTCCAATTTAGTTTTGCCCACAAAGATGGCGGACAAGGGAAACTACTCCATGTCACATTAGCTCATGTGGGAACTATGTGGGAACTACATGTATTATAGGAATGAATGGCCTTTTTGTGGAATTTATCGGGGTATAAACTTGGAAAAGTAGCGGGAATACTGGACGAAGGCCGGAAGGCCTCGTCCAGTATTCCCGCGACTTTTCCAAGTTTATATCCCCGATAAATTCCACAAAAAGGCCATTCATTCCTTATAATTCCAGCATTTGAAATAAATTCATCAAGAAAATGTGTTTATTTTCCGTTTTCTTAACAATTATTTTAACTGCGCCTCACGGTTACGGAAAGTAGTTCGGCGTGGGAGTTTACTGGGATATAAATTTTGGACAGAGACTTGCTACGGGCCAATCAAATGTTAGGGAATTGTGTAAATATTTTTGTGCTGGAATTATTGGGATATAAATTTTGGACAGAGACTTGCTACGGGCCAATCAAATGTTAGGGAATTTTATAAATATTTTTGTGCTGGAATTATGTATAAATGAGAGTACACACATGTTTCCGAGCCACAGCAATCGTGGAGTCAACATTCTGGTTTGGCAATAACGGATGTTGGTGGAGTTCTTGGAAGAAGGAATTTTTCCCCTGAAAATGTGAGTAGAAATAGCTATATATGGCTGTGACTGGAGAAATATGACTTATGTGTTTAGTGACCCGTGTAGATCCAGATCAGCCTGTGCACACAGTCTGATCAGTATATACACTGTTCGCTATTCCATCAATGAAACACCGTCATGCTTCTAACAAGCAATACATATTGATATCGGGCTACAGGCGATTTCATCAAAATTGTAAAGTATACTTATCTAGCAAAGTATACATATATTTTCCCCGAAATGCATCATTTCATATAGAACTAACGACTGCATATATTTGATGATTAAAAGTATGCAGAATTATTATAATGTAATAAATTCAGTATAATAACAATTTATAAATTTATCCTTAAATTGAAAATTTCTCCCTGAAAGTATACTTTGCTACATAAGTATACTTTGCAATGTTGGTGAAATAGGCTACTGGAGTTACACTGGTAACAAATCCCATTTCTCCAGTGACGGCCACATATTTGAAATCAGAGGACGAAACCAAGTGTGATAGCAACTTATGTAGTCTTGGAATAGTATCCACTTCTTTGCAAAATCTTTAACACATATTAATACAGTGGAACCTCTCTCAACCAGACACTTAGAAACCACATGTGGTATTGTTTTTGATGAGTTTCTTGGTCATTTATCTCAGGTGATAATGTTTATTCGTGATCGCATAGCACACAACTATGGCTATAAAAATAATAAGCAACTAGACATTATGTTTGTGAAATATGGATATGTCCCCGTGGCATACTGGACTCTAACTGGAGAAACACTTACAAACTTTTTGATGTAAATGCACACGGACGGACGTATGGACAGACGGACGGTCAGAACATCACGAGCAACGAAATATGCCCCCGTTGCTATCACATAAGGGGCATAACTAATATCTTCTGTCTGTTCCATGTTTTTCTGCTGATGAACTTTTGGCCCTTAAACACATTAAATCTAAAAATATTTAAATGCAAGTACTGTCAGTACGTTTCATCAATAACAAAAAAGTCACCCTCCTCAAAATGTTCAATGAAATTCCATTAAATATTGATTTTATAGGGAAAAAAACTATTTTCTTATGGGAATTTAACATGGGGCAAAGAGGAGGTGGGCGGTGACGACTATCGTAAGAAAATAAACAAAGATTTTGAAAATCGGTATACAAATTTCAAAATTATTTAAAAAAATAAATAATATTTTTAGCCCCCATCATGGCAGTTTTTCGCAATAAAACGAATATTCAATGGAATTTCATCAAACAATTTTTTTGGGTATGGTGACATTTTTGTTATTGATGTAAAAGTACTTACATTTAAATATTTTTTGGATTTAATGTGTTTAATAACCAAAAGTTTGTCGGCAGCACAACGTGGAACAGACAGTAATTCAGTGTTGTAACGGTTTACCAACATTTTAGACCAACATTTTACATTGATTAGCCTTGATAGATAGAACGGTATAAAAACCGATGTGCTTCATTCATGTCACTGAACAATAGTTCAAATTCACAGGACAGCAATTTTATGTACAATGCCAAAGACCTCCTACAGCGGGATGGAAATACTATGAAATTATTTTTAAGCACATAGGGCAAGGATTGAACACACTTACTTTTGAATCGAAGAGAGATATGACGCGTACAGATTTCATGTTAAACACAAGAACAGCGTGCATGAGCATTGCCAAGTGACTGTGGTGCTTTAGGAGTCCGTAATTCGTTGGCTTTTGGTCGATGGCGAGTTCCGCGAGTGACACGGTGCCCTTCACACAGCTCCAGTTGGGCTCGATGTTGAACACAGGCACTTCATTCGATTCACAGTTCGCCTCCATTATAAGGGTGAGGAAATCACAGATACATTCCAGGAATTTTGGCAGCGTGCCTTCGCTAACTCCAATCTCCTGGAAAGAAGAGATATTAACACATTACATGTGGAATACCCCTTTACGGGTATGAATTTTTTAAAATATTTTATTTTTGTTATTTCTCAATGAAAGTATATGTTGCAACCACTCACTTGAACCGTCTCGATGAGACGGTTCAAATGGTGGTCGCGACATATATTTCTAAGCACATTTAAAGAAAATATTTATGATTTTCCCCCATCAAAATGGAATATCCTCAGCATGAAATGGGTTAAAATGTAAGTTTAGTCATTCATGATTTCATTCTCGTTTACACTACTGTATCTTCCATATTTTCCTACCGTCCTACTTTTGGCCACAAACACATAAAATCCCTCAAAATATCCAAACTGAAGTACTTTTTTGTAAATAACAAAAATTCACCCTCCGTAAAAACATTTATTTGATAAATAATGTTAAATATTGGTGTAGCGAAAGAAATATTTATAAGGGATTTCACAATGGGGGCAAAAAATAGAATTATTTTAAATAATAAGGCTGCCTGGTTACAGAGGTTCTACTCTACCTTGCGACAGAGTCTATCCTTTGGAACCTTGCCAACTTTCTCCATGAGTTGTGCGCTCGCCTGGAACCGCTTCAGGATAAACATGTGCCACATCATGTTTGCCACACCTGGAATATACCGCCATGTCACCGTCACTGGATTTGATTTATTGCTGTTTACCGGCTTGTCAGCAACAATGGTCATTTTAGGCCGGGTTAGCGGGGTGGAAACCCATATGTTGCCTGTTGTGATGATGGGTAAATCCCAAAATCGAACTGAATATTTACAGAAAAGTTATATATTCAGTCATGAAATTGAAACAGGAACTGGCATCATTAAACGAAGCTATTCCCTCGCTGGCAGCGTTGATAATAATAATAATAAAGAAAAAAGTCCTAAGTGACCTTGACCTTGTGCGGTTGGATGTGGGTCGTATGCAAAGCAAAGCACCATCCCTATACACATATCATGGCCAAATATTATCCAAATTGGTGAAGCGGTTCATGAGTTATTGAAAATGAAAGGTGTTACTAATGAGTACGTACATGGACTAACGCTATATCCCCTCTTGCCTATCGTTGAGGGATAATAACAACCTGGGCCCAGTTGCTCAAAACCTCTGTTAGCTTAACAGACTGTTAAATCCTTAACACCGTTAAGGATTTAACAGTGTGTTAAGCTAACATAGGTTTTGAGCAACCGGGCCCTGATGTTGCATGATGAACCCTTACAATGCCGACTTAAATTTTGTCGAGTGCTGTTTGCTTTGCCCTCTCTCAACAACACGCCTCTGCAGAAGATGTCTTTTGAAAACATTGTGGGAAAAGGAGAAATTGCTTGTAACAAGCAATTTCTCCTTTTCCCACAATGTTTTCTACTCTATCAGATAATTTAACCATCATTTGACCCAGCATTTCATTCTTTTATTCAGATGTTTTGGATTTGGATGAGTCGAAATATCGCAAAACAGGGAAAGGGTTAAAAATGAAATGCAAGTGATTCTAAAATGCCTAACCATGTTCTAAGGGTTAATATGTGTATACTGTGTTCAATTTAGTGCTGTAGATAGCAGATGAATGACATACCTTGCCGTAACAATGCGTTCTGTACAAGTCGTAAGAAGTGTAGCGCCGATGACAGGTTTATTACCTCCTGAAAATCAAAGATAGAAACAATTATTAAATATACACCCATGAAATACATAGCTATATGATGTAAATAGAAGTAATGGTCTCATCAATGAAAATAAAGAATTTCTGGTATCAGTAATTCCGGTATCTATAAACAAATGCACATGTACCAAAACTGTAAATGTCACGGGGGTGAAATATCGGTATTTCTGTAGCCTATTTCATCAACATTGCAAAGTATACTTTAGTAGCAAAGTATACTTTGAGGGAGAAATTTTAAATTTTATGATAAATTTATTAATTTTTATTAATATACTGAATTTATTACATTATCACAGCCAATTTGGCTGTGATAATGTAATAAATTCAGTATAATAATTCTGCATACTTTTAATCATGAAATATATGCATTTGTTAGTTCTATATGAAATAATGCATTTCAGGAAAAATAAATGATTACTCCCTCAAAGTATACTTTGCTAGTAAAGTATACTTTGCAATGTTGATGAAATAGGCTACAGTGGTATCTGTATTCATATGCACATCTACCAAGCGATGTATGCTGCAAATGTCAATACACATTTCTTACTGCATCTAGTACGAGACTGGCTAATTTGCTTGGTAGGGTATATAATAAATATAATACTCATATTTTAGCAATGATAACGACATATTTAATTCATGGCATGAATGTCAATATTGGACTCATGCCTAACAACACTCGTGACATATGGACATTTCACATCACTCGATGAACATATACGTCATAGTAATTGCAAACATATGAATTTACTAATTTTACAGTCACATAATGCTGTTTATTATGTTGCTCCCGGAATATTCGGCAATTTCATAAATCACATATTGCACATGTTCCTAGGTACAAAATCGCATGGCGTGTCTCATATATGTTTGTGTGCTTTGCAACCATAAACAGACACAAATATCGGATATAAATGTTAGTGAAACCAATAAAATTAGATAAACGGTGGCCGGATTAGAGAAGTTCCACTGTACAGCTCATTACCTGTAGCCGATTTCATCAACATTGCAAAGTATACTTTGAGGGAGTAATCATTTATTTTTCCTGAAATGCATTATTTCATATAGAACTAACAAATGCATATATTTCATGATTAAAAGTATGCAGAATTATTATACTGAATTTATTACATTATCACAGCCAAATTGGCTGTGATAATGTAATAAATTCAGTATAATAAAAATTAATAAATTTAAAAAAAAAATGAAAATTTCTCCCTCAAAGTATACTTTGCTACTAAAGTATACTTTGCAATGTTGATGAAATCGGCTACTGATAAACAACTACCAACCTCGGGGTCTTTATTCCACTGTACAGTGTATTCCCAGCAGCTGTTGCTGAATAACACATCGTTCTCCAGGCTGTGGGGAAACCGCTTCCGTAGCAACTTCATCTGGTCTGAATTACAAAGTTCACATAATTGTATACATATTGTATAAAATAGTGTTTAATTCCGAAAAGAAATTGTAAATTTGGTTAATTCATTGAATCCAATTTTGTGTCTGTATAACAGAAAATTTATTTCAAGATCTGACAATCAAAAATGACAAGCGATTGTGCAGAAATGAAATCCTAAATGTTTAAATGAAGCCCCTCTGATGTGTAGTTTGATCTGGAGCTACACAGGTAACAAACAAGTGAAAGAGTTCAACGTCCCAGCAACAGCTAATGTCATATAGAGACGGGGCCTCGATTTCAAGTTTCATCTGAAAGACCAGAGGGATGGACATGCTATGAAAATATTTGTTCATGCCTAGGGCGAGAATTGAACTCACAACCTAAGGTATTGAAGTCCAGCTATATGCCCTAGACTATTAAGCTATCCCACACTCAATATGCCTCTTTTTCACATGACCATTCGTATGATAAAAATTAAAGGAATATTTACAAATGACACAAATAAAATCGAAACCACAGTTCAATACTTGTAAACAAATGCAATATATGTGACCGTGGATAAATGGGGCTTATGGGATTGGTGTTGAGTGAATCTCTAGATCAAACACCACACTCCTATAGCCTGATATTGATCTATAATATTTCTTGCTAGAAGCATGATGCGTGCTTCATTGATGGAATGGCGAACAGTGCAGATCCGGATCAGACTGTGCAGATGCACAGGCTGATCTGGGTCTACACTGCTCGCAAATCCCGTAAGCCTCATTTCTTCGGGTCACAGCCACATATCAGAAGGTAACCCACCCCGTGACCAATGACAGCCAAATTGTGTTTGAAAGTACGGGTTGATTCGCAGTTTTATCCACAATTATTACGGCACAACGATGTTGAAATAATGCACATTTCATTCTAGATAGACTAGATAGATTCATTTATATAGTTGCTGTATATGTCGTTAGACAATTCTCTGGGAGTGTGACAATACCGCGAAACACCTGCCTATCTGTATACATTATTAATATTTTGAGGGACCGTCAATTTCGATGACTTTTGAGGGGAAAGCTGAGTTACCAAACTAGTGCTATATCACATGCACAATATACTTTTAACCCGGAAAATCGTCACTGTGACGGTGAATAATCTATGTTTACAAATATTCCAGGTGACTTGTTATGGTCAGGTATTGATTTCTATAATTTTAACAGGTTTGATAAATGCATGTGTTTTACTACGTTGCTGACCTTGCATTTATACTAGAGAAGATACTAACATGCAATATTTTTACGTCACCTGTGGTCACAGCCAAATATCAGAAGGTAACCCACCCCATATAGTTTCTGTGACCCCGGCCTGAGCCCCGTCTGGGCTGAACGTGTCATCTGGGCTCTCCTGGTCGTCGGGCTTCGGATGGTAAAGATCCTCAGGTATAAATCCAACCCGGGCCACGTGGCGTGACACCACCTCCGTCACACACCCTGAATAGTAGTTACATGAGGCAAGCCATGTGATATTGTACCCAGAGCTCCAGTTAAGGTGCGTAATTTGACCAAATATTCGAGGTATTTTTCTTAGTTCTTCACGAAAAATGGCAAGTTGGGAGTTCTTTAGAATCGTCTCAATGAGACGATTCTAAAGCACTCCCAACTTGCCATTTTTCGTGAAGAAATAATAAAATCCCCCCCCCCAAAGGTGATCAAATTACGCACCTTAACTGGAGCTCTGGAACCTACGAAGAAGTGCGTTATCTCATTACAAGTATTTACAAAATTTACGAAATTTCCGTAAATGATGATGAAAATTGACAAAATGTTCATAGCAAATGCGGAATGCTATTCCGCATTTGCTATGAAAATTTTGTCAATTTTCGACGTCATTTACAGAAAATATCACAGCTTCTGTAAATATTCAGCGTGAAAATTCGCACATCTTCTAAGGTATAAATCACATGGCATGTCTCAGATGTAATAAAACTCAATTTAATTTAACAGGTATTTTTATTTGCTCATAGTTTTATCTATAAGCCTCAAATTCCATTTAAAACTAGTACATGTACACGATGTATGTCCAAAGTTGTCAACACAAGTCAAGGTGAAGATCAAGGTCACCTGAATGACACTGGGTGGATAGCCATCAATGTGAGGAGATTAAGATCGGTAATAATCGGACTAACGGATCTGGAGATATTCAACATTTGGGCATATGTCCAAAATTGTGGACACGAAGGTCGAAGTCACCAAGGTGAAGGTCAAGGTCACCCGAATGACACTGGTTGGCTAGTCATCAATGCATCAGCATTGTAAGTGTTAACATATTCATTCATGCCTTCTCCAAATGATTTCCGGAAGATATAAATAATATCCAATGGTCAGTCAATTATTATCAATTACATTTCCAGTTCTGTACCATGTTCAAATTTTCCATAAAAATGTAACAAAATATGAAAGGGTTTAACTTAACCCTTAGACCGCTACATACAACAATTGTCGTCTGTCGTCAACAATTGCTGTTGCTTTTATATATTTCCTTATTTCTCAATAAAAACATGGTTTGACAGCACTTCAGAATCATTTCCAATGGAAATGATTCTGAAGTGTTGTCAAAGCATGTTGTAAATTATTCTAAAGTGCTGTCAAAGGATGTTTTTGATGATAAAAGTGGATAATAGAAAATAAACAGCAGACGACAAATAATTAAGATAGCGGTTTAAGGGTTAACATCCCACCATTAGCTAAGGTCATACATAGAGACAGGACCTGGATTTCAAGTCGCATCAGAAAGATCAGTACCAGGAAAGTAGTTTTTAATGCCTACGGAAGGGATAGAACTAAACTTCACTAAACTTCGTACGACTAAAATGTTCGTAACTGCAAATTTAGGATCGTCTGGAAATTTCAATTGATGGATTTGCATTTATTGAGCATAGGCTGCATATGCAGCCTATGCTCAATAAATGTAAATCCAATATTTGTTTACAAGAAAACATTGTTAATGTGAAATTTACAGACTGTCATAATTTTGCACTTACGAACATTTTAGTCGTACGAAGTTTAGTGAAACGGCCCCCAGATGACTAATGCTCTATTGCTAGACTATATAACCAGTCCAAAATGGTAGCAAAACCTAGTAGAAATCACACAAACCGCTATGTTTTAATGCCCCGTTAAAATAACTTCTACCCACCTTTGCCACCGTCCAACAGTGCGGCCACACTGACGGTGACCGGTGAGTGACCGTTGGTCAGTCGGTCAATGTCCGGCTGGAGCCCGAGCAAACAGTTGAGGGCCGTTACATCCTCCGTCTGCTTGACCAGCCGGTTCCACACCTCCAGGTCTACACAGGCTGCTGGTTCCCCTTCCTGTGGGAAGGAAAGACCTTATTTATAAACAGGTTACCGAAATTGGAAAATCATGAGTAACTTCCCTTGGCATAACTTCCGGGGATATGATTTGTGGCTGTGACAGGAGAAATGGGGCTTATGGAATTTGTGATCAGTGATCAGTGATCAGTGTCGCTACTGATCAAATAGCACACTCCTGTGGCCTGATAACGATATGTATCGCTTGTTAGAAGCGTGACGTGCGTTTCATTGATGGAATGGCGAACAGTGCAGATCCTGATCAGACTGCGGATGCACAGGCTGATCTGGATCTACATGGTCGCAAAACTCATACGCCCCATTATTACAGTCACAGCCACAATAATTAGAATTGGCGTAATTTGTCAGTTTTACACAAACCGACAAATTCCGCCAACGCTAATGTCAATTATGCCCAAGGGTTAGTACCACAGGAAGTTACTCATGATTTTACAAGTTCAGTAACCTATTTATAAGGCTGGTTTATAGAATAAGCGGTGTTTATCCAGCTGGAAACTCAAAACAGTACGTTCTTCCTGTTCCAATAGAGAGCTTGACCATATATGACCTACCTCGATTATAGATTAACATCTCTGGTATTTTATCATTCTCAGATTCTCATAGAAATACGGCACAGCCAATCGAACATCTTCTTGAGTTCAAATTGTATCAACATTCATAGAGAATAGTAGCTAAGTGCCGTGAATGTGAAAAAATATCTGGCAAGGCTCAGGAAACGGGATGGGCGAGGCTCTGCCGAGCACATCCCGTTTCCGTGCCGTGCCAGATATCTTTTCCCATTCACGGCACTAACCTAATATTCTATTTATCCCGTCAACACCTACAAATGGCTGTAAAATGCAAAAATTGTATTGACTGGATATCAAAAATGTTTCACGGCACCGTGTTTCACGGCACATACGCACTGTGTTGACGGGATAAAAGAAGAAAATGTAGCCTGTCAACACACAAATGCCCCCGGTGGCAGATTGGATAAACTCTGGCAAACTTCTTAACCAGACCCACGAACACACAGACGGACACACAGACGGACACACAGTCGGACACACAGATGAACACACAGACGGACACACAGACGGACATACAGATGAACACACAGACGGACACACAGACGGACACACAGTCCAAACACTGTATCCCTCTCGCCTCTACCGAGACCAGGGACAAACAAATATGTACAGTGAAACCTCTCTAAATAGGACACCTAGAAAACACCTTTGATATTATTTTTGACCAGTTTCTTGGTCATTTATCTCGGGTGATAATATCTGTTCGTGATCACATAACACACAACTATGGCTCAGAATGATCAAATGCTTGATTTACAGTGAAACCTCTCTAAGCCGGACACCCTGGGGACCTCCAAGGGTGTCCGGCTTAGAGAAGTTTCACTGTACATAAAATTTAAAAGATTTTAAAAATTACTTTTTTTTCATTGCCAGCATACGTTTATTTCAGATCACATCTAATGCCGTATTCACACTAAATCAGTTTCTGACATCGCTAGTTGATATGGAACAACCTGGTAAACCCTTTCAACACATGAGACATCTTTCGTAATATTTGCAAACACTGTAGATCATGATGAGCCGCCACATCAAGATCTACACCATTTGTGAATATTTTTTAATTTTTTTTATAAAATGACTGCCTTTTCTGCATAATGGAACAGTCTCCGACTTAACATGAAATAGTGCACATCAGTTACTTAAGGGGTGAAAGGGTGTAAACTGCAATTAACACATTACAACATAGAGCATTCAACATACTGCCAGTACTTGATACTTCGAGGCGGACAGCAAGATAATATACCTGAGATACTGATGTTTCACTACTGTCCGGCCCACTCACAATATCTGCATCTGGATCCTTGGCTGCTGACCCCGAATCATCCACTCCAGTGCCCTTGACCTTCGACCTTCCCGAGATCTCCATGGCGACGGCCCTGGCAACAATGGCGGTGAGGTAGGCAGACTGGCAGTGGGTGGAGCCAGCCGACAAGTCACGGACAGTCTGCCACCAGGGGGAGACACTGGCACTGTCGACCAACACTCGACTTTTATCTGGAACAGAAATGCATGGCAACATGTTGTTAATTTCGAGTATGTTTTCTTTAACAGATTTTTTCTTAAGTCGTCATTTGATGGACAAAACTAGAATAAATTTTCGAAAATGCGACAATATAAAATTATTTTCTGCTTTACCCGACTTAAAGATTGCAAATTCAGTACTGAAATTAAAATATCCTTCCTAAAATGAAACCACAATATCCGATATGGTACCAAATATGTTTACCATACCAGATCAGCTTGCCAATGTTGTGAGTATCGGTTAGAACTGTTTCACAATGGAGGATTGAATCCCACCATTAACTCTTACAATGCTGAATTAAATGTTGTCGTCTGCTGTTTAATTTATAATTTCCAATTTTATCATAACAATACATAGTTTAGTAGCACTTTAGAATCATTTCCAACAGAAATGATTCTCAAGAGCTGCTAAACAATGTTTTATTGATAATAAACTCAAACTATGAAACAACAGCAGACAACACTTTTTGTTTCCTATATTCTAAAGGTTAAGATACACATCCTACCATCCTCCAATAAATACCATTGACATTGAAAGTTGGGGAATTTAAAAAATAATATAATTAGATTATGTCATCTTTCAACAAGAAACGAGGCAAAGCCACGAAGGCAAGACACTTGTATAACATAATTATACCCTCTTTTTGTAGACTAAATGGCCGTGGCCTGCATGTCGCACCTTGGGGCGAGGCATGGACACTAAAAAAAGAGATATAGTAGATGGAAAAACTTTAACCAAAAAACTTTAACCGGACACACGGACGTACGGACGGACGGACGTATGCCAAAATGCTGACTATATCGCGCTTTCCGCAAGCGGGCGCGACAATGATGATAAACACCCATGTGAAGTATCAAGGTAATGGGTGAAGCAGTTGCAGAGACATAGTACACAAAAAAACTTTAAGAAAAAAATTCAAAGTAATTTGACCTTGACATTGGGCACAGGGGCCGCACGGTTGGGGGGTAGAATGAAAATATGGATGATGATAAACACCCATGTGAAGTTTCAAGGTAATGGGCGAAGCAGTTGCAGAGATATAGTATAACAAAAAACTTTAACTAAAAAACTTGAAACGGACGTACGTTAAAAAGTTAACGTTGAAAATGGCTAAGTCAATTACGTAGAATTGGTAAAAAGAAATGGTCACATATTGGATAGTTGTATGTGGTGGGCACCCCTTGGTTATGAAGCTGTGAAAGTTTGGTGGTCCTAGGTGGTACAGTACCAAAGAAATGGACTTAAACACAAAAATTTAACATTGTAAACGCGAAAAGTTAACATTGAAAATGGCTAAGTCAACTGCGCAGAAAAAATGGGTCAAGTTAAAAAAAAGGTAACATGTTGGATAGTGATATGTGGTGGGCACCCCTTGGTTATGAAGCTGTGAAAGTTTGTTGGTCCTATGTGGTACAGTAACAAGTAACAAAGAAATGGACTCAAACACGAAAACTTAACATTGATTGTGGACGCCGCCCGCCGCCCACCCCCGCCCGCCCGCCCGCCCGCCCGCCCGCCGGCTTTCGCCAATCCAATAGCCTGGGTTTTTTTTCCTGGCTAATAAAATTAATATACAGTTCTCCATCTTTTTATTAACCCTTACTACGCTGAATTAAATGTCGTCTGCTGGAAATGTTTTATTTTCAATATTTCTCGATAAAAACCTGGTTTTCACAGCACATGAGAATCGTCTCCAGTGGAGACGATTCTCATGTGCTGTCAAAACCAGTTTTTTGTTAAGAATTAAAGCAAAAATGAAGAACAACAGACGGCAATTTCCGTCAACAGCGTAGGAAGTGTTAATTATCCAGTAACCTACAAGCACCTATATTTGATGTGATGATTTTCAGCAGGTTGAAGAATGCCGGTAAACTGCGGACTGTCCGGTCGTCATCACTCAGCCATGTCCATAGCAACAATCTCTGCAACAACAACAACTAGATTTGTCAGTAAACAAGCGCTTACGGAATACCCCCTGCGTCCTGAGCCTGATGTCAATATTTCTAAGTGCTTGATCTTGAAGTAGGCATAATCAGGGGTCTTAAATTTGTCACAGCATGCTATAGGACCATCAGAGGATTTTGTTTGTTTGTTTGTTGGGGCTTAACGGCCTATCAACAGCTAAAGTCATTTAAGGCCGGGTCAATGGTTTAGTTCTAAATCCCATATATTACCTGTACAAGTACATGTACATGTTCAAGTACATGTACAAATGGGGTGAAAATCTCAAAATCAGAACTGAATATTTACAATAAACAAGAAATGCGTCTGTCGAACGCGGATGCCACCTGCAGCATATTTGAGAAACTGTGACAAATTGGTTAACCGAAAAGTGTGACGGACGGGCAGACGGACGGACAGACAGACGGACAGACGTACTCCCTGAAGTGACGTTGTGGGGTTTGTTGCATGTGGGGTTTTTGGCCAAGTATTTTGGTTTTTTTTGGGTGCTATTTGTGGGGTGCAAACAATGCTAAAGGTGTTATCTCCCCTATACTAACTTGCTCTCGTTTTCTTATGTCTCCTGCATGCACTTGTGGGGTATTTGGGTTTGATCAGTGAAGTACAATATGTACTTGTGGGGAAATTTAGTCAGCCATTGTTTGTGGGGTTTGGATGGACGGATGGTTTTGACCATCACCCTCTGGGGTGTCAATTTTTTATTGCTTTTTTGGGCTTTTCAGAAGTGATGGAGTTCATTAAGATATAGTTGCGTATGGGGTGCACCCCACATGCAACAAAAACCCCACATGCAGCATGTCATGTACTCGTGAATCACCGCACAACTTCACTTCAGGGAGAGCGGACAGACGGACGGACGGACGGATACGGACAGACGGACGGACGGACGGTCCAAACACTATATGCCACCCGTTTCTTCGAAACCCGGTGGCATAAAAAGCTATATATTCAGCCCCGAAATCAGAATAATCCTGATATGATGCCAGGTTCTCGCCACACCAGAATCACTTGGCCCCCTCCCAAAAGCAGTAGCATCAGCATGTTTACCACCAAGAGCAAAACTATTAGATGCAGGAATGTGCAAGGTAAGGATACCCATGTTCACAGGTATCGGAGTAACGCAGGGTATCGGTGTACATGTATTTGCTTTCTCATGCGTATTTTTCCTCACATGCAGGACCGCCTACCTTTGATGTCCAGCGATACCTGTGCATGCAAGGCTACTCATTTTAAAAATGTTTTTACAGCTAATAGCTGATACCCCTAAGTCAAGTATTTCAAAACGTAAACAGCGGAACATCTCTATAGTGGACACCCTGGAATGACCCAGGGTGTCCAATACAGAGATATTCCACTGTATAGCAGGCTATATGCTTCGCGACATGTTTCTGTGCTTTACGATAATGAAATATATATCAACATCAGGGATATATGTCCGTGAAAACAGATCAAAATCAAGCACACAGACGTCTTCTGGGTGTCATGTCACATTCATGGTTTATTAACTCATCCGTGATATCATCAAAATAAGCAGGTTGACAACGTTTGGTGGAAATGGGACTTAAACTTTGTTAGTTATCCTGTAGCCGATTTCATCAAAATTGCAAAGTATACTTTTCTAGCAAAGTATACTTTGAGGGAGAAATCATTTATTTTTCCCGAAATGCATTATTTCATATAGAACTAACAAATGCATATATTTCATGATTAAAAGTATGCAGAATTATTATACTGAATTTATTACATTATCACAGCCAAAATGGCTGTGATAATGTAATAAATTCAGTATAATAAAAATTAATAAATTTATCCTAAAATTGAAAATTTCTCCCTCAAAGTATACTTTGCTAGAAAAGTATACTTTGCAATGTTGGTGAAATAGGCTCCAGTTCTACTGTACATGTAGTTATCACAAGTAAGAAATCTTACCGCGAGATCCTCCATGGGAACGCCAGTTTTCCTTAGCAACGCCCCAAGGTCACTGGGTGAACAATGGTGCTTCAAACACCGCTCAAACAGGAAGCTACCTGTAACAGAAATGCAAATAGGTTGAACGTCTCAGTAACAGTTAAGGTCACACATAGATGGGTCCTCGGTTTCAAGTCTCATCTGAGCGACCAGTGGGATGGAACTACGATGAAAATATTTTTTCTTCCTAGGACAGGAATTGAAACCACAATCTATGGAATTGGAGTCCAATGCTTTACCGATAAGATATGAACCTGCCTTTAACATGGTGAAAGTGAATGGTTTTTATATGACAGCAACAGCTGTCATGTAGAGACTAGACATCGGTTTCAAGTCCCATCCAAAAGACCAGGGGGCCATTTCACTAAACTTTGTACGACTAAAATGTTTGTAACAGCAAATTTAGCATCGTCTGGAAATTTTAATAGATGGATTTACATTTACTGTCAAGCATAGGCTGCATATGCTCAATAAATGTAAATCCAATAATTGCTTACAAGAAAACATTGTTAATGTGAAATTCACAGACTACCATAATTTTCACTTACAAACATTTTAGTCGTACTAAGTTTAGTGAAACGGGCCCCTGTAGAATGGAAATACAATGGAAGAATGATTCATGCCTCGGTAGGGGATGAACCCACAACCTCTGGTATTCATGTCCAAAGCTCTAACCTCTAGGCCAGAGCCCATCACTTATGATGGTGAATAATCAATTGATGGATTTACATTTATTCAGCATAGGCCAGCCTATGCTCAATAAATATAAATCCAATAATTGTTTGCAAGAAAATATTGTTAATGTGAAGTTTACAGACTATCATAATTTTGCACTTACGAACATTTTAGTCTTACGAAGTTTACTGAAACAGGCCCCTGGCACTGTGGATGAAAATTTCCTCAACCTGACAAACTGCCACTGTTTATGATGACTACCCTGGGCATTATAAATGTGAGCACATTCTCCAAATTTGTGCACAAAATCAAACAGTTTGATTGGCCGAGACTGAGCACAGTCAAAATAACGCAAAATTCAAGTAACTCCAGTGATCAATGTTTCCATCTTTCATCAGCAGCCAAATTCAAGTGATGTTTGGGAGATTGGTGGTTGCGACTGGAAAAATGGGGAAAATGGCACAGCTCAGTCTCAACCAAACAAACTGCCTGATTTTAACAACAATAACAGAATATGGTACATACTCAGGAAGTGTTATAATAAATCACAAACCCTGGTCGATAATGCCATCAGGTCTTTCTCAGCAGTCATACCAGACATCCATATTTACACAGCTGTAGTCTCCTATCCTCGGACATGTCCTTCACTAGGGATATTGCACTGTGACCTGAAGGTGCCCAATCTGACTGGGTGTCCCATATTTACACAGCTGTAGTCTCCTATCCTCGGACATGTCCTTCACTAGGGATATTGCACTGTGACCTGAAGGTGCCCAATCTGACTGGGTGTCCCATATTTACACAGCTGTAGTCACCTATCCTCTCAATATTTGACTAGGGATAGCACTGACCTGAAGGTTGCATCTGATGGGTGTCCCATTTACATCAGTAGTCACCTATCTCGGACATATTTGACCTAGGGATATTGACTGTGACCTGAAGGTGCCCAATCTGACTGGGTGTCCCATATTTACACAGCTGTAGTCTCCTATCCTCGGACATGTCCTTGACTAGGGATATAGCACTGTGACCTGAAGGTGCCCAATCTGACTGGGTGTCCCATATTTACACAGCTGTAGTCACCTATCCTCGGACATATATTTGACTAGGGATATAGCACTGTGACCTGAAGGTGCCCAATCTGACTGGGTGTCCCATATTTACACAGCTGTATCACCTATCTGGACCATATACTGGGATTGCACGTGACTGAGGTGCCCAATCCTTGACTGTCCCATATTTACACTGTAGTCCCTACTAGCATGTCCTGACTAGGGATACCTAGCACAAGGTCCTAAGGTTCCCATCTGACTGGGTGTCCGATATTTACACAGCTGTAGTCACCTATCCTCGGACATGTCCTTGACTAGGGATATTGCACTGTGACCTGAAGGTGCCCAATCTGACTGGGTGTCCCATATTTACACAGCTGTAGTCTCCTATCCTCGGACATGTCCTTGACTAGGGATATTGCACTGTGACCTGAAGGTCTCCAATCTGACCGGGTGTCCCATATTTACCCAGCTGTAGTCTCCTGTCGTCGGACAGGTCTTGTTTGACCTAGGGATTATTGCACTGTGGCCCTGAAGGTCCCCAATCTGACCGGGTGTCCCATATTTACCCAGCTGTAACCTCCTGTCCTCAGACATGTCCTTGACTAGGGATATTGCACTGTGGCCTGAATGTCTCCAATCTGACCGGGTGTCCCATATTTACCCAGCTGTAACCTCCTGTCCTCAGACATGTCCTTGACTAGGGATATTGCACTGTGGCCTGAACGTCCCCAATCTGACCGGGTGTCCCATATTTACCCAGATGTAACCTCCTGTCCTCAGACATGTCCTTGACTAGGTGACTTGCACTGTGGCCTGAATGTCTCCAATCTGACCGGGTGTCCAATATTTACCCAGCTGTAACCTCCTGTCCTCAGACATGTCCTTGACTAGGGATGTTGCACTGTGGCCTGAACGTCACCAATCTGACCGGGTGTCCCATATTTACCCAGCTGTAACCTCCTGTCCTCAGACATGTCCTTGACTAGGGATATTACACTGTGGCCTGAATGTCTCCAATCTGACCGGGTGTCCCATATTTACCCAGCTATAACCTCCTGTCCTCAGACATGTCCTTGACTAGGGATATTGCACTGTGGCCTGAAGGCCTCCAATCTGACCAGATGTCCCATATTTACCTAGCTGTAATCTCCTGTCCTCAGACATGTCTTTGACTAGGGATATTGCACTGTGGCCTCAACATCCCCAATCTGACTGGGTACCCATATTTACCCAGCTGTAACCTCCTGTCCTCAGACATGTCTTTGACTAGGGATATTGCACTGTGGCCTGAACGTCCCCAATCTGACAGGGTGTCCCATATTTACCCAGCTGTAACCTCCTGTCCTCGACATGGTCTTTGACTAGGGATATTGCACTGTGGCCTGAACGTCCCCAATCTGACAGGGTGTCCCATATTTACCCAGCTGTAACCTCCTGTCCTCAGACATGTCTTTGACTAGGGATATTGCACTGTGGCCTCAACATCCCCAATCTGACTGGGTACCCATATTTACCCAGCTGTAACCTCCTGTCCTCAGACATGTCTTTGACTAGGGATATTGCACTGTGGCCTGAAGGTGCCCAATCTGACCGGGTGTCCCATATTTACCCAGCTGTAACCTCCTGTCCTCAGACATGTCTTTGACTAGGGATATTGCACTGTGGCCTGAACATCCCCAATCTGACTGGGTACCCATATTTACCCAGCTGTAACCTCCTGTCCTCAGACATGTCCTTGACTAGGGATATTGCACTGTGGCCTGAACGTCCCCAATCTGACTGGGTGTCCCATATTTGCCTAGCTGTAACCTCCTGTCCTCAGACATGTCCTTGACTAGGGATATTGCACTGTGGCCTGAAGGTGCCCAATCTGACCGGGTGTCCCATATTTGCCTAGCTGTAGTCTCCTGTCCTCAGACATGTCCTTGACTAGGGATATTGCACTGTGGCCTGAAGGTGCCCAATTTGACTGGGTGTCCCATATTTGCCTAGCTGTAGCCTCCTGTCCTCGGACATGTCCTTGACTAGGGATATTGCACTGTGACCTCAAGGTGCCCAATCTGACCGGGTGTCCCATATTTACCGAGCTGTAGCCTCTGTCCTCGGACATGTCCTTGACTAGGGATATTGCACTGTGATCTCAAGGTGCCCAATCTGACCGGGTGTCCCATATTTACCCAGCTGTAGTCTCCTGTCCTCGGACATGTCCTTGACTAGGGATATTGCACTGTGGCCCGGCTGGCCACCCACGTCCTGCTCCGACAGCTGGGGGTGGCACAGGAAGCAGGCGAGGAACGTTGAGATATGTGACAGCGAGTCCGCATCGAAGCGTACCCGCGACGGTGATTTACACGCGTGTAGCACAAGCTGGCTCCTCTCTACCTGACACACGATGTGGTCTACCTCTGCCTCTGGGATTCCCAGTAGCCGCGACAGGGTCTGAAAGTATAGCCGCGAGCCCATGACACAATATGCCTTACACTGTCAGGGATTCCGCTGGGGAAAATAAAAAAATCGCTACTTCAAAAAGAAAAAATAAAGAAAAAAAAAGAAGAATATAAATAAACAATTGGCGATCAAAAATTCCAATTTTTGAATTTTTTTTTTTTTTTTTTTCGAAAATTGTAATTTTTTATCGCCAATTGTTTATTTTTATCGGCAATTGAAAAAAGTGGCGATTGCCAGCGGAATCCCTGACGGTAAAGATGGAAAATGTGGCCTTTCAGCACACATATGCCACTGGTGACAAACTGGAGAAACTACGGCAAACTTCTTAACTGGACCTACGGCTGGACACACAGTACAAACACTATATGGCTCAGTCTGATCAGGATCTGCACTGTTCACCATTCCATCAATGGGACACCTGTCATGCTTCTGACAAGCAATATAGATCTTTATCAGACGACAGGAGTGTGCTATTTGATCAGGAGCTACACTGGTCACAAATGTAACACGAATCCCGCCATGGAAGCGGTGTCGCGCCTGCCGAGGCATTTGACCGTAACATGATCATGGGCATGTGCTAAAGTAAGCACCACCAAAACCGTCAGAGAATTGCATACTTCAAACACGAAAAAAGGTCAAGGTTGAAGAAACTTTTTGACATAAAAAAATGGTTAAGTGTTTCCACAAATGGCAGCATCAGTGTGTTCCAAATGCTTACATGTATCAAGTGTCCAAATATTGAAGCAATCCATCAAGTCTAAATTAAACATTTCGGACGACGACGACGGAAAAAGCGTTCTGCTAAAGCAGGCGCGACAATAAACCCCATTTCTCCAGTCACACAGACAGGAATGCACCTGCATGGGATGTACACTGTACAATCAGCACTAAAATCACAATAAAACTTTCAGCACTGAAGCTAGTGTCCTGATACAGTGCCAGGCACCCTAGCTACACTGTATCACTTGGCCATAGGTGGGAATACCAGTAAGACTGAACATTATGATATGAATCCTTAACCCATTGAAGTCTAAGGATACAATAACATTTGTTGAAAAAAAATCAGATTTTCTAGTTTATTTCTCAATAAAAGTATATGTTGTTACCACTCATTTGCACCGTCTTGCAGAGACGGTTCAAATGAGTGGTGACAACGTATACTTCCGAAAAGAAATGAGGAAACTAAGGATTTTTTTTAGAAAATTTCATACTACTTTAATGGTATCCCGTCTTCAATGCGTTAAGGATGGATCCATCATTCAGACACAAATAGCCTCATATTATCCTCTAGCAAGTACAATTGGACGTTTTTCAGACGTCCATCGATCAGTGGCTTTGAATGCTGCAATTTCAATTAAAAAATTATGTAATTCATACATTTCCGAACAAGGCATATGCTTTCCGATTATACTTGGGATATTTGTAGGACCAGCTGGTCTTGGATATACAAATGAATACTGGTACGTACACATGTTATCTTGCAGTGCATACTATCTCATGTCTAGCGTAATTTCAACTGGCCTTGTCAATACTACATGTACAGCTGTATTGTCAAAGCACTCGAAGATTTATTAGCAAATCACAGCAATGTTTTCTGATCAAGTAACTCACACCATTCTAAGTGGCGTACCATTGTTGAGAAGCGGATATACTCAGCTATTGAACACCCAGTGATGACCATTTATTCAATCGATATCGTTATCTCAATTACGGTCTTAGAAACTATGTACTCTAATTTCATATTCTGTAGTGCAGTGTGAATTTAGCTCGATCACTCCTTAGAAATGAATGGATTATGCAGTGTTCATTTTCAGACTGTTCCATTTATAAGAATAGGTAATTTTGTAAGAAGACAGAATCCCACAAATACTGTAGATCCTGATGAGACGACTCATTATGTAATTTTTTGTTTATTTAACCATCCATTTTCTAGATACATGTAGTGTTAACATGGAGATGGAATAGTCTATTCCAGATAGCTTGTTAACCCTTAGTCTGCTGAATGAAATGTTGTCGTCTGCTGTTTGTTTTATTTTCGATTTTTCTCATCAAAAACATGCTTTGACAGCACTTTAGAATCATTTCCATTGGAAATGATTATAAAGTGCTGTCAAACCATGTTTTTATTGAGAAACAGGGCAAAAAATAAAGCAACAGCAGACAACAGTTTTCGCGAACAGCAGGCTAAGGGTTAAAAGAAGACTGGTGCTCCATTGATGGAATGGTGAAGAGTGCTTTAGGATAAATTTATTATTTTTTATTATACTGAATTTATTACATTATCACAGCCATTTATATAATAATTCTGCATACTTTTAATCATCAAATATATGCAGTTCTATATGAAATAATGCATTTCAGGAAAAATAATAAATGATTACTCCCTCAAAGTATACTTTGCTAGATAAGTATACTTTGCAATGTTTCATTGATGTAATGGCGAACAGTGCAGATCCTGATCAGACTGTGCGGATGCACAGGCTGATCTGGATCTACACTGGTCGCAAACCCTATAAACATCATTTCTCCAGCCACAGCCACATATGGAGATGGAAGAGTCCATTCCAGATGTGTAGGGTACTAGGGGTTAACAAGTTCATATACTAGAACATATTGACCAATCACTTGGCCTTAACACATGTTATTGTCACATTAACTAGTAATAGCATCACAAATATGAGGGCTCAGTTGATAAACAGTACGACCTGCATCATATGTGGCCAGTATAGAAGAAAAGACAACATGTTGACCGTGATCTACACTGGTTAGCAATGTCAATTTGTTTCCACTAACTCGACCGACCCTATTTTGTCCCGCCGACCCTACACTTTTTGTTCATCATATCGGTAATTTTTTTGATAAAAACAGTATATTTTCACTAACCCATAGTGGGTTAACCCTTCCTACGCTGTTGACGGAAATTGCCGTCTGCTGTTTTTCATTTTTGCTTTAATTCTTAACAAAAAACTGGTTTTGACAGCACATGAGAATCGTCTCCACTGGAGACGATTCTCATGTGCTGTCAAAACCAAGTTTTTGTCGAGAAATATTGAAAATAAAACATTTCCAGCAGACGACAACATTTAATTCAGCGTAGTAAGGGTTAACATATCCAGTACAAAAAGTGTGTCGTGAATGGAAAAAAACATTCGAGAAAAAAGAAAGTTTCGCCTACCTACCCTATTTTTTTTTCAGGTGTTAGCTGAAACAAACAATTTTTTGGTTTGGGCCTTACTGTCTGTTACACGTTTTTCTGCCGACGAACTTTTGGCTATTAAACATAATAAATCTGAAAAATATTTAAATGTAAGTACTTTTTCATCAATAACAAAAAGTCACCCTCCCCAAAAAGTTTTGTTTGATGAAATTCCATTAAATATTGATTTTATAGCGAAACAAGAGCTGTAGGAGAACAGCATAGCTCGACTACGAGGGTTGTCGATGTACACATAGCTTGACAAACAAGGTGGCTACGGCCTGCATAAAAACCTTAACCAAGGTTGACTAAAAAACTTAACCAAGGGAAATTAAATAAGTAATTCAAGGTTAAATGTAGGTCAATGACAGATATAGGTCAGGGGTTATTGATGTACATCACTAGGAGATGAAGTTTTCCAAGTATGGTTGCTGTAGGCCCAGGAGTATTCCATATACAAGCTTGACTAAAAACCTTAACCAAGGGGAAATAACTAAGTAATCCAAGGATAAAAGTAGGTCAATGGTCATATAGGTCAGGGATTATTGATGTACATCACTAGGAGATGAAGTTGTCCAAGTATGGTTGATGTAGGCCCAGGAGTATTCCATATACAAGCTTGACTATAAACATTAACCAAGTCATTCAAGGTTAAATGTAGGTGAAGGTAAAATATAGGTCAGGGTTATTGATGTACATCCTTATGAGAAAAAGTTATCCAAGTATGGTGTCTGTATGCACAATAGTATTCCATATACAAGCTTGAGTAAAAACCTTAACCAAGGTTGACTAAAAACCTTAACCAAGGGGGATTAAGTAATTAATTCAAGGTTAAATGTAGGTCAAGGTGAAATATAGGTCAAGGGTTGTTGATGTACATCACTAGGAGATGAAGTTGTCCAAGTATGGTTGGTGTAGGGTCAGGAGTATTCCATCTACAAGGTTGACTAAAAACCTTAACCAAAGAGAATTAAATAACCGGTAAGTAATTGAAGAGGAAATGTAGGTGAAGGTCAAATATAGATCAGGGGTTATTGATGTACATCCCTATGAGAAAAGGTTGTCCAAGTATGGTGTCTGTATGCACAATAGTATTCCATGTACAAGCTTGAGTAAAAACCTTAACCAAGGTTGACTAAAAACCTTAACCAAGGTGACTTAAGTAAGTAATTGAAGAGGAAATATAGGTCAAGGTGAAATATATATCAGGGGTTGTTGATGTACATCACTAGGAGATGAAGTTGTCCAAGTATGGTTGGTGTAGGGCCAGGAGTATTCCATCTACAAGGTTGACTAAAAACCTTAACCAAAGAGAATTAACTAAGTAATTCAAGAGGAAATGTAGGTCAAGGTCAAATATAGATCAGGGGTTACTGATGTACATCCCTAGGAGATGAAGTTGTCCAAGTATGGTGGGTGTAGGGCCAGGAGTATTCCATATACAAGCTTGACTAAAAACCTTAAACAAGGGGAATTAACTAAGTAATTGAAGAGGAAATGTAGGTCAAGGTCAAATATAGACCAGGGGTTATTGATGTACATCCCTATGAGAAAAGGTTGTCCAAGTATGGTGTCTGTATGCACAATAGTATTCCATGTACAAGCTTGACTAAAAACCTTAACCAAGGTTGACTAAAAACCTTAACCAAGGAGAATTAACTAAGTAATTCAAGAGGAAATGTAGGTCAAGGTCAAATATAGATCAGGGGTTATTGATGTACATCACTAGGAGATGAAGTTGTGCAAGTATGGTGGGTGTAGGGCCAGTAGTATTCCATATACAAGGTTGACTAAAAACCTAAACCAAGGCGTGATGCCGACGCCGACGCCGGGGGGACAACATAAGCTCTACTTATTCTTCGAATAGTCGAGCTAAAAACGATTTTCCTATGGGAATTTAACATGGGAGGAAAAGAGGAGGAAGCAGTGGGGGAGGAGTAAAAAAAAACCAAAACATTTGGAAAGTGACTCCGAAACCTGGCAAGATAGCTTGGAAATGATGTAAGATTTTGAAAATCGGTCCACAAATAAAACTAGATGGCCGCGGCCTGCATGTCGCGCCTTGTGGCGAGGCATGGACACTAAAAATATATAGTATAACGAAAAACTTTAACCAAAAAACTTAACCAAAAACTTTAACCGGACACGCATACGTACGTACGTACGCCAAAGTGCCGACTATATCGCGCTTTCCGCAAGCGGGCGCGAAAAAAACTTTAAAAACCTTTAAAAACCAAAACTTCAAAGGTAAGAATTTGACCTTGGGATGGGGTAGAATGAAAAATAAAATAAAGATGATGAATAAAACCACCCATGTGAAGTTTCCAAGGTAATGGGCAAAGCAGTTGCAGAGAATATAGTAAAATAACGACGAAAAACTTTAAACCAAAAAACTTAACCAAAAACTTAAAACCAAAAAACTTTAACCAAAAACTTCAAAGTAATTTGACCTTGACATTGGGCCAAGGGGCCAGGCCCACCTGGGAGGGGGGGTAAGAAATGAAACAAAATATAGATGATGATATAGATGACACCCATGTGAAGTTTCAATGGTAATGGGCAAAGCAGTTGCAGAGATATAGTATAACGAAAAACTTTAACCAAAAAACTTAACAAAAAACTTAACCAAAAAACTATTTAACCAAAAAACTTAACCAAAAAATAAAAAATTTAACCAAAAAATTTAACCAAAAACTTCAAAGTAATTTGACCTTGACATTGGGCACAGGGGCCAGCACAGAAGTGGGGTAGAATGAAAATATAGATGATGATCAAAACACCCATGTGAAGTTTCTTTGGGCAAAGCAGTTGCAGAGATATAGTACAACGAAAAACTTTAACCAAAAAACTTAACCAAAAACCTTAACCAAAAACTTTAACCAAAAAACTTAACCAAAAATTTTAACCAAAGAACTTAACCAAAAACTTCAAAGTAATTTGACCTTGACATTGGGCACAGGGGCCGCACAGGAGGTGGTAGAATGAAAATATAGATGATGATAAACACCCATATGAAGTTTCAAGGTAATGGGCAAAGCAGTTGCAGAGATGTAGTATAACGAAAAACTTTAACCAAAAAACTTAACCAAAAACCTTAACCAAAAACTTTAACCAAACAAGAATTCCGCCACGGAAGCGATATCGCGCCTGCCGAGGCATTTGACTGTGAACATTACAAGTAAATAAATGACCTTGGCCTTGACAATTTGGATGTGGGGGTGTGCGTAATGAAGCATCATCCGTAGACAAACATTAATGTGAAATATTATCAAAGTCTGGCAAGGGGTTAAAGAGATATTGTGAAAAAACAATAATTTTAACGCATTTCTGTTACAAAACCGGTGAACATTAAAAGTAAATAAATGACCTGGAGAATTTGGATGTGGGGGTGTGCGTAATGAAGCATCATCCCTAGACAAACATTGATGTGAAATATTATCAAAGTCTGGCAAGGGGTTAAAGAGATATTGTGAAAAAACATAACTTTAAACAAGCATTTCTGTTACAAAACCGATGAACATGAAAAGTAAATAAATGACCTTGACCTTGAGAATTTGGATGTGGGTGTGTGCGTAATGAAGCATCATCCGTAGACAAACATTGATGTGAAATATTATCAAAGTCTGGCAAGGGGTTAAAGAGATATTGTGAAAAAAAAATAACTTTAACGCATTTCTGTTTCAAAACCGATGAACATAAAAAGTAAATAAATGACCTTGACCTTGAGAATTTGGATGTGGGGGTGTGCGTAATGAAGTATCATCCCTAGACAAACATTGATGTGAAATATTATCAAAGTCTGGCAAGGGGTTAAAGAGATATTGTGAAAAAACAATAACTGTAACGCATTTCTGTTACAAAACCGGTGAACATTACAAGTAAATAAATGACCTTGACCTTGAGAATTTGGATGTGGGGGTGTGCGTAATGAAGCATCATCCCAAGACAAACATTGATGTGAAATATTATCAATGTCTGGCAAGGGGTTAAAGAGATATTGTGAAAAAACAATAACTTTAACGCATTTCTGTTACAAAACCGGTTAACATTACAAGGACATAAATGAACTTGACCTTCAAAATTTTGATGTGGGGTGTGCGTTATGAAGCATCATCCCTAGACAAACATTGATGTGAAATATTATCAATGTCTGGCAAAGGGTTAAAGAGATATTGTGAAAAAACAATAATTTTAACGCATTTCTGTTACAAAACCGGTGAACATTAAAAGTAAATAAATGACCTGGAGAATTTGGATGTGGGGGTGTGCGTAATGAAGCATCATCCGTAGACAAACATTGATGTGAAATATTATCAAAGTCTGGCAAGGGGTTAAAGAGATATTGTGAAAAAACAATAACTTTACGCATTTCTGTTAAAAAATCCCGGTGAACATGAAAAGTAAATAAATGACCTTGACCTTGAGAATTTGGATGTGGGGGTGTGCGTAATGAAGCATCATCCGTAGACAAACATTGATGTGAAATATTATCAAAGTCTGGCAAGGGGTTGTTAAAGAGATATTGTGAAAAAACAATAACTTTAACGCATTTCTGTTACAAAACCGTGAACATTACAAGTAAATAAATGACCGTTGACCTTGAATTTGGATGTGGGGGTGTGCGTAATGAAGCATCATCCGTAGACAAACATTGATGTGAAATATTATCAAAGTCTGGCAAGGGGTTAAAGAGATATTGTGAAAAAACAATAACTTTAACGCATTTCTGTTACAAAACCGGCTAACATTACAAGGAAATAAATGAACTTGACCTTCAAAATTTTGATGTGGGGTGTGCGTAATGAAGCATCATCCCTAGACAAACATTGATGTGAAATATTATCAATGTCTGGCAAGGGGTTAAAGAGATATTGTGAAAAAACAATAATTTTAACGCATTTCTGTTACAAAACCGGTGAACATTAAAAGTAAATAAATGACCTGGAGAATTTGGATGTGGGGGTGTGCGTAATGAAGCATCATCCGTAGACAAACATTGATGTGAAATATTATCAAAGTCTGGCAAGGGGTTAAAGAGATATTGTGAAAAAACAATAACTTTAACGCATTTCTGTTACAAAACCGGTGAACATGAAAAGTAAATAAATGTCCTTGACCTTGAGAATTTGGATGTGGGGGTGTGCGTAATGAAAGCATACATCCGTAAACAAACATTGATGTGAAATATTAATCGAAAAGTCAGGCAAGGGTTAAAGAGATTATTGCTGAAAAAACAATCAACTTTAACGCCTTTCTGTTACAAAACCGGTGAACATTACAAGTAAATAAATGACCTTGACCTTGAGAATTTGGATGTGGGGGTGTGCGTAATGAAGCATCATCCCAAGACAAACATTGATGTGAAATATTATCAATGTCGGCAAGGGTTAAAGAGATATTGTGAAAAAACAATAACTTTTAACGCATTTCTGTCACAAAACCGGTGAACATTAAAAGTAAATAAATGACCTTGACCTTGAGAATTTGGATGTGGGGGTGTGCATAATGAAGCATCATCCATAGAGAAACATTGATATGAAATATTATCAAAGTCTGGCAAGGGGTTAAAGAGATATTGTGAAAAAACAATAACTTTAACGCATTTCTGTTACAAAACCGGTGAACATTACAAGTAAATAAATGACCTTGACCTTGAGAATTTGGATGTGGGGGTGTGCGTAATGAATCATCATCCCAAGACAAACATTGATGTGAAATATTATCAATGTCTGGCAAGGGGTTAAAGAGATATTGTGAAAAAACAATAACTTTAACGCATTTCTGTTACAAAACCGGTTAACATTACAAGGAAATAAATGACTTTGACCTTCAAAATTTCGATGTGGGGGTGTGCGTAATGAAGCATCATCCCTAGACAAACATTGATGTGAAATATTATCAATGTCTGACAAGGGGTTAAAGAGATATTGTGAAAAAATAATAACTTTAACGCATTTGCCTTACAAAAAAAACGGACGACGCGGACGACGCGGACGACGCGGACGACGCGGACGACGCGGACGACGCGGCGGACGCGGACGACGGAAAAAGCGCCGACTATAGTCGTGCCTCTGCTAAAGCAGGCGCGACAAAAACTTTTTTAACCAAATAACTTAACCAAAAACTTCAAAGTAATTTGACCTTGACATTGGGCACAGGGGCCGCACAGGAGGGGGTAGAATGAAAATATAGATGATGATAAACACCCATGTGAAGTTTCAAGGTAATGGGCAAAGCAGTTGCAGAGACTATAGTATAACGAAAACTTTAACCAAAAAACTAACCAACTTAAAAAACCTTAACAAAACTTTAACAAAAAACTTAACCAAAAATTTTAAACCAAAGAACTTAACCAAAAAAACTTCAAAGTAATTTTGACCTTGACATTGGGCAGGGGCAGGGGCCACAGCGGAGGGGGTAGAATGAAAATATAGATGATGTAAACACCCATATGAAGTTTCAAGGTAATGGCAAAGCAGTTGCAGAGATATAGTACAACAAAAAACTTTAACCAAAAAACTTAACCAAAAAACGTTCAAAGTAATTTGACCTTGACATTGGGCACAGGGGCTGCACAGGGAGGAGGGGGGTAGAATGAAAATATAGATGATGATAAACACCCATGTGAAGTTTCAAGGTAATGGGCAAAGCAGTTGCAGAGATATACAATGTAGTATAACGAAAAACTTTAACCAAAAAACTTTAACCAAAAACTTTAACCAAAAAACTTAACCGGACACACGTACGCCAAAGTGCCGACTATATCGCGCTTTCCGCAAGCGGGCGTGACAAAAATTATTTAAACAAAATCTATTTTTAGCCCCATGTTAAATTCCCATAGGAAAATAGTTTTTTTCCGCAATAAAATCAATATTTGACGGAATTTTATCAAAGAATTTTTTTTAGGGAGGGTGACTTTTTTGTTATTGATGAAAAAGTACTTATATTTAAATATTTTTAAGATTTAATGTGTTTAATGACCAAAAGTTTATCGGCAGCAAAACGTGGAACAGACAGTAGTTGTTTATCAGCTAGCAGTCAATATGTCAAACCAGGGGTTAATCTACCATGTATAAAGGCGCCACTGAATGTCAGCCCCTTCCACAATACTAGGGGCCATTAGTGGACAAAAAAACAAAAACAGTTGAAAAGTAAAAAAAACAAGAAATGCGTCTGTCGAACGCGGATGCCACCTGCAGCATATTTGAGAAACTGTGACAAATTGGTTAACTGAAAAGTGTGACGGACGGACAGACGGATGGATGGACGGACGAACTTACATTTCGGACCTTAGGGGGTACTTGCTATATAAAAGATCAAAGGAAATACCCCGTAAGACACAATAGGCTTACGGGGTACGGAATGAGTTCCATTGTCTTCTATTGTCTTAAGCCACGCCCCCAACCCCAAAATTACCCTAATGTTTGCCCGGACAGACGGACAGATGGACGGACGGACAGTCCAAACACTATATGCCACCCGTTTCCTCGAAACCCGGTGGCATAAAAAAATCTTTCTTTTCACCTCGCCATGAATATAGAGAATAGTAGGTTAGTGCCGTGAATGGGAAAAAATATCTGGCAAGGCTTAGGAAACGGGATGGGCGAGGGTCTGCCGAGCACATCCCGTTTCCGTGCCGCGCCAGATATTTTTTCCCATTCACGGCACTAACCCACTATTCTATTTATCCCGTCAACATTGTCAAACAACATTTAAATCAACTTAATTTAGTTAATTTAGGCTTCAAACGCGAGATAAGTTAGAACCAAATTGCATCAACCACTCATTTGCGCTCACAACATAGTTCTATACTTTATGGTTGTAATAATCCCTTAATGAACAGCCATGACAGTAAATTGATCAATACTTGTTTTAGCCTTTAGTTTACTTTACTCATCGACATGTTTACAGAATAATCTTATCATGTTACAGCGATTTTGTTTCTATTCATTTCATCGTTCATAGATGATGGAAAAACTAGAACATGTGTTCATAGAACACGGATGCCCCACATATCGCTTTGATAATAAATGAGGCCAAATTTACCCGAGCGTTAAAGTTTTGTGACGGACGGACGAACGGACGGACGGGACGGACGGGACGGCGGGACGGATGGACAAGGGTAACACTAAATGCCCCCTCCACTATCGTGGTGGGGCATAAAAACAAACAACAAGATGGCGGCTTTGCAAATTAATCCTATTTAGAATGGTGACCAGCTGAATCAATGCGTCCAGAATTAACCAGTACACTATGTATACTTCAGGCGGGTTTAACAGATGAATGTTCTGTTGATACTTTATATTTTGTCACCGACAATGTGAAATTACAGCTTCTTGTCAACGAAATATACTGTCAAAATTCACCAGACTCATCCATTTTCATTCGTCTGATCAATCAGGCACTGGCCAACACTGTGATTTGGACATTTCTTTGTAACCGCGTATGAATTGTGATTAGGTCTTATTGACAGGATATCAAATACAGTCAAACCTGTGAATAAAGGCCAGCCATGGGAAGTAAAAAATATGGCCTTTGTTCACAGGTGGTCTTTATTTGCAGGGTCATTTATATAGTAATATTGCCATTGGCACAACATAATTGTGGCCTTTACAGCCAGGTGATTGCTATTCGGAGGTGGTCTTTAGCACAGGTTCGACTGTATGTTTAACGGCACCGTGTTTCACGGCACATAGGCACTGCGTTGACGGGATAAATAACAGCTTGTCATACGTTTTGTTTTTTTTGTCATTGAAAAATAGAAACCTACATATCATTCCTGACCATTTCATTTTCAAGGGTTATAAAATTCCCAATTTGGCTCACCATATATGCACAATCTTTCCCAAAATTTTTCCCCAACTGAAATGGCTTAACCCTTCCTGTTGACGGAAATTGCCGTCTGCTGTTTTTCATTTTTGCTTTAATTCTTAACAAAAAACTGGTTTTGACAGCACATGAGAATCGTCTCCACTGGAGACGATTCTCATGTGCTGTCAAAACCAAGTTTTTGTCGAGAAATATTGAAAATAAAACATTTCCAGCAGACGACAACATTTAATTCAGCGTAGTAAGGGTTAATCCCTGCACAGACTGGATCCATCTACACTGGTATCTGACATCATTAGCTCATGTTCCACCATTTGATGTCCATGTCAAAACAGAAGCCTAACAACAATAATATTAATTGGCAAGGCTTTAACAATACTTATGGAATGGGTTTTCGCTGGTATTGATTTCCGAACATCAACAATATTTTCCACAAATGAAGGCAAAGTTGACAGAAATTGTCGGAATTTAATTCCGCATGTGCTCTGAATTTCCTGTCAACTTTCAACGTCATTGATGAGAAATACTGGATTTTTTCTAAATTCGTATTGGCAAAAACTGGCGAATGCGACAAGGGAGGTTATTCCAGATCGAGCCGGGCCAATTCACCTTGCGACACTTAAGTCGGAAACCATGTGGTGATTAGCCCTCACTACGCGGCAGACGGAAATGGTCGTCGCCTGTTTTCATTTTTGCGGCGATTCTCATATACGCTGGCAAAACAGGTTTTCATCGAGAAATATTGAAATTAAAGCATTTCCAGTGGACGACAAAATTACAGCGTAGTAAGGGTTAGTTTCTCAGATATTAAGTCTAGATTCGCTATGACAAAATGTTGTCTATTGAGATTTTGATCAGCGCAGTTCCGAGACAATTCTCATGTGCTGTCAAAACATGTTTTCTTCGAGAAACCTCAACTGATTTATTGAGGTTACGTCCATACAACAACAAGGTCACACTACGGTAGTATACAGACAGCAATACAATAACAACTATTAGAACTGAAAGACAGTGTCCTGACCCAGCGCCACACGTCCTAAATACTACACCAGGGGGCCGTTTCACTAAATTTCTTACGACTAAAATGTTCGTAAATTCTAATTTAAGATCGTCTGTAAATTTCAATTTATGGATTTACATTTATTGAGCATAGGCTGCATAATGCAGCCTATGCTCAATAAATGTAAATCCAATAATTGTTTACAAGTAAACATTGTTAATGTGAAATTTACAGACTATCATAATTTTGCACTTATGAACATTTTAGTCGTACAAAGTTTAGTGAAACGGCCGGCCCCCAGTAGCCTATTTTTTCAAACATGGCAAAGTATACTTATGGCTGTGATAATGTAATAAATTCAGTATAATAACAAGAAACGAGGCAAAGCCACGAAGGCCAGGTTTTTTCCAAGCATAGACACTTGGATAACATAATTATACCCACTTTTTGTAGACTAGATGGCCGTGGCCTGCATGTCGCGCCTTGGGGCGAGGCATGGACACTAAAAAAATAGATATAGTAGATGGAAAAACTTTAACCAAAAAACTTTAACCGGACACACGGACGGACGTATGCCAAAATGCCGACGATATCGCGCTTTCCGCAAGCAGGTGTGACAATGATGATAAACACCCATGTGAAGTATCAAGGTATTGGGTGAAGCAGTTGCTCAGAGATATAGTACGGGACTAAAAAACTTTAACAAAAAAATTCAAAGTAATTTGAACTTGACATAGGGCACAGGATCGCGCTTTCCGCAAGCAGGTGCGACAATGATGATAAACACCCATGTGAAGTATCAAGGTATTGGGTGAAGTTGCAGAGTTGCAGAGATTCTATTATCACACGAAAAACCTTTAACAAAAAAATTAACAAAGTAATTTGACCTTGACATTGGGCACAGGATCGCGCTTTCACCGCAATTTCCGCAAGCAGGTGCAACAATATTTGAATAACAACCCATTGCTGAAGTTAAAAAAACATGTATTGGGTGAAGCAGTGCAGAGACCCATAAGTAACACGAAAGAAAAAAAACTTTTAAGAAAAAAATTCAAAGTAATTTGACCTTACATTGGGCACAGGACGCACTTCCGCAAGCAGGTTCGACAATGATGATAAAACACCCATGGTGAAGTATCAAGGTATTGGGTGAGCACTTTGCAGAGATATAGTAAGAAAAAACTTTAACAAAAAAATTCAAAGTAATTTGACCTTTGACATTCGGGCACAGGATCGCAACTTTCGCAAGCAGGTGCAACAAAGATGAGAAACCCCCATGTGAAAGTATTCAAGGTATTGGGTGAAGCAGTTGCAGAGATATGTAACACGAAAAAACAATTTAAGAAAAAAATTCAAAGAAATTTTGACCTTTGACATTGGGCACCTAGGATCCGCACTTTCCGCAAGCAGGTGGAGAACAATGATGATAAACAACCCATTGAAGTGTCAAGATATGGGTAAGTAGTTGCAGAGATATAAGTACACGAAAAAACTTTAACAAAAAAATTCAAAGTAATTTGAACTTGACATAGGGCACAGGATCGCGCTTTCCGCAAGCAGGTGGCGACAATGAAGATCAAAACACCCATGTGACGTATCAAGGTAATTGGGTGAAGCAGTTGCAGAGATATAGTACACAAAAAAACTTAAAAACAAAAAAATTCAAAGTAATTTGACCTTGACATTGGGCACAGGATCGCGCTTTCCGTAAGCAGGTGCAACAATGATGATAAACACCCATGTGAAGTATCAAGGTATTGGGTGAAGCAGTTGCAGAGATATAGTACACAAAAAAACTTTAACAAAAAAATTCAAAGTAATTTGACCTTGCTATTGGGCACAGGATCGCACTTTCCGCAAGCAGGTGCGACAATGATGATAAACACCCATGTGAAGTGTCAAGATATTGGGTGAAGTAGTTGCAGAGATATAGTACACGAAAAAACTTTAACAAAAAAATTCAAAGTAATTTGAACTTGACATAGGGCACAGATCGCGCTTTCCGCAACGCAGTGCGACAATGATGATAAACACCCATGTGACGTACCAAGGTATTGGGTGAAGCAGTTGCAGAGATATAGTACACAAAAAAACTTTAACAAAAAAATTCAAAGTAATTTGACCTTGACATTGGGCACAGGATCGCGCTTTCCGCAAGCAGGTGCAACAATGATGATAAACACCCATGTGAAGTATCAAGGTATTGGGTGAAGCAGTTGCAGAATATAGTACACAAAAAAACTTTAACAAAAAAAATTCAAAGTAATTTGACCTTGAGATTGGGCACAGGATCGCGCACATTCCGCAAGCAGGTGCGACAATGATGATAAACACACATGTAAGTATCAAGGTATTGGGTGAAGCAGTTGCAGAGATATAGTACACGAAAAAACTTTAACAAAAAAATTCAAAGTGATTTGACCTTGAAAATTGGGCACAGGATCGCGCTTTCCGCAAGCAGGTGCGACAATGATGATAAACACCCATGTGAAGTATCAAGGTATTGGGTGAAGCAGTTGCAGAGATATAGTACACGAAAAAACTTTAACAAAAAAATTCAAAGTAATTTGACCTTGACATTGGGCACAGGGGCCGCACGGTTGGGGGTTAGAATGAAAATATGGATGATGATAAACACCCATGTGAAGTTTCAAGGTAATGGGCGAAGCAGTTGCAGAGATATAGTATAACGAAAAAGTTTTAACCAAAAAACTCTAACCAGACGTACGTTATAAAAGTTAACGTTGAAAATGGCTAAGTCAATTACGTAGAAATAATAGGTGAAGGTAAACAAATGGTCACATGTTGGATAGTTGTATGTGGTAGGCACCCCTTGGTTATGAAGCTGTGAAAGTTTGGTGGTCCTAGGTGGTACGGTACCAAGTAAATGGACTTAAACACGAAAAGTTAACATTGTAAACGCGAAAACTTAACATTGAAAATGGCTAAGTCGACTGCGCGGAAAAAATGGGTGAAGTTAAAAAAAAAAGTAACATGTTGGATACTGATATGTGGTGGGTACCCCTTGATTATGAAGCTGTGAAAGTTTGGTGGTGCTAGGTGGTACAGTACCAAAGAAATGGACTTAAACACGAAAACTTAACATTGTAAACGCGAAAACTTAACATTGAAAATGGCTAAGTCGACTACGCGGAAAAAATGGGTCAAGTTAAAAAAAAAGTAACATGTTGGATAGTGATATGTGGTGGGCACCCCTTGATTATGAAGCTGTGAAAGTTTGGTGGTCCTAGGTGGTACAGTAACAAAGAAATGGACTCAAACACGAAAACTTAACATTGATTGTGGACGCCGCCCACTGCCCGCCGCCCGCCGCCCGCCCACCCGCCCGCCCGGCTTTCGCCAATCCAATAGCCTGGATTTTTTTTCCAAAAACCTGGCTAAAAATTAATAAATTTATCCTTAAATTGAAAATTTCTCCCTCAAAGTATACTTTGCTGGATAAGTATACTTTGCCATGTTGATGAAATAGGCTACTTAATAATTCTGCATACTTTTAATCATCAAATATAGTTAGTTCTATATGACATAATGCATTTCGGGAAAAATAAATGATTAGTCCTTCAAAGTATACTTTGCTAGATAAGTATACTTTGCAATTTTAATGAAATCGGCTGCTGATTACCTGGCCCCCAGGTGCGAGTCCCAGTAAGATTCATCACAATTAAAGGGACATGCCCACTCAGTAGGCACACACTGTTCTTTATATCAGAGACATCATCTGGGACATGTTCTGGCAAAATAAAAATTAATTCACCATTACCCACGTATTGACTGGCAGTATTAAACATTTTATATCAGACTTAAATTTCCACACTGATATCAGAGGCGATAAACGTGCTTCCTGAAAATGTTAACGGACATTACTGCTTATTATCTGTATTTATTTTTTGATGTGCAATGATCATACTTTATAATCTGTCGAAAGTATTATTTTTTCTGGCGACACATTTAATTAGTATAAATAATTAAAACATATCATGCCTCATTTGCATATGAAAATAGCCTGATACCACCGCGCGTCACTATCAGTAAAACAAACATTACTAAATGACTATATCTGTATAGCGGGCACTCGTAACTTTTAGAACTTGTGGAATAGTGACACAATTATACACTTATTTAATTCCTATAAAGAACACTTTGTGCCTACTGAGCGGGCATGTACCTTTAAAGGATAGATTAATCAATAAGATCAACAGAAATGGAAAACAAACAAAGTGTAAACGCAGCAATGGAAATTAATTCAGCATTGTAAGGCCCAGGCGAAATGGTCAACCATGGTCAACCACTGCCAAGCACAGTTGACCATGGTTGAACCATGGTCGACCGTCCTTTTTCATCACAATCGACCATGGTATTGAAAAAGCCAAGGTTAACCATGGTTACTAACCATGGTTAACCATGGTTAACCATGCTTTAAATGATGCACACCCGCAAATAAAAAATGACCATGGTCAGTGACCATGGTTAACAATGGTTTTGGTGATATTCAACCACGGTCCAGTTTTGACCATGTTTGACCATGGTTCCTAAACATGCTCACCATGGTTATTAACCATGGTCAGCCAGATCAGCCATGCTTTTACTGATTTACAACCGTGGTCAACCAATGACCATGGCTAGTGACCATGGTTAACATTTTTTTTATGATATACAGTACTTAGTGATATACCAGTTTTCACCATGGTTCACCTTGCTTACTGTACATTGACCAAGGTCATCAATGATTTTGGTGATGTACAACTATGGCCCATTTTTAACCCGGATTGCTGACTTATCAACTGTGCCTTCTAACCAATATACAATGATTATAAGTTAAATTAATACCGGGTATGGAAGGCCATCAAACAAATTCCCACCCTTAAATATAAGCACAACAATTATAAGTTAATGATTACCGGTATATCAAGTGACAATGGTCAACCAACAACAATGCATATTTTTTACTTTGTACATTTTTACATGATCCAGATTTAAAGGGGTGTATAGGCGTTTAATGGGGAAAAAATAATATAGACACTAAATTGTGCGATTCAGTCACTATTTACATTCTGCGTGCAATATGCCACGATTTACCAGTTAAAACGAAGGTAAAAGGAAAACAGAAAAGAAAAAAAATATGACGATGGTGGGATTCGAACCCACGACCCTTGGGGATTTGGTGGCTGGTGGCAAGTAAGTAAAATTACGTACTTCTTTTTATGCAACCACAGTAATGCATTACAGTTTGCGCACAGACAGACAGACAGACAGACAGAGAGAGAGAGAGAGAGAGAGAGAGAGAGAGAGAGAGAGAGAGAGAGAGAGAGAGAGAGAGAGAGAGACAGACAGACAGACAGTAAGACACACAGACACAGATAACACACACACACACACATACACACACACACACGTATGATTATGCACACACCTATGTGTCGGAACAATGCTCTCGCAGTCTTTGGCTGCAGAGATCGAGGCGAAAAAGAAGCGCCTGAATTACAGTACAATACACAGTACACAGTACAATATTTCACAAGCAATGAACTAGACTGGTAGAAAGGATTAAGACTAGTCTATGTATCATTTAAATCTGTAAGAAAATGTTGAGTTCCAAATTATGAAACAACTAACCAATAACCGACTGGATCCAGTAACCAACAAAATTAAGGGGTCTGATCATTATAATTTAATGGGATTGTCATGGCTGCCCATTCAGTTTTTGCATATTTGTGGCCATTAAAGTGTACATGATTAAGAGGTTTTTAATGGCATTTTAACAAAATAATTTAATGGCCAATTAATTGGGACCATTTTTCTTGTGTTGTGTCACATATTTGAAAATATCGCACAGCTGGCCATAAAAAAAACACAGATGGGTAGAGTAGAAAAATGCCACAGTTCACAAGTTTTTATCCAACATATCTTACACAGTTATTATTGGGGTTGAAGATCCTATAAATACATGTATGTTAAATTGTAAAAACGTTAACTTTAGTTTATTATATGCAAAAGTTATGCAGATCCATTACTAAACAAAACAGTTACAGCCAATATTTACGCTGACTATTTTTGGTATGGCATTTTTAAGATGTATTATTATAAGTAAGAGTCAAGTTTGTAAATGTCACTCATTAGTGATTATTTAACTCTACCCAGTCCCAGGTATGCTTTTTTGTCTTACTTTAAAATGCTATGTCCTAAAATGTTGGGCATCCTACATACAAATGTATTATCATTGTCAATAACAATTTGGAAAACCTTTTCAGATATCATTGATATTTCCACTACTACTGTCGTATCACTAGATTTCACCTTAATGACATGCAAACACCGTTCATTCACGAAACAGTCCTCTGCGAGCACAATTTGTTTCCCAACAGCATACACCATTTTTGTTGAAATTATTATAATTTTTGGTAGTGGTGAACACTGTAATATCGGGTCTGGTTCCATAATCACGAATGTGAGAGAGAGAGAGAGAGAGAGAGAGAGAGAGAGACAGACAGACAGAGAGACAGACACACAACCACACACACGCACACACATGCATACCATGATTTGTGTCGTCCCTCATGACCATGTTTTATACCGCTGATACATGACCATGGTGAGAAATGGTTACAGACCATGGTTGCTCTTGACCATGGTCAACCATGGTTGGCGATGGTTAACCATGGATTTTTCTAGGATCTCCCCAATGACCAATTGACGAAAATGTCAAATTTTGACCATGGTCATCCATGGTTGACCATGGTTGACCACGGTCCTTTGGCCATTGGCTAACCATGGTCAACCACAGTCGATGACCATGGTTAACCATCGTTGACTGACCATGGTCAACCATGGTTATAAGTGACCATGGTCAGTCAACCATGGTTGGCGATGGTTAACCATGGATTTTTCTAGGATCTCCCCAATGACCAATTGACGAAAATGTCAAATTTTGACCATGGTTGACCATGGTGACCACCATGGTTGACCACGGTCCTATGACCATTGGTTAACCATGGTCAATCATGGTTAAACCATGGTCAACTATGGTACAATTCGCCTGGGCGGTTAAACCACAATGAGCTAAATCTTCAAATAAAAGTGAGGAAAATGTTCACAATTTTTAAGTGAAAATATTCTCAGGAGTTGTATTAACCCTTACAATGCTGAATTAATTTGTGTCGTCTGCTGAATATTTTTTATTTTCCAATGGAAATGATTCTAAAATGCTGCCAAACCATGCTTTTACTCAGAGAAAAGACAAAATATGAATTAACAGCAACGACTATTTTCGGTTCCCGCATTCTAAGGGCTAAAGTAAACATAATAATCTATGCGTACATAAGCTTCTGAGCTTCATTCGTTACCCAGGCAACCAGGCAACTTACTGCATCAGACCAGATGTGACGATGACAAACACCTTATATAACAATGACGGATTAACCTGTTGTTTTCTATTGTTGTTTTCCATTATTATTATTTTCTAAATTTCTTGAGAAAAATATGTGTTGATAGCTTGGAACTATAATTATACATTCAGGTAAGATTGGCTTCATAATAATGAATGGTGGATTACATTCAAAGATACATGTACATACTATTTTCTTGTATACCCATTCATTACAATGCTGAGTTAACCACAGTAGTATTATCGATAAATAAGATTTACCCGAGACCTCATGGGGGCCGCCATTAATCCAGTGTAAACAATAGACCACGTGATCCCATTCCCTGAGTAGTCCCAGCTTAGTGAGATGGTGTGCTAATCATGATATTATGTACCCCAACAATAATTGGAAACGGTTTGAATTTCTCGGTAAAAACTACGAAAATCATAAAAGAATAACAATTTATATTTAACATTGGATACGCGTAAACGGTATTACTCTCGCATCGGATCGTCAGTTGACGTCGATAGCGATTTAACGTACTGCTCTGGTCTTAATTCATTGTCAACTTTCAACGTCATTTACAGAATATATGACTGATTTTGGAAATAAATAACGGCAAAATACGATGACGTCTGCTCTGAAATATCTGTCAACTTGCGGACGTAATTTAAAGAAATTGATTATATTTTAATATCGGCTACGAATTTGTGTATCATGGTCCCTTGGCTACACCCGACACATTACACAGATCTAATTATAAATACACGTCGCTTTGTGTGGAAAAAATTGATAACACGTGTGACGAGTTGTTGATCTGATGACATTACACAGCTGTAAATTTTGACCCTTAGGCAATGTTTTGAAAATGGACGCGTCGTTTTGATGTGTGCCGCACACCTCGCTGTCGGAGACAACGTGACAATTAACAATACACTCTCGATTATACGCAGATCTATTAGACGGCTGGTTATTTTTCGATTTTCGGAGGCCGGAATGTTAAAAGCGTGAGACATATTTTAAGTTGTTCAGTACATTTTTAGAAAATCAGTAATAATTTCCGTAAAATGGTGTTCAAAAGTTGACAAAAATTCTATCACCATATTTAGTTTTGCCGATATTGTTTTAAAAAATCAGTAATATTTTCCGTAAATGGTGTTGAAAAATGACACAAAATATGTCGCCGGATTTCGCCGATATTTGTTTAGAAAATCACAATATTTTCTGTAAATGGCGTTGACACAAAATTCAGCGCTCACGTAAAATTCAAATCAAATAAAACAAGGAATGCGTCTGTCGAACGCGGATGCCACCTGCAGCATATTTGAGAAACTGTGACAAAGTGGTTAACCGAAAAGTGTGACGGACGGACAGACGGACGGACGGACGGACGGACGTTCTTACAGTACTATACTTATGTGGCTTATCACATGTTAAATATTAGCCACATAAAACGATTTTTAGCCACATAAAAGGAATTTTTAGGTGGCTAATTGTAACCAACCCTAACCTTTACCAAGTCCATAACCCTGTGGGGCTAGCCACATAAGTACCCTAATGTGTGCCTGGACGGACGGATGGACGGACAGACGGACAGACGGACGGTCCAATTAACACTATATGCCACCCGTTTCTTCGAACCCGGTGGCATAAAAATACTAATTTAATAAATATAGACGCTGTATATATTATAGGAATGAATGGCCTTTTTGTGGAATTTTATCGGGGTATAAACTTGGAAAAGTCACGGGAATACTGGACGAAGGCTGGAAGGCCGGTGGCATAAAAATACTAATTTAATAAATAGACGCTGTATATATTATAGGAATGAATGGCCTTTTTGTGGAATTTTATCGGGGTATAAACTTGGAAAAGTCACGGGAATACTGGACGAAGGCCGGAAGGCCTCGTCCAGTATTCCCGCGACTTTTCCAAGTTTATATCCCCGATAAATTCCACAAAAAGGCCATTCATTCCTTATAATTCCAGCATTTGAAATAAATTCATCAAGAAAATGAGTTTATTTTCCGTTTTCTTAAGAATTATTTTACGGTTACGGAAAGTAGTTTAGCATGGGAGTTTACTGGGATATACATTTTGGACAGAGACTTGCTACGGGCCAATCAAATGTTAGGGAATTGTGTAAATATTTTTGTGCTGGAATTATTATTTAAAGACGGGCACTTTCATCGTTGGTAAGTTTCTAGCTATTTTTATTAAAATCATAAAATTGTGAAAATATTAAAATCACAAAATTAACGGAAAAAAATATATACATAGGCTTGAACCCCCGACCCTTTCGGGAATTGGTAATTCAATCATAAAAGTCGACGACCTTAACCCCACGACTATTGTACCAATTACAATGATTACATTTGTACAGAAGTACTATCAGTATTAATTACGCAAACATTTGAACGTAATAATTATTAAATTAGTTGCAACTCCGTCTTCAACGATACCGTTACAGCGATACGCTATTGAAACAACATGTATTAGTACCCATAACATAACACAGTAATGTATCATTATATATCACAGGAGATAAATTAAAACTATATAAAGTTAAACTATAAATAAACAGAACAATTTGCTTGGCTCGTATGAAAATAGTTCCCGTACTGGTGTATATTGATTACCTCCCTTGATGAAAGTAGTTCAGTGATTTATTAATTCCAAATAAGACGTGTTTGCGTAATGAGCTGTTATTTTTTAATTTCTATTTTTCGCAATACAACCATGGTTTGGCAACACAATAGAATCATTTCTAAGGGGATTCAAAATGCTGGTTAAATCATATTTTTGTTGAGAAAAGAGATGAAATGTGAAATAACAGCAAATGACAATTTTTGTTTGCCGAATTCTTAGTGTTTCTTAATGTTTTCATAGAACACGGATGCCCCATATATCGCTTGATAGTAAATGAGGCAAAATTCCAAGTCGAAAAGGGGGAGATAATCCATGACGTGGCGGTCGAATCAAACTAAACAACACTAAATGCCCACTCCACTATTGTGGTGGGGCATGAAAAGTATATCTATCTAGATATTCTGAATATAAAAAGTTTCCTGACAAAGCAATGTGATATTAATAAGGATTATTAACCCTTACAATGCTGAATTAATTTGTGTTGTCTGCTGAATATTTTTTATTTTTCAATTTTTCTCATCAAAAACTTGGTTTGTCAGCACTTTAGAATCATTTACAATGGAAATGATTCTAAAATGCTGCCAAACCATGTTTTTATTTGGAGAAAATACAAAATAAGAAACAACAGCAGACGACAATATTCGGTTCCCGCTCCCAGTGCCTTTAAATTTAATGTTAAGGCATAACAAAAATTTGTTCGGTTTTCAGATACATCATTGTTTTAAATGATGTATGAGGCCAGATTTATTTTTATCCTGTCAAGACGGTGCCGTGAAACATTTTTGATATCCAGTCAATACAATTTTTGCATTTAACAGCCATTTGTAGTGTAGGTGTTGACGGGATAAATAGAATAGTAGGTTAGTGCCATGAATGGGAAAAAATATCTGGCGCGGCACATAAACGGGATGTGATCGGCAGAGCCTCGCCCATCCCGTTTCCTGAGCCTTGCCAGATATTTTTTCCCATTCACGGCACTAACCTACTATTCTCTATATTATACCCACGTCATATGAAGTATGTCAAGGGGTACCGTATATAGTTTTTGTCATTTCGTCCGTCTGTCCATACATACGTAAGCTGCATTGTGAGGTTAAATACACAGTGATGGACGTGTTAAAGGTACATGCCCACTCAGTAGGTACAACATGTTCTTTACATGAATTAAATAAGTGTATACTGGTGTCACTATTCCACCAGTTATAACAAGAAACGAGGCAAAGCCACGAAGGCCAGGTTTTTTCCAAGCATAGACACTTGGATAACATGATTATACCCACTTTTTGTAGACTAGATGGCCGTGGCCTGCATGTCATGCCTTGGGGCGAGGCATGGACACTAAAAAAATAGATATAGTAGATGGAAAAACTTTAACCAAAAAACTTTAACCAGACACACAGACGTACGGACGTACGGACGGACGTATGCCAAAATGCTGACGATATCGCACTGACAATGATGATAAACACCCATGTGAAGTATCAAGGTAATGGGTGAAGCAGTTGCAGAGATATAGTACACAAAAAAACTTTAACAAATAAATTCAAAGTAATTTGACCTTGACATTGCGCACAGGGGCCGCACGGTTGGGGGTTAGAATGAAAATATGGATGATGATAAACACCCATGTGAAGTTTCAAGGTAATGGGTGAAGCAGTTGCAGAGATATAGTATAACAAAAAAGTTTTAACCAAAATATTTAACCAGACGTACGTTAAAAAGTTAACGTTGAAAATGGCTAAGTCAATTACGTAGGAATGAATGGCCTTTTTGTTGAATTTATCGGGGATATAAACTTGGAAAAGTCGCGGGAATACTGGACGAGGCCTTCCGGCCTTCGTCCAGTATTCCCGCGACTTTTCCAAGTTTATACCCCGATAAATTCCACAAAAAGGCCATTCATTCCTATAGTGAAGTTTGGTCATGATCTGACTAACGGATCAGGAGATATTCAATATTTAGATGTACATCCAAAATAGTTGACAAAAAATCATCCAAAATAGTTGACACAAAATTCAAGGTTACCCAGGTGACGGATAGCCATTAATGTGAGGAAACTATTTATGGAGTTTGGTAACGATGTGACTAACGGATCAGGAAATATTCAACATTTGGACGTATGTGAAGATCACAAAGGTCAAGGTCAGCCGAATTACACTGGTAGATATCCATCAATGTGAAGAAGCTATTGATGAAGTTTGGTGATGATCTGACTAACGGACCAAGAGATATTCAACATTTGGATGTACAGTCGAGCACCAGTATCTTGAAGTCGAAGGGAGCTCATCCATATAGTCGAGATAGGACTAGGTTCGAGATAGCGATGAAGTGACTTGGTCGAATATTTTCGCGAAAAATATGAAATCATTTTACCCATTACACCACGAGTAAACTCACAAATTAACTAATGACCAAAGGTAAGATAATCAACATTACAAGGTGGCGTAATGACTCTCAGTGACTTGCGTAAATGACCAGCTTGATATGCTTAATGAATCGTGACAAACACTCAAATATATCCAGGTAGACTAATTAAGCAAACAATCTGAGGTAGGTGTGAATTTATTTTGTTTTGTTTGATACATTTTTGTAATATGTTTGGAAAATTAGTGCCAACCAAATTGATCTTGGCAGCCAGGCACTTAAGCGATTTATCGAATCGTTTATGTGATCAAGATAGCGAAGAGATTTTTAACGTATTTTTATATGGAGGTGACAGAATGAACAGTCGAGATAGAAAACACATACGAGATAGGGCATGGTCGAGATAGCCAAGGAAATTTATATTAAACAAATAAGGATATAATTCGGGACTGTATTGAATCATCGAGATATGGTGATATCATCGAGATACTGATGTTCGAGATACCGGTTCTCAACTGTACATTGTACATACAAAATTATTGACATAAAGGTTAAGGTCACCAACGTCAAGGTCAATATCACCTGAATGACACTAGATGGATAGCTATGAATGTGAGGAAGCTATTCATGAAGTTTGGTCATGATCTGACTATAGTTATTAAACATTTGGACGTACGTCCAAAATTGTAAGGTGAAGGTCACCATGATACCCGAATGACACTGGTTGGATAGCCATTAATGTGAGAAAGCTATTTATATATAAGGATCCAACTAATGCATCAGTAGGATTTACAGTCAAAACGCCCCCAAGTCAAATCGCCCCCAAGTCAAAACGCCCCCGAATTGGACAAAACACCCCCATCAATTAGTCAAAACACCCCCATTTTGGTCAAAACACCCCCATTTTGGTCAAAACGCCCCCATCTTCAAATGTTTATTGTCAAATAATTAACTTATTCTGGTGGTTTTTATGGGTGTTTTACTATACTAGACTATTTTCATTTCAGGTACGTGTTGTGTACGAAGTACAAGAAGAATTATGGCGACGATATTATTGTATAATTTCTGAATTATCTTTCCATGTGTAAATTTGTGTTTTCTTTGCGTATGCGTAATTTTTGAGTGTTCAATGTGAATTATTGCATAATACATCAGTTGATTTTGTTATTGTATTTCTATTAGCATGATTAAATGATTAAATGATGTAATTATGTATTGGCGTGTGTGTGTTTGTGCGTGACAGGCACCTGTCTTCACACTTATTTAACCACTTTTATCCCGTTAATCACGTGTTCAGAATGTAAGCTTTAATCTGATTGGTCATTCAAGAAAAACGTCACAGGGAAATCCCGCGGAAATCACTTAAGAGTAACCCCATATTGCTGTAACACAGCTAAAAATATGTCCGCGCATCTCGCAACGTCGGCGAAAGTGGGTCAACATTGGTGTATTCAAATCTTGTTCTAGGTACTAAAATCTGGTTATTTATCGTAAACACTACAATACATGAACGAAATAATGATTATTATTGAATTCATCCGTAAAAAATGGTTTTTAATCTGATTATAATATAGAATTTGTGAAATAAAAACGTTTGATTTTCATAATGAGGCAGCCGAATTACAGGATTACGACAGCGTACTGAACCCCCTACTGTTGAAATCGCATGGATTTCATGGATAGCATACGAACGTAACTACGTACGAAACGACCCAGCGCGAACGGGAATACGGGCGAAACGACCCACAGTGCGAACGGGATGTGCGAAACGACGCAGTACAAAACGACCCAGCGCGAATGGAAATACCGGCGAAACGACCCACGGTGTGAATCGGGTTACGGACGAATTGACACGAGAGAGAAGCGCTCAAACCCGCTGGGGATCCTGAATTTCAGTCTAGATTTCAACGCTGTTCTGTTTTATCTTTTTTTTTTTTTTTTACAATTGAATTCCCGATCATTTTTTTTCTTTTTTCGAAACGTATTCATTCGCCGAAAATAATTACTTTAAAAAAAACACGAGATTTCCTCTCTTCACAAAAATTACACTCGGCGCTCTTGTAAACCAAGAAATAAAAAAAGGAGTAGCCTTACTAGTTAAGATGTCTGAATGTTACCCGTGCATTGACTGAAGGAACCAACATGCAGTTCAATGAGAGAACTACATTATATATATATTTGAAACAAAAAAATTATAATGAAATAAAAAGTACATGATGAACTTCATTCACCAAAGTCAAAACGCCCCCTAGTCAAAACGCCCCCAATTTGACTAAACCACAATCAAATAGGTCATGTTTATTGAAAAAACGGACTTGTTTATCATGTTAAAAAGGCTCATACATGTCCACTGAATTACTACATGTATACAAATACAAATAATAATGACAAAATAAAATCGTATTTAAAAAAAATAAAATTATGGGGGTGTTTTTTGGGGGTGTTTTGACCAAAGATGGGGGTGTTTTGACCAAAGATGGGGGCGTTTTGACCAAAGATGGGGGCGTTTTGACCAAAATGGGGGCGTTTTGACTTGGGGGCGATTTGACTTGGTGGCGTTTTGACCTGCTTCCCATCAGTAGATATTCAACATTTGGACGTACATCGTAATTGTTGACACCAATGTTAAGGTCACCATGGTCACAGTCACCCGAATGACACTGGGTGGATAACCATCAAAGTGAGGAAGCTATTGAAGTTGGGTAAGGATCAGACAAACATATCAGGAGATATTCAACATTTGGAAGTACAAATGTATGTACAAAATTATTGACACAAAGGTGAAGGTCACCAAGGTGAAGGTCACCAAGGTGAAGGTCAACCAAATAACAGTGGGTTGATAGCCATCAATGTGAGAAAACTATTGATGAAATTTGATAAGGGATCAGGAGGTATTCAACATTTTGACGTATGTCCAAAATTATTGACACAACAGTTAAGGTCCCCAAGGTCAAGGTCACCCAAATAACACTGGATGGATAGCCATCAATGTGAGGAAGCTATTGATGAAGATTGGTAAGGATCTGACTAACGGATCAGGAGGTATTCAACATTTCGACGTACGTCCAAAATTATTGACACAAAGGTTAAGGTCACCAAGGTGAAGGTAAAGGTCACCCGAATGACACTGGATGGATCAAGAGGCTATATCCAAAATTTACGTCCCAAATTGTTGACGCCGACGTCCAAATGTGTGGCCTGCTATGTCTCACTTTCCACATTTGTAGGTGAGACTAAGAAATTAGTAAGGTGAGAGTTGTCCTTCTTGCGTGTGACACGTTAGTGACATATGCAAGCATAAAGTTTCATCAAAATATATATATATATTTATTTTTTTTCATTAATTTTTATTCACGTTTAAATAAAACATGTACAATCATATCTTTTCACATGCATACATAACACAAAACATTTGACATTACATGAAGTACATAGTGTATTTTCGAGTGATGTTTTTTTAAGAGAAATAATCAGAAAAATATAGTAGAATGAAAGGAAATAAAGATATCCCTACCCTATGTTGATACCTGGTACACAATTCAGATACACTGAGCATGATTACTGTATCACACGAGTGTGTAAAACAATGTACTTGATTGTTGTACGGTGCTATACACATATTACATGTAATTGTCAAACCTGCCCCACTTAATATTATGTTGTTCTATTTTAATGGCTATTTCTTCTTCTAAGGCTATTCTATACTTCAAATAGTTTAAAAAATGTTCAAATTATATGTCACGATGTTCATATTTGCATTTAATAATGAAGAATTTTGCCAATATAATGATAAAATTAAATTGTTGTGCTAACTGCGATTTGTCATTAAGTCCTAGAGAGATGATCTGAAAATTCACTGTATAATTCATGTTTTTACTGTTTAAAAATGGTCTAAGCTGTGACCAAAAGTGTTGCACATGAGTACATTCCCAAAATAAATGTTTTATATTTTCAGGATACATGGAATAAAAATCGCACAGGCTGCTACTTACGAAATTACAACAATAAAGCAATGTATTTGTCCCCAGAATTCGCATTATATATTTATACTGAAAATTCCAAAATTTTGAGTCTATTGTACATGTTAACGGTAATATGTAAATCTGTTGCCAGCATACATTAGAGTCTGGAAATTCAATTGCCCATTTTTCTTCAGATTTTATTATTTCTACTTTTTTCCGGTTTATTTGTGATATACATGTACATGTATATAGTAATTTGTTAACACCACATTTGCATTTTTGTATTTTTGATATTAGGGCTTCTGAGTTAGAGGGAATGTTAATTTGTTCTGTTTTTATTTTTTCACTCCATACTGAACTTATGCTGTTTAGAATACATTGATATTTTATGAAATCTTCATTTCGTATACTAAATATTTCTGCAAAATCTGCGAATCGTAAAAAAGCACTTGCTCTGTAATTATATAGTTGTTCAATATATATAATTCCTTTTTCATACCATTTTTTTTAAAAAAGTGTTTTATTTTCATGTTTTAAATTTGAGTTATGCCAAATTATTTCTTTGGATACAATTTCGTTTTTGTTTGAATAATTTATACGTGCCCAAGCTTTCAAAACGTCATTTAAAAAGGTGTTATCTTCACTGGTATATTTTATATCTTCTGGTTTTATGTTACAATCAAAGATGAGGTTTCCACCATATCTATTAACCCTTTCAACACCACAGACCTCTATAGAGACAATGTTTGCAAACAGTGCAGATCCAGATGAGCCGGCTCGTAACGAGCCGTCTCATCAGGATCTCCACTGTTTGTTAATAATTTTAAACGTCGTACAGATTCCCACCTTTTAGAAGAATGGGATAATTTGAATGAACAAAATTAATGAAATAGCGTGAAACATTGGCATGTGTATTCAAATTATGCTCTGGATTAAGTAAGTTTTCATATATCTTTTTCCACTTGCCTTTATTGTTTATGTCGCTTATCCTTTTCACCCATGACGCTCTTTATCGAAGTTATAAAACTTTCTATGTCTAACATTTTTAGACCACCCTTTTCATATGATTGAATGATCTTTCTCTTTTTATTTTATTCAAATTATGCTCTGGATAAGAGGAGGCAGCATCAGCAGTAACCCCAACTCCCCCGCCCTGACATTTGTGGATACAATCATTAACCCTTTCAACACCAAGTAACTTAATAGGATGTTCCATGCCAATGTTTCACGCTATTTCATTAATTTTGTTCATTCAAATTATCCCATTCTTCTAAAAGGGTAATCTGTACGACGTTTAAAATTATTAACAAACAGTGGAGATCCTGATGAGACGGCTCGTTACGAGCCGGCTCATCTGGATCTGCACTGTTTGCAAACATTGTCTCTATAGAGGTCTGTGGTGTTGAAAGGGTTAACCCTTAGCCCGCTACACACAACAATTGTCATCTGCTGTTGCTTTTATATCTTGCCTTATTTCTCCCTGTAAATTTCACTAATTATGTCTTGGAATTTCATTAGAATTGAACCAATTCTAATTAAATTCCAAGACACATTTACAGAAAGAAATAAGAAATATACTCCTACTTCGTTAGCTGTTATTTTCAACACTCAAGTGTGCAAAGAGATAAACCAGCTTTTCATTATCTTTTTTCAGATAAAGTTCATAGCATTACCAACCTCCAACGATGATAACAGAGAATATGACCTTGAATAGCTGGAACGTGACCTTCCTTCAGGACAACAGCAGCAGTAGAATGCCCACAGATGATGAACATTTACTGCATACAAGGAAAGTGTTTGACTACATCAACGCAGTTCTTATCTTAATTGCCTCACCATTAATCATTACTGGCAACGTTATGGTGATCGTGTCCGTGGTGAGGTTTCGACATTTACAAACAATCATGAACTTATTTGTTACAAGTCTAGCTTTTGCAGATGCCCTGGTTGGTGTACCGACAATTCCATTGTTTGCTGCCGTCTACATAAACTCGGACCTATACCACCACAAATACACCTGCTTAACGAAATATGGTCTCGTTCTCATAAGTTGTGGTGCATCAATACTGAATTTGCTGCTCGTGACACTCGATCGGTTCATTGCTATCGTGTATCCATTACGCTACCAAAGCATTATGACAAAGCATCGGGCCAAATGCCTCATTTCTGGTGTATGGATATACGCAATCATCATTGGATCACTACCAATAATTGGCGTCAACACATCACATGGGATACAAAGACCAACAACATTTGTGACTTTTTCAAGATTCTCCCATTTGCAATGAGCCTCATATCGTCAAATATGCCGACATTGCTATCACTGCCGACTGTTGGACTGATGTACGCGAAGATATTCTGTGAAGCTGCGGCCAACAATCGACGTCTAAACACCATTCAATTCACCAGCCAAGGTCATCGAAACATGACAATTCGTCGAGAGACAAACATCGCGAAAATGATGGCTTTTGTGTCATTGGTATTCTTTATCTTCTGGTGTCCGTTTGCCATTTCTAGCCTGCTAAAACACACTACAATTCACCCAATCATTATCGATATCTCACTGAGTTTATCAATGACATTTGCCATGTTTAATTCCCTTGTGAACCCAATAATATACTGTTGGATGAGGCGGGACTTTCGTCTCGCATTCAAGAAGTTACTTTCATCAATTGGCATCAGCAGAAGTGACAGACAACGGCAGACCGTATCTCCCAACACTGAATCTGAAGTTTAACCCACAGTCCTGTAATCGGACAGCTACTGTAACACAGTACACACCTGATTTAGCCTCCAACATCAGCCAACACGGAAATCATGGCCACATTATAATAAATTTTTGAACATTAATTTGTGAACCCGATCCATACTGTGGATAAACCTTTTTTCTTGGAAAAAAATAAATATGAGTGGTAAAAAAACCTACTAATGTTCCATATGTTATTGGGCTAAGGAAAATAATTTTCTTATACACAGTATGATGACGATTTAAATATGTTGTTACACATTCTTTTAAAGTCACTGTTTTTATTAAATTTTCGACCACATGGTCTTTATCAAAATACAGTGAAATCGCGATGGCTCGAAATGCCACAGGCCTGCATATTTTGTTCGAGTGATCGCATCTTTCGAGCCTTCGCATCTTGCAATTTTGGCATATTTGTCGACTACTGTACCCGTCAGATTTAGGAAATAATGAAGCATAATAGAGTGTATGCATGTATTTATTCGCAGATTAAAGTTATCATGTGAAATTAAATAAACTGTATTTAAATGTATTTACAAAACTGTCTTTATTTCAATTATTATCAAAGGAGAAAAGCTCCAGTATTTACTATAAATAGTGGCGCACATAATTAATGTCGCGGTGGTTGTGACGTCACTCGAAACAGTAGTATGGGTGGGCCCAGCTCAAATGATATTGTTATACGGCGCCCATAACAAATCGGGAATCAGTCATGAATCGTAAAATGTTGCGATGCAACAAAACATACATTTCTTAATGTGTGACCAGTGTAAACGCTGATCAACTTGCAGACTCCTGCAACTTGATATGGGTTTACTATTTCACTATAGTATTCATCATGAATAGCTGTCGAGGACGAACATTTCAGGTCCTGAACTGAATGTGCAGGCCGATTTAATGCTGCACTGATCGGAAATTCAGCAGAGCAAATCCTTTTGTCACGACCAGTCATCTCTGCCTAACTAGGAAGTGCGGTATTATTAATGGACGTTTTTCGTTGAACCCGAGCAATGACTCTGGTTGTTCATGTGATACTCGGGTTACTCGAGTCTAAACCGTGAGTTACCACAAAAAACGACCAATGTATTACGACAGACTCTATTAAATGCGCCAAGTGGCCGAAGCCCAGAATATTAAATAAATTGTTGTATATCGTTGATCGCAATCGACAACGTTAACGATCAAATTGCACCACTTTAAGCAATTAACTGTACTTGAAAAGAAACCACATGTCATAGACAGGTAGAGTGCGGCTCGGCCTTTGATCGTAATAAGTCGGACGCGGAGGTGTGAAAATCAGCCAAACACAAACTTCGACATGACTTTCGATTCATCGTAAAACAAAATAGCGAGAAATGAGTCCACGGGACTTGAAAAATGTTTTGAGGGATCGCATTTTTCGAGAAGCTGAATTTTGAGCCATCGCATGTAAATTACATTAAACAAATAGGGAAAATTATCGGGACCGCGATGCTATTTCGAGCGAGCACGTCATTAGGAGCCATCGCATTTCGAGCCATCGCGATTTCACTGTAGTGTGAAACTGTATTGGCAGTATTGGATATTTGCAAATTTAATAAAAGCAGTGACTTTAAAACAATGTGTATTAAATGTGCTTCCCTTCGGAGGTTATTGGAAATTACTATGTTGTTACATGCATGTGCTGAATCCACCTATTACAGATACAAGTGTATTGGAAATGATTATTTTGCTATAATGTTACTTCTTCACAGTTTTGATAAAATAAACTACAGCTAGGCAGAAACTACAGAGCTCCAGTTAAGGTGCATAATTTGGAGGTAATTTTTTTATTTCTCCATCAAAAATGGCAAGTTGGGAGTGCTTTAGAATCGTCTCGATGAGACGATTCTAAAGGATTCCCAACTTGCCATTTTTGATGAAGAATTAACAAAATTTCACCCCAAGTTGGTCAAATTACGCACCTTAACTGGAGCTCTGAAACTAGCATTTATTTTTTATAGAAGCATGGCATTTACAAAGCTGAAGAAAATTTTAATAGGTTTAGCACCGCATAGTCAAGTGACAAAGGTGTGTAGAATCAAATGTTAAAAATTTCTGATGATCAGTCTATAGCCTTACAAAAATGTGCAATATAATTCATATTTATATTACAATGGCACAAAATCATCCAAAATAGTGGACATAAAATTCAAGGTTACCCAGGTGACGGACAAGGTCACTGGAATGACACTGGATGGATAGCTATCAATGTGAGGAAGCTATTTATGGAGTTTGGTAACGATGTGACTAACGGATCAGGAAATATTCAACATTTGGTCGTATGTGAAGATCACAAAGGTCAAGGTCAGCCGAATTACACTGGTAGATATCCATCAATGTGAAGCAGCTATTGATGAAGTTTGGTGATGATCTGACTAACGGATCAAGAGATATTCAACATTTGGATGTACAGTCGAGCACCAGTATCTCGAAGTCGAAGGGAGCTCATCCATATAGTCGAGATAGGACTAGGTTCGAGATAGCGATGAAGTGACTTGGTCGAATATTTTCGCGAAAAATATGAAATCATTTTACCCATTACACCACGAGTAAACTCACAAATTAACTAATGACCAAAGGTAGGAAGATAATCAACATTACAAGGTGGCGTAATGACTCTCAGTGACTTGCGTAAATGACCAGCTTGATATGCTTAATGAATCGTGACAAACACTCAAATATATCCAGGTAGACTAATTAAGCAAACAACCTAAGGTAGGTTTGAATTTATTTTGTTTTGTTTGATAATATGTTTGGAAAATTAGTGTCAACCAAATTGATCTTGGCACTTAAGCACTTAAGCACTTAAGCGATTTATCCAAGCGTTTATGTGATCGAGATATATAGCGAAGAAATTGTTAACGTATTTTTATATGGAGGTGACAGAATGAACAATCGAGATAGAAAACACATACGAGATAGGGCATGGTCGAGATAGCCAAGGAAATTTATATTAAACAAATAAGGATATAATTCGGGACTGTATTGAATCATTGAGATATGGGGATATCATCGAGATACTGATGTTCGAGATACTGGTTCTCAACTGTACATTGTACATACAAAATTATTGACATAAAGGTTCAACATTTTGACTGTACGTCCAAAATTATTGACACAACAGTTAAGGTCCCCAAGGTGAAGGTCACCCAAATAACACTGGATGGATGGCCATCAATGTGAGGAATCTATTGATGAAGTTTGATAAGGACCTGATTAACGGATCAGGAGGTATTCAACATTTGGACCTAGATCCAAAATTATTGACAGAAAGGTTAAGGTCACCAAGGTGAAGGTCAATGCCACCCGAATGACACTGGATGGAAAGCCATCGATGTGAGGAAGTTATTGATGAAGATTGGTAAGGATCTGACTAACGGATCAGGAAATGATTCTGAAACAGCAGACGACAAACAATTAAGATAACGGTGTAAGGGTTAAATCTACCAGAACTCTTTACATGCTGGGAAAAAGCAGATGACAATTCGGTATACATGTACTTTCTTTTATTTCTCCCTGTAAATTTCATTAATTATGTCTTGGAATTTCATTAGAATTGAACCAATTGTAATGAAATTCCAAGACATATTTACAGAAAGAAATAAGAAATATACTCCTACTTCGTTAGCTGTTATTTTCAACACTCAAGTGTGCAAAGAGATAAACCAGCTTTTCATTATCATATATTTCAGATAAAGTTCATAGCATTATCAACCTCCAACGATGATAACAGAGAATATGACCTTGAATAGCTGGAACGTGACCTTCCTTCAGGACAACAGCAGCAGTAGAATGCCCACAGATGATGAACATTTACTGCATACAAGGAAAGTGTTTGACTACATCAACGCAGTTCTTATCTTAATTGCCTCACCATTAATCATTACTGGCAACGTTATGGTGATCGTGTCAGTGGTGAGGTTTCGACATTTACAAACAATCATGAACTTATTTGTTACAGTCTAGCTTTTGCAGATGCCCTGGTTGGTGTACCGACAATTCCATTGTTTGCTGCCGTCTACATAGACTCGGACCTATACCACCACAAATACACCTGCTTAACGAAATATGGTCTCGTTCTCATAAGTTGTGGTGCATCAATACTGAATTTGCTGCTCGTGACACTCGATCGGTTCATTGCTATCGTGTATCCATTACGCTACCAAAGCATTATGACAAAGAATCGGGCCAAATGCCTCATTTCTGGTGTATGGATATACGCAATCATCATTGGATCACTACCAATAATTGGCGTCAACACATGGGATACAAAGACCAACAACATTTGTGACTTTTTCAAGATTCTCCCATTTGCAATGAGCCTCATATCGTCAAATATGCCGACATTGCTATCACTGCCGACTGTTGGACTGATGTACGCGAAGATATTCTGTGAAGCTGCGGCCAACAATCGACGTCTAAACACCATTCAATTCACCAGCCAAGGTCATCGAAACATGACAATTCGTCGAGAGACAAACATTGCGAAAATCATGGCTTTTGCGTCATTGGTATTCTTTATCTTCTGGTGTCCGTTTGCCATTTCTAGCCTGCTAAAACACACTACAATTCACCCAATCATTATCGATATCTCACTGAGTTTATCAATGACATTTGCCATGTTTAATTCCCTTGTGAACCCAATAATATACTGTTGGATGAGGCGGGACTTTCGTCTCGCATTCAAGAAGTTACTTTCATCAATTGGCATCAGCAGAAGTGACAGACAACAACAGACCGTATCTCCCAACACTGACTCTGAACTTTGACCCACAGTCCTGTAATCGGACAGCTACTGTAACACAGTACACATCTGATTTAGCCTCCAACATCAGCCAACACGGAAATCATGGCCACATTACAATAAATTTTTGAACATTAATTTGTGAACCCGATCCATACTGTGGATAAACCTTTTTTCTTGGAAAAAAATAAATATGAGTGGTAAAAAAACCTACTAATGTTCCATATGTTATTGGGCTAAGGAAAATAATTTTCTTATACACAGTATGATGACGACTTAAATATGTTGTTACACATTCTTTTAAAGTCACTGTTTTTATTAAATTTTCGACCACATGGTCTTCATCAAAATACAGTGAAATCGCGATGGCTTGAAATGCCACAGGCCTGCATATTTTGTTCGAGTGATCGCATCTACTGTACCCGTCAGATTTAGGAAATAATGAAGCATAATAGAGTGTATGCATGTATTTATTCGCAGATTAACGTTATCATGTGAAATTAAATAAACTGTATTTAAATGTATTTACAAAACTGTCTTTATTTCAATTATTATCAAAGGAGAAAAGCTCCAGTATTTACTATAAATAGTGGCGCACATAATTAATGTCGCGGTGCTTGTGACGTCACTCGAAACAGTAGTATGGGTGGGCCCAGCTCAAATGATATTGTTATACGGCGCCCATAAACAATCGGGGAATCAGTCATGAATCGTAAAATGTTGCGATGCAACAAAACATGCATTTCTTAATGTGTGACCAGTGTAAATGCTGATCAACTTGCAGACTCCTGCAACTTGATATGGGTTTACTATTTCACTATAGTATTCATCATGAATAGCTGTCGAGGACGATTTAATGCTGCACTGATCGGAAATTCAGTAGAGCAAATCCTTTTGTCATGACCAGTCATCTCTGCCTAACTAGGAAGTACGGTATTATTAATGGGCGTTTTTCGTTGTAACTCCCGGGTAGCCACACGAATAACACGAGGATCACTAGAACGTGGGTTACTAGGGTTCAAACTCGACTTGAACCCGAGCAACGACTCTGGTTGTTCATGTGATACTTGGGTTACTCGAGTCTAAACCGTGAGTTACCACAAAAAACGACCAATGTATTACGACAGACTCTATTAAATGCGCCAAGTGGCCGAAGCCCAGAATATTAAATAAATTGCTGTATATCGTTGATCGCAATCGACAACGTTAACGATCAAATTGCACCACTTTAAGCAATTAACTGTACTTGAAAAGAAACCACATTTCATAGACAGGTAGAGTGCGGCTCGGCCTTTGATCGTAATAAGTCGGACGCGGAGGTGTGAAAATTAGCCAAACACAAACTTCGACATGACTTTCGAGTCATCGTAAAACAAAATAGCGAGAAATGGGTCCACGGGACTTGAAAAATGTTTCGAGGGGTCGCATTTTTCGAGAAGCTGCATTTTGAGCCATCGCATGTAAATTACATTAAAACATATAGGGAAAATTATCGGGACCGCGATGCTATTTCGAGCGAGCACGTCATTAGGAGCCATCGCATTTCGAGCCATCGCGATTTCACTGTAGTGTGAAACTGTATTGGCAGTATTGGATATTTGCAAATTTAATAAAAGCAGTGACTTTAAAACAATGTGTATTAAATGTGCTTCCCTTCAGAGGTTATTGGAAATTACTATGTTGTTACATGCATGTGCTGAATCCACCTATTACAGAGACAAGTGTATTGGAAATGATTATTTTGCAATAATGTTACTTCTTCAGTTTTGATAAAATAAACTACAGCTAGGCAGAAACTACAGAGCTCCAGTTAAGGTGCGTAATTTGGAGGTAATTTTTTTATTTCTCATTCAAAAATGGCAAATTGGGAGTGCTTTAGAATCGTCTCAATGAGACGATTCTAAAGGATTCCCAACTTGCCATTTGTGATGAAGAATTAACAAAATTTCACCCCAAGTTGGTCAAATTACGCACCTTAACTGGAGCTCTGAAACTAGCATTTATTTTTTATAGAAGCATGGCATTTACAAAGCTGAAGAAAATTTTAATAGGTTTAGCACCGCATAGTCAAGTGACAAAGGTGTGTAGAATCAAATGTTAAACATTTCTGATGATCAGTCTATAGCCAGACAAAAATGTGCAATATAATTCATATTTATATTACAATGGCACAAAATCATCCAAAATAGTGGACATAAAATTCAAGGTTACCCAGGTGACGGACAAGGTCACTGGAATGACACTGGATGGATAGCTATCAATGTGAGGAAGCTATTTATGGAGTTTGGTAACGATGTGACTAAAGGATCAGGAAATATTCAACATTTGGTCGTATGTGAAGATCACAAAGGTCAAGGTCAGCTGAATTACACTGGTAGATATCCATCAATGTGAAGCAGCTATTGATGAAGTTTGGTGATGATCTGACTAACGGATCAAGAGATATTCAACATTTGGATGTACAGTCGAGCACCAGTATCTCGAAGTCGAAGGGAGCTCATCCATATAGTCGAGATAGGACTAGGTTCGAGATAGCGATGAAGTGACTTGGTCGAATATTTTCGCGAAAAATATGAAATCATTTTACCCATTACACCACGAGTAAACTCACAAATTAACTAATGACCAAAGGTAGGAAGATAATCAACATTACAAGGTGGCGTAATGACTCTCAGTGACTTGCGTAAATGACCAGCTTGATATGCTTAATGAATCGTGACAAACACTCAAATATATCCAGGTAGACTAATTAAGCAAACAACCTAAGGTAGGTTTGAATTTATTTTGTTTTGTTTGATAATATGTTTGGAAAATTAGTGTCAACCAAATTGATCTTGGCACTTAAGCACTTAAGCGATTTATCCAAGCGTTTATGTGATCGAGATATATAGCGAAGAAATTGTTAACGTATTTTTATATGGAGGTGACAGAATGAACAATCGAGATAGAAAACACATACGAGATAGGGCATGGTCGAGATAGCCAAGGAAATTTATATTAAACAAATAAGGATATAATTCGGGACTGTATTGAATCATCGAGATATGGGGATATCATCGAGATACTGATGTTCGAGATACCGGTTCTCAACTGTACATTGTACATACAAAATTATTGACATAAAGGTTCAACATTTTGACGTACATCCAAAATTATTGACACCACAGTTAAGGTCCCCAAGGTGAAGGTCACCCAAATAACACTGGATGGATGGCCATCAATGTGAGGAATCTATTGATGAAGTTTGATAAGGATCTGATTAACGGATCAGGAGGTATTCAACATTTGGACCTAGATCCAAAATTATTGACAGAAAGGTTAAGGTCACCAAGGTGAAGGTCAATGCCACCCGAATGACACTGGATGGAAAGCCATCGATGTGAGGAAGTTATTGATGAAGATTGGTAAGGATCTGACTAACGGATCAGGAAATGATTCTGAAACAGCAGACGACAAACAATTAAGATAGCGGTGTAAGGGTTAAATCTACCAGAACTCTTTACATGCTGGGAAAAAGCAGATGACAATTCGGTATACATGTACTTTCTTTTATTTCTCCCTGTAAATTTCATTAATTATGTCTTGGAATTTCATTAGAATTGAACCAATTGTAATGAAATTCCAAGACATATTTACAGAAAGAAATAAGAAATATACTCCTACTTCGTTAGCTGTTATTTTCAACACTCAAGTGTGCAAAAGAGATAAACCAGCTTTTCATTATCTTTTTTCAGATAAAGTTCATAGCATTACCAACCTCCAACGATGATAACAGAGAATATGACCTTGAATAGCTGGAACGTGACCTTCCTTCAGGACAACAGCAGCAGTAGAATGCCCACAGATGATGAACATTTACTGCATACTAGGAAAGTGTTTGACTACATCAACGCAGTTCTTATCTTAATTGCCTCACCATTAATCATTACTGGCAACGTTATGGTGATCGTGTCCGTGGTGAGGTTTCGACATTTACAAACAATCATGAACTTATTTGTTACAAGTCTAGCTTTTGCAGATGCCCTGGTTGGTGTACCAACAATTCCATTGTATGCTGCCGTCTACATAGACTCGGACCTATACCACAACAAATACACCTGCTTAACAAAATATGGTCTCGTTCTCATAAGTTGTGGTGCATCAATACTGAATTTGCTGCTCGTGACACTAGATCGGTTCATTGCTATCGTGTATCCATTACGCTACCAAAGCATTATGACAAAGCATCGGGCCAAATGCCTCATTTCTGGTGTATGGATATACGCAATCATCATTGGATCACTACCAATAATTGGTGTCAACACATGGGATACAAAGACCAACAACATTTGTGACTTTTTCAAGATTCTCCCATTTGCAATGAGCCTCATATCATCAAATATGCTGACATTGCTATCACTGCCGACTGTTGGACTGATGTACGCGAAGATATTCTGTGAAGCTGCGGCCAACAATCGACATCTACACACCATTCAATTCACCAGCCAAGGTCATCGCAATATGACAATTCGTCGACAGACAAACATCGCGAAAATCATGGCTATTGTGTCATTGGTATTCTTTATCTTCTGGTGTCCGTTTGCCATTTCTAGCTTGCTAAAACACACTACAATTAACCCAATTATTATCGATATCATAAAGAGTTTATCAATGACATTTGCCATGTTTAATTCCCTTGTGAACCCAATAATATACTGTTGGATGAGGCGGGACTTTCGTCTCGCATTCAAGAAGTTACTTTTCATCAATTGGCATCAGCAGAAGCGACAGACAGCAACAGACCGTATCTCCCAACACTGAATCTGAACTTTGACCCACAGTCCTGTAATCGGACAGCTACTGTAATCATGGCCACATTATAATACTTTTTTGAACATTAATTTGTGAACCCGATCCATACTATGGATAAACCTTTTTTTCTCAGAATTTTTTTAAATTTTATTTATGCATAGAAGTATATGTTGTGACCACTCATATGAACCGTCTCATCAAGACGGTTCAAATGAGTGGTAACAACCTATACATTGGAGAAGAAAAAATAAAATATGTGAGAAATAATTTTTTTTTTACTGATGTTCCATGTTATTGGGCCAAGGAAAATAATTTTCTTATACACAGTATGATGACGACTTAAATATGTTGTTACACGTTCTTTTAAAGTCACTCTTTTTATTAAATTTTCGACCACATGGTCTTTATCAAAATAGTGTGAAACTGTATTGGCAGTATGGGATATTTGAAAATTTAATAAAAAGAGTGACTTTAAAAAAATGTGTATTAACTGTGCTTCCCTTTGGAGGTTATTGGAAATTACTTAGAGGTTAATACGTGGCTTGTTTGATATCGGCCTAGGTATCGGCCCGAGGTAACTTTTACTTAGATTACTTAGATATCAATTTCAATATCAATCATCCGGCTGTTGTGATGATCCTATATTAAAATCTATACCGTTATCCATGATTGAATGATGAAATACAGAGCCTACAAGTTTAAATTCCCGGCATCTGTCAAAATTTACGCAGCTGATAAAGTAAACATACGCAATGCGCATGCCCAAAGGAACTGGTTTAATACGTGCGCGAGACATGGTATCGGACTGGAAACGGCGGTATCAGACTAGTAACGATGGTATCAGACTGGAAATGGCAGTATCAGACTAGAAGTTTCAGTATCAGACTGGAAAACACGCCGTATCAGCCTGGACTGTGTATGTTATTGCTGTAGGCAAATACAGGCAATTTCTAGGCAAAAATTGATATCTAAGTAATAATATGTTGTTACATGCATGTGCTGAATCCACCTATTACAGATACAAGTGTATTGGAAATGATTATTTTGCAATAATGTTACTTCTTCACTTCTTCACAGTTTTGATAAAATAAACTACAGCTAGGCAGAAACTACAGAGCTCCAGTTAAGGTGCGTAATTTGGAGGTAATTTTTTTATTTCTCCATCAAAAATGGCAAGTTGGGAGTGCTTTAGAATCGTCTCGATGAGACGATTCTAAAGGATTCCCAACTTGCCATTTTTGATGAAGAATTAACAAAATTTCACCCCAAGTTGGTCAAATTACGCACCTTAACTGGAGCTCTGAAACTAGCATTTATTTTTTATAGAAGCATGGCATTTACAAAGCTGAAGAAAATTTTAATAGGTTTAGCACCGCATAGTCAAGTGACAAAGGTGTGTAGAATCAAATGTTAAACATTTCTGATGATCAGTCTATAGCCAGACAAAAATGTGCAATATAATTCATATTTATATTACAATGGCATTATATCCTTGTACGCATCTCAGTTTTTCCGTCAAAACTGATTTCGAAAAAAACATTACCTTTTCTGCAAATAATATAAAAAATTGACAAAAATGTCAGACCACATGCAGAATTAAATTCTGCAAGTGCTCCGTGCTTTCTGTAAATTTTCCACATCATGGACATGCTTTTCTAAATCAATATTGGCAAATAGCGGTGACAGTCTGAGTGAGGTACCCCATCGAAATGTAATCTGCATAATTGGGGTATAATTGATTGATTGATTGATTGATTGATTGATCAGACAGGAATGTACCATGAGGGCGTTTCACTATGTCTCGCTTTCCGCAAGCGGGCTCGACAAAAAACATGGTTTGCCAGCACTTCAGAATCATTTCCAATGGAAATGATTCTGAAGTGCTGTCAAAACATGTTGTAAATTATTCTAAAGTGCTGTCAAAGCATGTTTTTGGTGATAAAAATGGAAAATAAACAGCAGATGACAAAAAAATTAAGATAGCGGTGTAAGGGTTAAATAGATCAAATGAATGCAGGGTGTTCACAGAATTTGTTTGCCACAGAAATCAATCCCTGTTATTTCCCTGATTATATTTTTGTCACTGGCAAATGTATTGGCCATGTTGTACATTTGATTGTATTGATAAGTAAATGTTATACAGCTTCAAAAATAAATTGCTTTTTAAAATTTTAGTTACTGGCCAAAAAAGTCAAAATCCCTTAATATCTTCCCCCGATGGATGGGCTGTGGCCCAGGGGTTAGAACACCAGACTTCCAATCCGGAGTTTGTGGGTTCAAACCTCGCCTAGGGCATCAAAAATACTTTCATAGTATTTCCATCCCATTGGTCTGTCGGATGAGGCTTTAAACTGTAGATTGATGGATTTATGTCCATTCAACAACAAGGTCATATACAGATGGGAATGCACATGTTTCAGCACCGAGACACAGTGTCCTGATATGGTGCCAGGCACCATTACTGCACTGGATCACTTGTCTCTAGGTGTGAATCCCAGTAAGGTAGTTCTTAAGGATGGATTCATCGTTAACCATTGCATTCTGAATACACCTTTGTGTGTATACAAATATTGAAATATATTTCGTTCTATTTTTCTTATTTCTCAACCAAAATACAGGTTGTGACCACTCGTTTGAACCGTCGGAGACGATTGAAATGGTGGTCACCACATATACTTCTGACGAGAAATTAAGAATTTATTTAACATTTTCCATCAGAATGTAATGATGCATCATCCCAACACCCACATATAGCAGTGTGTCGGACATCCGTGGGTGACTGGTCACCATGTAAGGTCTGGGTCTCCGTATATATGTGTATCAGTAGCCTATTTCACCAACATTGCAAAGTATACTTATCTAGCAAAGTATACTTTGAGGGAGAAATTTTCAATTTTAGGATAAATTTATTAATTTGTATTATACTGAATTTATTACATTATCACAGCCATTTTGGCTGTGATAATGTAATAAATTCAGTATAATAATTCTGCATACTTTTAATCATCAAATACATGCAGTTGTTAGTTCTATATGAAATAATGCATTTCAGGAAAAATAAATGATTACTCCCTCAAAGTATACTTTGCTAGAAAAGTATACTTTGCAATGTTGGTGAAAACGGCTACAGGTGTACGTGCATATCACTTTTATTTGTATGCAAATATCAAATATATTCAGCTCTATTTTTCTTATTTCTCAACCAAAGTATATGTTGTCACCACTCATTTGAACCGTCTCGATGAGATGGTTCAAATGGTGGTCACCATATATATTTTTGATGAGAAATAAAATCGGAATGTTATGGGTTATGATATGCATACCCTCACATTGTCCAAACACCCACACATACCTGTGAGTTGACATCTGTGGGTGACTGGTCACCATGTAAGGTCTGGATTTCCGTATATGTGTGTATCAGGTGTTGTTGTAGCCGGCAGTATTGCAGAAATAGCCGCTGGTCAATGTCCAGCTTATCTCCCCCTGTAAATACACATAAACTCTAAACATTGCTGCCAATCTCTGGTATCAAATTTAGAGCTGCAAGTGGAAAAGGCCACAGCAAATGCTGTTCAACAGCTGGACCGACAAATACATGTTTGCAAAGTAAAACATATTAATTAATTGGACCTTGACCTTGGGCAAGGTGACCACGTGAGTGCAATCTAGATTGCAAGTATGGATGATGATCCAGACAAGAACAAGAAGACAACGAAGCTCACCTGTTAGCAGCCAAGAGTCATAGGTGGAACTGGTAGCCGGATAATTATCAGTATTGTATGAATGCACAGGTTGATCTGGATCTACACTGGTCGCAAAACACATAAGCCCCATTTCTTCAGTCACAGCCACATTTGTGGCTGTGACTGGAGAAATGGGGCTTATGGGATTTGGGACCAGTGTAGCTCCTGATCAAATAACACACTCCTAGAGCTTGGTAACAATCTATATTGCTTGTTAGCAGCATGGCAGCTGTTTCATTGATGGAATGGCGAACAGTGCAGGTCCTGATCAGACTGTGCGGATGCACAGGCTGATCTGGATCAACACTGGTCCCAAAACCCATAAGCCCCATTTCTCCAGTCACAGCCACAAATTACAATGCCATCAGTCAATTAAATATCTCAGTAAGAAAGGACTTATGGAATTCGCCCAGCGTGGTCACCAACATCAAGTTTTCTAAATCTGTATGTGGGGGGGGGGGTGAAAGAGCTGTCACAGAATGATGAAGGATCGTCCAGGTGAATGCATGTGTTAAATATGGCGACAGTCCATGAAAGAAAAAAGAAATTACCTCATCTACCTCAATGTTAAGTTGTGTGTACATGCTAAGCCTGTGACCTTGACCAGTTGCGACTGAAGGTCACAGCATGATAGAGGATCATCAGATGAATGCATGTGTGAAATATTCCAAAATTCATTGAAAGGAAACAAAAACAAAACAATATTTTTTCCTTAACGTTAAGATTTGTGAAGCCTTTGACTGTGACCTTGGGATTACAGGGAGGTCGGAGTGTCATGAATGTATCACATGACAGAGGACAATCACATTCATGTGTGAAATATGACGACATTCAATGGAAGGAAAAGGAAACATAACTTACAATAACTTTTCCTCAATGTTAAGTATTGTGAGTGCAGTCAGTGACCTTGGGGTAACTGGAGGTGAGAGGGTCATGGATTTGTCACAGCGTGATAGAGGGCAGTCAAAGGAATGCATGTGTGAAATATCAATAATTTCTATCAAAGGAAACAGGCGTTATAAGAAATTTACCCCAACATCAAATTGTGTGACCTTGACCTGGGTAATACTCAGGGTCAGAGGGTCATGGATTTGTCACAGCGTGATAGAGGGCAGTCAAAGGAATGCATGTGTGAAATATCAATAATTTCTATCAAAGAAAACAGGCATTATAAGAAATTTACCCCAACATCAAGTTATGTGACCTTGACCTGGGTAATACTCAGGGTCAGAGGGTTATGGATTTGTCACAGCGTGATAGAGGGCAGTCAAAGGAATGCATGTGTGAAATATCAATAATTTCTATCAAAGGAAACAGGCATTATAAGAAATTTCCCCCAACATCAAGTTGTATGACCTTGACCTTGGTAATACTCAGGGTCAGCGTGTCATGGATTTCACAGAATGATAGAGGACCATCATGTGCAAATGAATTTGTGATATATCAGTAACTTCTGTCAAAGAAACAGAAATATGTGTGGATACCGACGCCGCTGCCAAGGGTATGCCATTAGCTCTTCTGCACTTCCAGGCGAACTAAACATTGGCAGAGTTTGTGCTTCTTAGATTTGACATGAAAATAACAAGGCAAAACTAAACAATGTGACGTTGCAATGCAAGTTATTTGTGATTTTAAAAATTTGGTAACCTATTTATACTACTTGTTTATAAAGAGGAAGAAAGATAAGTTGCTGAAATGCAAATGTTATAAACCATTTCAATGGAGACAATAGAACATACCAAGCACATTGAGCCTATGTGTACAGGCGGCCAGCACCGCCCCATGGAACCTGGGAGTGAGGTAGTGGGTGGCCAGGATGCGGTCCACTCCCTGCTGAGCGATGTTCGATATGCGGATATTCAGCAGTAGGTCTTTCACACTTGCCTCCAGCTCATCTGTTGATAATTAATATTAATCAGGCAAGGGCAGGAAACATGTAGGAAATGAAATGAATGGGGTTTAACGTCCCAACAGCTATTAAAGGTCATATAGGAACAGGACCACAGTTTAAAGTCTGTCGGACCGACCTGTGGGATTGAAATACAGTATCCCTCCAAACTGAACCGACTCTAAAACGGAATTCTCGCTAAAACAAACGGACGATCAAGTCCCGAATTCTCTGCTATATAAACACATTGTTTTTTACCCCTCTAATCCGAAACCCCTCTATTCCGTAATCCGAACGACATTTCAAGTCTCAGAACGTTGTTTCAGCGACAAAAAAAACGAAAACTGAACAACTCTGTCACCTGTCATGTCTCTATCAAAGAAATACGGCACTGTCAATGTCAATTGGGTGTCAAAATCACAATCTCAGGTGAGCCATTTTGTGAATAATTAATGAGGACCAACAGTCTCAATCCCGGAAGCGCTTAATCTAAGACTTTAGATGCTATATCAAGCGTCGCGCATATTCAGATCACACTCGGTAACAGTCATTGTCTTGCTGCCGACAGACTGTGTTACCATTTTTGTAAAGTATTGACAAGTATTCACGCATAGAAACTTTATGACATGTGCGATTAGTGTAGCCCTGGATTCGCCTGCGCAGACGCACACTCAGATCAGTACCGGTATTCTATGGTTTACGACTATAGAACGTGTATTCAGGTAATACCGTATAATAGCAGCGACCGCTATGTCTACTTTGAAACCTAATCAATGAAAATTGAATACACACTACCATTACCTGTTACGAAGGAGAGACATAACTTAAAATCATTGATGAAGGTAATTACGCTAGCATACTTCACAATTTAATTATTCTCAGATCAAATTGTGCGACTATAATCAAGAAACTGGACATAATTATTTAAAACAATTTTGTACATATGCTTGCTATATGGTTATATGGTACACAACACACATGGACAGAATTGATGATGCTTTTATATCTTGCCTTATTTCTCACTAAAAACATGGTTTAACAGCACTTCAAAGTGCTGTTAAAGCATGTTGTAAATTATTGTAAAGTGCTGTCAAAGCATGTTTTTAATGATAAAAATGGAAAATAGAAAATAAACAGCAGACAACAAAAAATTAAGATAGCGGTGTAAGAGTTAATATTGATGAGTTAAGGTTTATAGGAAACATTCAGAAATTCTGAGGCTTGCCTAGGAATTCCTACTGTTTTGGAGCCAAGCCTGATAAAAGAGTCAATTGGATGATAGACAATACAAGTATTTTTATATTAATCAGGGCCCGGTTGCTCAAAACCTCTGTTACCTTAACACTGTTAAATCCTTAGCAATGCTAAGGATTTAACAGTCTGTTAAGCTAACAGAGGTTTTGAGCAACCGGGTCCTGAATGATGATGCTAGGAAACAGGTAGGAATTTCCGAACTTGCGAAGGAACAGCTACTGATTCTGAACAAAGCCTGGTAAAAGGGATAAGACAATCAGCTGATAGAGAATAACAGCATTTTAATATTACGGTGCTGTCGGTGATTTCGCACAGCTAAGGAAACAATAACATAACCGATCTTAAATATCACATATTCAGACCTACAACTTTATAATTATGCATAATAACTCGCCATTTCACCGTATTTCTACTAAATAGCATGCAATAAAACAAAGTGCAATGATGTAAACGACCGCCATTTTGGGTATTCCATGAAAATCTGGATGTCCGTTGTACTTGCGCAGTGCGATTTTAGTGATGTCAGTTAATTATATTTGTCTATGGTGGCCAATACGCGCCAACATGAGTGTCAGTTCTACGTTCAGAGAAGGGGGTCAATTAGTCAGTAAGTGATAAATTACAGTCGGGGAACAAATTAATGTCAGTATAACACATCCAGCGTAGATTAATATTACCCAGAGTACCGGTACTCAAAATACTATGAAAAATAAATAAGACACGTTTGTGCTTACATACATTGAAAATTTCGTCAGCTGTTCCTACAATAATGGAATGCATTCTATATATTTTTCCATACGGCAAAGCCTCGTTTCGGGGCTTATGTGCAGGATCATATTTTATTCATAAGTACATGTACATACAATCAAATACAATCGAGTTACCCGTTAATTAGCCATTACTCATTTACAGCTGGGGGACTGAAGCAGTGTTGATTAAAGTGTCTAGCTCAAAGACACAACGCATGCCTCGAACCCACGACTGAAAAATCAGCAGTCCGAAACAACAAATATTGTATAAAGTATTTCCCGTACCGGACTCGCTGCTGTGTTCCTTCAGGGTGAGCTTGAGCTTCTTCAGCAGGTGCATGTCCCTCACCCGCTTGTTGTTCTTGTCACTGTAACACACACAAGTCATAATAGGCCATACCAAGTTCGTTCTCCGTTAACCCTTAGCATGCGGGAAACGTAAATTGTCGTCTGCTGTTATTTTATATTTTATCTTCTTACTCGATAAAAACATGTTTTGACAGCACTTTAGAATCATTTCCAATGGAAATGATTCTAAAGTGCTGTCAAATAATGTTTTTGATGATGGAAAATAGAAAATCAACTGCAGACGACATAATTTAATTCAGCATTGAAAGGGTTAAGCATCTGCGTGCGGGTATGTTTTGAGAGGGGTTCTGTAAAAAAAATAACTCTGTATGCTATTTCACACTATTCACTGGAGAATATGAAGATTGTGGACTTGTCCAAGTTTAATATAAGAATAACAAATTTAAATTTATGCTAAAAACTTTCTCAACCCTTTTGCACACCACAAACGTAATATTTAATTTAGATTCATCATGCTAAAGTGTCTCATTAGTCAGTAAGTATTCAGTCAAGTGCAACTAGTTAATTGATAAAAGCGTATCTAAACATGACAGAAATGTAGCTGTGACTGGAGAAATGGGGCTTTGCAACCAGTGTAGATCCAGATCGGCTTGTGCAACCGCACAGCCTGATCAGGACCTGCATTGTTCGACATTCCATCATTGAAACACCATAATGCTTCTAACAAGTAATACAGGTTGTTATTAGGCTACAGGAGTGTGCTATTTTATCAGGATCTACACTGGTCACAAATCCTGTAAGCCCCATTTCTCTAGTCACAGTCACAAATACGTTTGGTGTATCTTATGTTTTTTGTCGTCTGCTATTTTTTATCACCAAAAACATGCTTTGACAGCACTTCATAATCATTTCCATTGGAAATGATTCTGAAGTGCTGTCAAACCATGTTTTTATTGAGAAATAAGGCAAGATATAAAAGCAACAGCAGACGACAATTGTTGTGTTTGTTTGTTTGTTTATTGGTGTTTAACGGCCTATCAACAGCTAAGGTCATGTAAGGCCAGGCAAACGGGTTCGATTCCATTTTAACCTGCTGCATTGGGGGGAAAATCCCAAAATCAGAACGGAATATTTACATCAAGAACAAATATATTCAGCCCTGAAATTAGAATAACCCGACCTGGTGCCAGGTACATGATGGCCCAAATCCTACAGCAATACCTTAGTGCCAGATGAAAGGGAACCTCGACAGTTCTAACGGAGCCATCAATGTTCATCAGTGCCACCTGGAAGGCCTTGACCTTCACCCCTCGACAGGTCACGTTGTTCAGTCCCATGATGCCATAGTCAAGATGGACGAGTTTGCAGTGCTTGCTGACGTTGAAGGCTGCAACACGTGGGCCGTTACCCGCCATCCACACCTAAAGAATTAAGGAAAGAGAATCGGCATTGATCATGTACATCGACTAGATACGCATATCCGGTTTACAACTACAGGCGGATCTGTAGCCTATTTCATCAAAATTGCAAAGCATACTTATCTAGCAAAGTATATTTTGAGGGAGTAATCATTTATTTCCCCCGAAATGCATTATTTCATATAGAACTAACAACTGCATATATTTGATGATTAAACATATGCAGAATTATTATACTGAATTTATTACATTATCACAGCCAAAATGGCTGTGATAATGTAATAAATTCAGTATAATAAAAATTAATAAAGTTATCCTTAAATTGAAAATTTCTCCCTCAAAGTATACTTTGCTAGAAAAGTATACTTTGCAATGTTGATGAAATAGGCTACTGGATCTACATAGGTTCCATAACTTGTAAGCCACATTTTTCCAGCCACAGTCAATATTATCATCATGGCTTATGCATAAGCAAAGCAATAATTCGCCTCAATCAACACACGTTGGCTTCTTGACTAGTGTAGTGCCTCCAATCATCCTGCATATTCACAAATACGGCACGATGTTCACTTGGGAAATCATTCATTTTGGCTCCATGCTTACATCTGTAGCAGGTTTTATGAGAGTACTCGCTAAACACGAGCTATGCTAACAGGTCAAAGACTTCACAAGCCTCTTATTGTCTTAGCAGGTCGCACATTTCAACAGTACATTTATGGAACTGTGAATCAGTGTGGCTCATTAGGAACATGCTTTACCACTAGACTATCCAGTCAATACTCAGGGAAGTGATATATATCAAGCCACAATTTGTCTAATCGTTCCAATTTACCTTGACAATACCCCATCATGTAGAGTTTATATCAAGCTCCAATTTGTCTAATCGTTTGCCATGTTACCTTGACAATACCCCGGTAAGTGGTGTACATATCCAGCCCTAATTTGTCTAATTGTTTCCCCGCTACCTAGACAATACCCTGCAAGTAGTGTTTACTGTGTATATATCAAGCCCCAATTTGTCTAATCGTTTCCCCGTTACCTCGACAATGCCGCGGCGGGCGGCGTAGATAACGAGGAACTGGGCGATGCGACTCTGTGTGTTCCGTGACCTCCGCTGACCCTCCTCCTCACGCACCTCTATCCACCCCAGCTGGGCGCCACGGTAACCTGCCATAGGTGCAATCATGTAACATATATTTCATTGAATGGGCTTTCTGGGTGTATTAACTAGACATTATGCTTGTAAAACATGGATACGCTCCCGTGGCATACTGGAGAAACTCTTAATACAAACTTTTTGACTTTTCGACATAAATGTACACGGGCGGACGGATGGATAGAAGTATAGCATGAAGTATCCTGAATATATGCCAAGTGGTATATGACTTATGATCCAGTAAAGGATCTGAACCAACAAGGTAAACCTTTCATCAAAGGGAAATAACTTCAAACGTACAAAATCCAGAGTAGTCTTTCTTGGACGCGACACGTTTCTAGGTTTTGATTTATACATGTGTGAAGTATCATGAAAATATGCCAAACGGTATATACAATTTACAGACTTAAACACACAAGGAACATTTGTGTAACAAACTGACACACAGAGAACAAAATAATGTGCCCAAAAGATTTTATAAGCACAGGCACAGGAAATTGATGGCCACAATAGCCATAAGCCACATTTCTCCAGACAAAGATTTACAGCAACAAAGTTACTGGCGTACCTTTCCACATGCGAACAGCCAAGCCGCGGTCCACATCAATGAGCATTATGCGGCCAAAGCTGTCCGTGGTCGCGGCATACATGTTGTTTGGTGACAGTGAAATGCTCAAACCTTCACGACGTGTATCTCTCAGCCCAAACCTACAACAGGTAACACATGTACAGGAAGGTGAAAGGTTTTAAGGTACCAGCATCAGCTAAGGTCATGCTGTGATCAATGTAGCTCCTGATCAAATAGCACACTCCTGTAGGCTGATAACGATCTATACTGATAGTTCGAAGCATGACATGTGCTTCACAGATGGAATGGCAAATGGTGCAGATTCTGGGGACACTGTTAACAGATTAACACTGTTTTCTTGTAAACAATAATTGGATTTACATTTATTGAGCATAGGCTGCATATGCAGCCTATGCTCAATAAATTTAAATCCACCAATTGAAATCTACAGACGATCCTAAATTTGTACTTACGAACATTTTAGTCGTACGATGTTTAGTGAAACGGCCCCCTGGATCATGCTGATCCGGATCTACACTGGTCGCAAAACCCATAAGCCCCATTTCTCCAGTCACAGCCAAATATAGTGATGGTATATTGGTTCAAAGTCTCACCTGAAAGACTAGTGTGATGGAATTACTATGTTTGTTTGTTTGTTTGTTTATTGGTGTTTAACGGCCTATCAACAGCTATTAAGATCATGTAAGGCCGGGCAAATGGGCTCAATCCCGTTTTAACCTGCTGCATTGGTGGGAAAATCCCAAAATCAGAACGGAATATTTACATCGAGAAAAAATATATTCAGCCCTGAAATTAGGATAACCGGACCTGGTGCCAGGTTCATACCACACCAAAGTCACTTCCCCTAAAATAGGATTACGAATAATCGTAATACTCACATAAGGGGTATAACCAGATTCAACTGTCACATACAAAATGCCAAAGACGTATGTGAGGGCCAAACCAGGTCTCCAGTCGGACTTCCCATCGCATGCTCCCACCTGCCACCCACGGAATTACAATGAAAATATTTTTGATGCTTAAGGCGGGTATTGAACCTTACCTTTTGGCTATCAACCCAATCCTTTTATTTTACCTCAAATGTTGATGGGTTTCTCTATCAAGTAAAATAAATATGTCCAACAGAAATTAAACAACATTTTGCTTCATATTGTACACACATAATGGTGTCGGGGCATGCAAACAAACAAGAGTACTAATCACAATAACGCAAACCTCCACCGAGAAACAAATATGTGGGCCGTGGGCCGACAGTAGATGAAATTCAAACATTTTCTATTTAGCGTGGTCTTACCTGAGAGGCAGGGGTGTAGCTGGTTCAATTTTTGGCTGCCTTTCCTGGTCATCGGTTTTGTTTTTCCCGCCAAAACTGAGCCAGCCGCTGGCCGCAGATATAAGGGCGGATTTCAACTTATTGGCCACCGCAAACGCAACTTCGGACAATATCGGCTGTGCTGAGCCCTGAAATATACAGCAGTGGGTAAGAAAATATTATGTGTGTCATGTATGTTCTCCATTTAAATTAGAAACATTCTCTGTATTGTGTACAATGGAACCCCTCTAAACCGGACACCCTGGGAGGTCCACAGGGTGTCCAGTTTAGAGGCGTTCCACTGTAATTAAGCACCCGGTGACCAATTTCTGTCATTTTTAGTCATGGACAATGAAATAAATTACAATAATTCCAGCACAAAAATATTTACACAATTCCCTAACATTTGATTGGCCCGTAGCAAGTCTCTGTCCAAAATTTATATCCCAGTAAACTCCCACACCAAACTACTTTCCGTAACCGTGAGGCGCAGCTAAAATAATTCTTAAGAAAACGGAAAATAAACACATTTTCTTGATGAATTTATTTCAAATGCTGGAATTATAAGGAATGAATGGCCTTTTTGTTGAATTTATCGGGGATATAAACTTGGAAAAGTCGCGGGAATACTGGACGAGGCCTTCCGGCCTTCGTCCAGTATTCTCGCTACTTTTCCAAGTTTATACCCCGATAAATTCCACAAAAAGGCCATTCATTCCTATATTGAAACCCATATAAAACTAGAGTGTCCGGGTTAGAGGGGTTCCACTGTATACTCTATCATGATTTATCACATATAACTATCCGACTACAAAACAAACCATGTTTGTGACTGAATCACTCCCAAATAATCCTGTTCATTAGCAGTCTAGCCATGCATACATGGATCATCAGTAAGTCAATGTGGCGTTATCCTGCTACTTGCAAAACTGTGTCAACTGACAGTTCAACGGGAACAATAGATTTTTGTTCACAGTAAATATTCACAAAACCTGTTTTCATTGCTTTATGTCACCATATTCACCCTTTCACCTCTAAGGAACTGTACTGGATTTTGATATTGTTAATTTTGCAACCAATCTAATCGTAACAAAATTATTTTCAGACTAGTCCGTTTATGAAAAAGGGGGCGTTTTTGTTCTAAAAAAATATGAGAATTACTTGCAAAATGTGCAGATCCTGATGAGACGGCTCGTCACGAGCCGGCTCATCTGGATCTACACGTTTTGTCAATACCACTATACAGGCATGTGGTGTTGAAAGGGCTAACACAAAGAGCACGACTGTAGTCAATGTCATTAGGGCTACTACTGGTCACAAATGTCACAAGGTCTATTTTGCCACGAGATGGTACATTTGTGGCCCTGACTGGTGAATTGGGGCTTATGGCATTTCTGGTCAGTCTATACCCTGAACTACTAACACATTACTAGAAATCTTTCTGTTTGTTAGAAACAGGACAGGTGATTTATTGTCTGAATAACAAACAGTGTAGGTCCAGCTCAGATACATGGGGCTTATGGGTTTTGCGACCAGTGTAGATCCAGATCAGCCTGTGCATCCGCACAATCTGATCAGGATCTACACTGTCCGCAATTCCATCAATGAAACATCGGTCATGTTTCTAACAATGAATATGTATCGTTATCAGGCTACACGAGGGTGCTATTTGATCTGGATCTAGACAGGTCACAAATCCCATAAGCCCCATTTCTCCAGTCACAGCCACAAATGTGGCTGTGACTGAAGAAATGGGGCTTATGGGTTTTGTGACCAGTGTAGATCCATACCAGTCTGTGCATTCGCATAATATTAATAATTATCTGGCTACAGGAGTGTGCTATTTGATCAGGATCTGCATTGGTCACACATCCCATAAGCCCCATTTCTCCAGTCACAGTCACATATAACAACAAAAGTTACCTCGACGGCATAGAAGAAGCCCAGATATGGCCCCATGCCCGACATGAGGTACATGTTGGCGGCGGGCGGGGTGGGGCGGATCGTGGCATTGTGGCTCGCCATAGACTCCAGCACCATCTGGTCAAATGGATTTGGGGTGTGCACACCTGTAACATACAGACATACACATGACAGAGCTCTAGATATTTGTATCTAAAGAGTATTATACCCCCAGATATCAAATTGAATGCGTATTTTACTTTTACAAATGTATTATTGATTTTCTTCCTTATTAAATAGGGAACAAATGATAATTTTTTTTTTTTCTTTTTTAGAAATTCACTTATTTGAGCTGCAAAAAGAAAACACGGTTTGCTTTTTACAGTTCAACTATTTTTAAAGTACATTTTCAACTTTAATACTGTATGTTCACTACTCCATTTGAAAATCAATGCGTATTTTCACATTGCTGTGACTATTTGTACTCCCACTTTTGATAATCAATGCGTTTTCTGCTAAAATAAGTGCATAAAATATGCCAATACGCACCTTATGTGGAGCTCTGACATGCGCTGTGATGTGATACAACAAGACTTAGTTCTAATGACATGCCACTTTATTGGATATAATTACAGGCACCGAGCTGCACATTGACCAGAATTTTTAAAAACAAATTTCCCAATATTTCGTTAATTTTCGCTTGATTCGCCACAATTGTTATGATTACATTGTGCCACTGGCAAAGGTGCATTTGATTCTATAGCTATATAAATGCCATACAATTCCGTAAGAAGTTTGGTTTTTAAAATTTGAATCACTGGCCAAAGAGTTTGGGCTATTTTAACAAATTCCTGATTCTTCACAACCCTCGCAATTCTAACATATTTATTGGAATCACCTTATAAACTTGCTGTCAAAATATATTATCCTGGTATACTATATGTACTTCACAATAAAAATAACAGTCCTCCAATACCGATGTGTATATATGACATGTGCTTATTCAAATTAATTAAAATAATGTTTAAACCAATAAAGATAATAAGCGGCCTCATTCACACTTACCGCTGGTATGACAGTCTACGATGGTTTCCTGACCCTGGGGGCCCCACTTCTTGTAGGCCAGGGGCGGGGGCTGCAGGCTCGCCTCACCACTTGCAGTCGCTGACCGAGGGTAAAAAATTATTTATTTAATTAACTCATTTTCATGCTGAAGATTCATCATTTTTCTTACGAAAAATATTTTCTTTATTTCCTCTCTAAAGTATATGTTGTTATCACTCATTTGAACCGTCTCGCCGAGACGGTTCAAATGAGTGGTAACAACATATACATGTACTTTCATGAAGATATAAAAAAAACAGATAAAAATTGGTTGAACATGTTGATACATGTGTAAAGCATCCCGCATGAAGTGGGTTAATGGCGTTTAACAGCCTGTCAACAGCTAAGATTATTTCAGGCTGGGTTAACATGGTTAAATCCCATATTTCACCTGTTATAATTGGGATGGAGGATAAGTAACACAATTTGAAGTCTCACACAATAGATTGGCGGGATGGCAAATGATGTTACAGTTCACGGAAATGTTATGGCTTATCACTCCTTGAGACATTTCTAATAGGAGTGAAAACTATATACCCCTCGGCATACTTTGTAATGCTGGGGGTAAAATTAAGATTTTTTTTTTATTTATATTGGGAAATCATTAGTTACTATGATTGATTGATTGGGGTTTTACACCCATTCAATGCCATATATAGACGAGGTGTTGTTATGGGTCTAGATGCGATCCCGATCACAACAATAATTAATCAGTAACACTTATGGAGGATGTACTCCACTAAAACTGGCAAATGCAAATTTCTTTTGTCATTTGACCTTGACCAGCACAAGGGCTGCATGGGTGGGCTATACAGTGGAATGAAAATATGGATTGGATGATGACAAATAAGTATATGAAGTTTCAAGCCAATAAAATTTACGGTAGGTAACAGAGATAGTAGCTGAAAACACTTAACACAAACATCAAACACACAGACAGACAGACAGACAGGTTGGCGACTACATTTACCAAGAAAATGTTTTCGGTACCCGACAATATACCCAGGGATTCCGCTGGCAATCGCCACTTTCACAATTGGCGATAAAAATAAACAATTTTTGTTTCAAGTGGCGATTTTTTTATTTTCCCCAGCGGAATCCCTGTATACCCACCTCTGGCCACCTGGTTCCTGCATGCCTTGAGGGCCTGGAACAAACTGAAGCCATCGATGGTCACCAGCGCCCGCAGGTATAGGATCAGCACCTCCTCATGCTGCAAGACCAATGGAACTTATGCAGTAGAACTTGTCTAAACCAGACACCTCTCTGAGTTATTGTGGATTCATTAATTTATCTGTAACAATATTTTGTGTGCAGGGCGGGAGAATTCACTGAATTACAGTGGAACCTCTCTAAACCAGTAGCCAATTTAATCAAAATTGCAAAGTATACTTATCAAGCAAAGTATACTTTGAGGGAGAAATTTTCAATTTAAGGATAAATTTATTAATTTTTATTATACTGATTTTATTACATTATCACAGCCATTGTGGCTGTGATAATGTAATAAATACAGTATAATACAAATCATCAAATATATGCAGTTGTTAGTTCTATATGAAATAATGCATTTTGGGGAAAATAAATGATTACTCCCTCAAAGTATACTTTGCTAAATAAGTATACTTTGCAATTTTGATGAAATCGGCTACAGACATGCTGGGGACCTCCCAGGGTGTCTGGTTTAGAGAGGTACACTGTAATTGGGTGTGATTTTACAATGGTTTGCGCATGTTTTCAGTTGTAGTGCTCGAGATCCGGACCAACACTAAAACCACAATACTCTGATATGGTAACAGGCACTCTTATTGCACCTGGCCTGTCAGAATCATGGTTAAGACACGATGCGAGGTAGGCATGGATTCATCGTTTACCCTCGAAATTTCCCAATACACTTATTGAAATATAACGTGATTTAACCCTTTCAGCCACACGGGCCATAATTCCAATATTTACAAACACTGTTGATCCAGATGAGCCGGCTCGTAGTCAGAATCTGCAGTGTTTGACAGTAATTTAAGATTTTATTTATATATACACCCATATTTGCATGAATGAAATGGTCAAAACACTAAAATAGAAGTCTATGTCAGATATGTAGGGGTGAAAGTTTTGACGTCAGTTTGATTGGTCAGTTCCAGTAGAGGGGACCCCACGTACCTTCTCAGCCACACCCAGGTAGCGAGGCGGCACGTACGTATTACACTTCAGTTTCTGGACTGGTTCTATGTGCAACTTCTGGGACAGGAGCAGTGTGCCAGTCTGCAGGTGTAAATGTATCATGTGACCAAGAGGTGTACTGTTATAACCCTAAGTATTTGGACACCATTTGTTTTGGGAAACCCCTAGGGGTTTCCCAAAACAAATTGTGTCCAAATATAGTGTTATTGTGATAAACCAGTACAACCATACAAACCCTAAACATTGGGACATTCTTTGTTGTGGGAAACTGGACATTAAGATTTGATTCCTAGAATAAATTGTGACCAAATATTACGGTAATCAATATATTCAGTGAATAATGATTAATCTTTACACATTGACATAAAGTTTCTTGTCTGATGCTTTTCAAGTGTGTGACCATTCATCAACAATGATATACCTGTAATGTATGACCATCAGCCAATCAGATTGCGTGATGTTTATAGAGTGCATTAGAATATTTATTTCATGTTGATATCAAGAAGTTTTATATCACATTTTTGAACATGTTGATGAATCTTGTACTGACATATACAATATCTGTTAGAGAATACCAGGCAAGTAGTAATGTAGTAATTTTGAACCATTAAAAGGAATTCATAGTGACATAGCCAAACGTGATAAATTTGGTATCCAAATAACTATGAGAAAAATGTATTCTATACACCAGATAAAGGTTTACGTCTCCATCAAATCTATCTGTAAACTGTATCAATAATATACAGAAACCTCACACTGTACACATACATATAGGTAGGTAGTCATAACTAAATGTGGCTGTGACTTGAGAAATGTGACTTATACGATTTTTGACCAGTGTAGCTCCTGAACAAATAGCAATCTCATGTAGCCTGAAAACGATCTATATTGCATGTTAGAAGCATGGCAGGTTTTTTGTTTTTTGTTGAAGGAATGGCGAATAGTGCAGATCCAGATCAGACTGTGCATCACTGTGCAGATGCACAGTCTGATCTGGATCTACACTGGTCGTGAAAACCCATTTCTCCAATCATAGCCCCATTTTAAACAAGAATTATTATCATCGAAACAGTGACATCAATTTTATCACCAGTGCAGACCCAGATTACATGGTGATGATTCAGTTGGAGGATCCATCCAGTGACAGCCACAAATAAAAAATATATCACGATGGTACAACCTACCTCTGTATACATGCGGACATATCCTGTAGAGAAGCCCACCAGAACACATGTCCAGTCTGGCGCCCCCTGGGTACTCCTGGTGAAGGTAACACAATGGATGTACTGTATTTACTTTGTTGATTGAACACTCGAAATACAGTGGACCATGTAGACTGGTAAATATCGTAATTATTCTCTAAGAAATGCAGTTTTGGCATTACAATTGCATACACAGAATTTGAATTTCGAGATAACTTTATGTGAAAATGAAAGAGTTTGTCTGAAAATATAGGAGGGTGCTAGTATTAGAAAGCGGGCTACTATTAGAACTAGAAATGGACGCTTGTCGACAAGCGCATGTGTATCCCCCTCCCCAGATACACAAGTAGTTTGAAAAAAGGGTGTTCGAGTTATGCTCCGGAGACAAAATCAGTGACGGAAAAACAAAGGGAGATAACTAAAGAATTAGTGATGCAAGAGTTGTCATTCTTGCGGGACACACCTTTAGGGTCGTGGTCTATGCATGTGTGAAGTTTCATGAAAATATTCCAAAGGGTGTTCGAGTTATGCTCCAGACACGAAATCAGTGCACGAAACAACAAAGGGAGATAACTAAGAAATTAACGACGCAAGAGTTGTCATTCTTACGTGCGACACACCTTTGGGTCGTCTTCTATGCATGTGTGAAGTTTAATAAACTAGAAAATGTGTTCATAGAACACGGATGTCCCACATATCGCTTTGATAATAAATGAGGCCAAATTGCAAGTCAAAATTTTCTTTTACCTGAGCGTTAAAGTTTTTGAAGCACCAAGTATGTGACCTTGACCCTGGGCTTGGCGGGGGCAGGACAGACGTGGATTTGGCACAGGGCGGTAGGAGGACCATTTTGAGCAATGCAATATATGAAATATGAAGCTGATCCGTGAAAGAAAACAGAAATTATAAGATATTTACCTGAGCGTTAAAGTTTTTGAAGCACTAAGTATATGATGTTAACCCTGGGCTTGGCGGGGGCGGGACGAACGTGGATTTGGCACAGGGCGGTAATAGAGGACCATTAGAGCAACGCATATATGAAATATGAAGTTGATCCGTGAATGGAAAGAAAAATTATAAGATATTTACCTGAGCATTAAAGTTTTTGAAGTACCAAGTATGTGACCTTGACCCTGGGATTGGCGGAGGCAGGACGAACGTGGATTTGGTACAGGGCGGTAGAGGACCATTAGAGCAATGCGTATATGAAATATGAAGATGATCCATGAAAGAAAACAGAAATTATAAGATATTTACCCGAGCGTTAAAGTTTTTGAAGCACTAAGTATGTGACCTTGACCCTGGGCTTGGCGGGGGCAGGACGAACGTGGATTTGGCACAGGGCGGTAGACGACCATTAGAGCAACGTGTATATGAAATATGAAGTTGATCCGTGAATGGAAATAAAAATTATAAGATATTTACCTGAGCGTTAAAGTTTTTGAAGCACCAAGTATGTGACCTTGACCCTGGGATTGGTGGGGCAGGACGAACGTGGATTTGGCACAGGGCGGTAGAGGACCATTAGAGCAATGCGTATATGAAATATGAAGATGATCCATGATCTTATGAAAGAAAACAGAAAGTATAAGATATTTACCCAAGCGTTAATGTTTTTGAAGCACTAAGTATGTGACCTTGACCTGGGCTTGACGGGGGCAGAACGAACGTGGATTTGGCACAGGGCGGTAGAGGACCATTAGAGCAATGCGTATGCGTGTTCGTTCGAGTTATGCTTTGGATACAAAATCAGAGCACGAAACAACAAAGGGAGATAAGTAAACAAGAATTCCGCGGAATCAGATGCCTCGCCTTGTCCCGCCTTGACCTCGAGCCTGGGCCCGAAAGCAATTTTCACTGGCCCGAACATATTATACAATTATTGACTAGTGAACCATAGAATATCAGATTATATTCTATGGCTCACTAGTCAATAATTGTTTTATTATATGATAATAGTCTGTATATAGCACTTACGACCTTATGCTACTAGACAAAAATTGAAGAAGAATTTGAAAAAAAAAAATGAAAAAAAAAAATGGAAAAAAAGTTTAAAAATTAAAAATAATAATGCTTGCTACTGGAGCCCAGAATTTTTTTTAATAGTCCTATATTTATCTACATATATCTGCACAGGTCCACATAATGCCACAATATTTTCAACACAGTTTACGGAAATGTAATATAATCATTTACCTGTATAAATTACCTGTAAGTGGTCAGTGGTCAGTTGCACATGCTAGCACATGTACAGGTGAATAGTCTGTATATAGCACTTACGACCTTCTGCTACTGGACAAAAATTGAAAAATAATTTGAAAAAAAAAAATAAAAAAAAAAAATGAAAAAAAAAAAATGGAAAAAAAAAGTTTAAAAATAATAATGCTTGCTACTGGAGCCCAGATTTTTTTTCCAGTCAAATTGAAAAATAATTTGAAAAAAAAAATGAAAAAAAAAATAATGACAAAAAAAAAAAAAAAAAATGACAAAAAAAAGTTTAAAAATAAAAATAATGCTTGCTATTGGAGACCAGATTTTTTTTTAATAGTCCTATATTTATCTACTATATCTGCAGAGGTCCACATAATGCCACAATATTTTCAACACAGTACCCAATGTAGTGATTTACCTGTATAAATTACCTGGTCAGCAGTGGTCAAGCAGTGGTCAAGCAGTGGACATCTGCACATGCTAGCCCATGCTAGCACATGGTTCTCCCAGTTTCTATTGTTCTCTCTACAGGTAAGGTGTACAGAGCACACGAGAAAGGTATACAGAGCAGACGAGAAAGAAAAACAGGTCTTCATGCATTATTGTCCAGTTTGTAGAGTGCGCAAAACAAAATAAAAAAGGGAGATAACTGAAAAATTAGCTACGCAAGAGTTGTCATTCTTGTGCGCGACACACCTCCGGGTCGTGGTCTATGCATGTGTGAAGTTTCATGAAAATATTCCAAAGGGTGGTCGAGTTATGCTCCGGACAGGAAATCAGTGAGCGAAAACAAAAAAGGGAGATAACTCAAAAATTAGCTATGCAAGAGTTGTCATTCTTTTGCACGACACACCTTCGGTTCGTGGTCTAATTGAATGTGTTAAGTTTCATAAAAATATTCCAAAGGGTGGTCGAGTTATGGTCAATCAGTGCGCGAAACAAAAAAGGGAGATAACTAAAAAATTAGCTATGCAAGAGTTGTCATTCTTGTGCGCGACACACCTTCGGGTCGTGGTCTATGCATGTGTGAAGTTTCATGAAAATATTCGAAAGGGTGGTGGAGTTATGCTCCGGACACGAAATCAGTGCGAGAAACAAAAAGGGAGATAACTCAAAAATTAGCTATGCAAGAGTTGTCATTCTTGTGCGCGACACACCTTCGGGTCGTGGTCTATGCATGTGTGAAGTTTCATGAAAATATTCCAAAGGGTGTTCGAGTTATGCTCCGGACAAGAAGTGTCTACGGCGGACGCGGACCGCGGACGCGGACCGCGGACGCGGACGCGGCGCGCTGTCAAATCCATAGTATCCCCCGACGGTAGTCTGGGGGATACAACAAGAGCATTGTTATCACTAACCTAATCCCCTCGCTGGCAGCCTTGATAATAATTTTTGTTTAATGCATTTGCCTGACAAACAAGTCCTCCTCAGTGACATTGACCTTGGGCGGTCGGATGTGGGTCGTATGCAAAACAAAGCACCATCCCTAGACACACTTTGTGGTCAAATGTTAACAAAATCGGTGAAGTGGTTCACAAATTAGTAAGTAAACAAAAACAACATTAACGCATTTGCCTTACAAACAAGGTGAACACAAGTCCTCAGTGACCTTGACCTTAGCCGGTCAGATGTGGGTCGTATGCAAAACAAAGCACCAACCCTAGACACACATTGTGGCCAAATATTATCAAAATCCGTGAAGTGGTTCATAAGTTATTGAAAAATGAAAGGTGTTACTAACATACGTATGCACACACGTACGTATATTGACTAACATTATATACCCTCTTGCCTATCGGCGAGAGGATGATTAACACGGTAGGTTTAAGGTTACCAAACTTAGACAAGGCGATCATCGGCGAGTGTCTGACCCATGAAGGAAAGGATCAGCCATCAATGTGAGGAAGCCAATGATGAGGTTTGGTAATGATCTGTAGCCTATTTCATCAACATTGCAAAGTATACTTTAGTAGCAAAGTATACTTTGAGGGAGAAATTTTCAATTTTTTTGAAAAATTTATTAATTTTTATTATACTGAATTTATTACATTATCACAGCCATTTAATGGCTGTGATAATGTAATAAATTCAGTATAATAATTCTGCATACTTTTAATCATGAAATATATGCATTTGTTAGTTCTATATGAAATAATGCATTTCAGGAAAAACTAGATTAGACGGAATACCCCCCGCGTGGGCCCAGGTACCCCTAAAATATGTAAAAATTTCCAAGTGTGCGGGCTTGTGACCTTGACTCTGGGATTAGCGCGAGCGGCATGAACGTGAATTTGATAGAGGTTCATTGGAGCAATGAGTGTGTGAAATGTGAAGCAGATCCGAGCAAGGAAATAGAAGTTATAACCGATTTCTCTGATGTTAAGTTTTGTAAAGAGACTACCGTATAACCTTGAATTAACGCCCCCGGAGGCGTTACATTTTACAAAAGGGGGGGCGTTTATTAGCCAGTAAAAAAAATAAAAAAAAATAATTTTTTTTTTACCAAGGACCGCCAATTTCAAACACAAATAAGGATTTAAGGATTATTTGTGTTTGAAATTGGCGGTCATCGGTAAATATTTTTTTTTTTGATGGGGGGAGGGGGGGGGTTTTTTATTAGGAGGGGGGGGGGGGGGGGGGTGTTAATTGGAGATATACGGTATGTATGTGACGTTGACCTCGAGATCAGCGGGGATTTGTCACAGCATATGAAATATTAAGAATGTTCAATGAAAGAAATAGAAGTTATAACATATTTCTCTGATGTTAAGTTTTGTAAAGAGACTAAATATTTGACCTTGACCTTGGTATCAGCGGGGGATGGATGGTCGTGGATTTGGCACAGCATGGTAGTAGAGCTTTACAGGAATGCATGTGTGAAATATTAAGCATTTTAGATGAAGGAAATAGAAGTTATAACAATATTTCTCTGATGTTATGTTTTGTAAAGAGACTAAGTATTTGACCTTGACCTTGGTATCAGCGGGGGTTGGACGGTCGTGGATTTGGCACAGCATGGTAGTAGAGCCTTACAGGAATGCATGTGTGAAATATTAAGCATTTTTAGATGAAGGAAATAAGAAGTTAAATTAACAATATTTCTCTGATGTTAAGTTTACGGACTAAGTATTTGACCTTGGGATCTGCGGGGGTTGGACGGTCGTGGATTTGGCACAGCATGGTAGTAGAGCCTTACAGGAATGCATGTGTGAAATATCAAGCATTTTAGATGAAGGAAATAGAAGTTATAACAATATTTCTCTGATGTTAAGTTTATGTGGACGGACGGACGGACGGACGGACGGACGGACAACCTGACTCCAGTATACCCCCCCACAACTCGTTGCGGGGGGGGGGGGGGGTGGGGGGGGGGGGGGGGGGGGGGGGGGGGGTATAATAAATGATTACTCCCTCAAAGTATACTTTGCTAGTAAAGTATACTTTGCAATGTTGATGAAATAGGCCCCTGACTAACAGATAAGGAGATATTCAACATTTGTATGTAATTATTGATTCTTGTACTGCCGCCGCCGTCGAAATTATAGGGTTAACTGTATTAGCGCGGAGCCATTAAACATGTTTTCCGACCTATCATATTCTGATATATGCCGCAAATTTCAAAATTACAATGCGGTTAACGTATTTCTAATGCACTCCTTTACTACTGGCGTAGGAATACATATTGAAATAATTTGCGACCGTTCATCAACAATGATATACCTGTAATGTATGACCATCAGTCAATCAGATTGCGTGATATTTATAGAGTGCATTATAATGTGCTATGTCTCACTTTCTTCCAGTTCAAATTTGTGAGGAATCCTTGATGATAGCATTGGTGGAATTTGTAAGTTTGACTCACATGGCTTAATTTAAATTGATTTTTTTTAAATCTTTAATTGGGATTTTTCCACTTTTGGAAGACAAAGCGGCACCTAGATTTGGGGAGCGACCAGAACAAACTGGTATATTAATACCAGACAGTGGAAATCTTAATCAGTGAACTACACAAACAGCTGCATCTATCCATTATTGTCTTACCTTTTCTGTGAGGCCAGTGGAAGACAGAGAACAGCCGTTATAAACTCACTGAAAGTAAACATTACTATATGTGACTGGGACTGGAAAAATGGGGTATATGACATTTGCGACCAGTGTAGATCCAGACCAGACTGCGCATCTGCAGTTCAGCTGCTAACAACAATACAGACCCATACCAGGTCTCAAATGCAGTTACAGAAAAAAATCTGTATGGCAGCAAATGAGATAAACCATTTTTTACAAAATTTGGACATAGCGCCACAAAAATACTTTTGTTGAAAAAAAATCTGATTTTCTAGTTAATTTCTCAATATAAGTACCGTATATGTTGCTACCACTTATTTGAACCATCTTGCAGATACGGTTCAAATGAGTGGTGACAACGTGTACTTTCAAGACGAAAGGGATTTTTTTTGAAAATTTCATACTACCGTACTTTAATGGTATCCTGTCTGCAATGGGCTAAGCAAGAAAATATGGCATACAAATGGTCCCGGTGCCAGCTGTGAGAAACTCCGGCAAATTGCAAAACCGGACCCACGGACACACAGTTCAAGTACTATATGCCTCCAGATTCTACAGAGACTGGGGGGCATACAAAGTAGGTCACGGTCACATGAATGACACATGGTCATCAGACATCAATGTGAGGAAGCTGCCGATGAAATTCATAATTGTCCGAATAACATATTACGAGATATACAGTATTCAAATGTACATGCAAAATTGTTAATACCACTGAAAGAATTGTGATTACAACGCCTGTCGTTCCACTGAAGTGGGTGAAATAAATTGTGAGTATGAGCAAGCTTATCAGGAACTTATTTTTGGAACCTTTTTGAGCAGACAGCCTGTAATTATATGTATTTGCATGCATACTGGATTTTAAAATGAACTGATAACGTGAAAAAAGATGACATTATTTTAAATTTGCTCTAATATTTGTAAAAAACATAGTACTTTTTCAAATTATTTCTGAAATTCTATGTAGACAAAATGTCAATTTTTTAAATATTTTTAGCCAAATGGCTACTGCGGCTACAAGTAGCGCCGACCTAGGCATAATATGCACCTGCTATCTGTGGTGAGACTGCCAGACCAGACTGTACTGTACTTCATATCCTCGTCCCCACACATCTGGTCTGTCTCATACTTCGCTGCAATTATAATTGTAGCTGCGACTTGAGAAATGGGGCTGATTGGTTTTACGACCAGTGCTGATCCGGAACAGTCGGTGCATCTGCACTATCTGATCAGGATTTGCACTGTTCACCATTCCATCAATGTGACACCTGTCATGCTTCTAACAAGCAATATAGATTGCTATATCAGGCTACATGAGTGAGCTATTTATTCAGGAGATAAACTGGTCACAAATCCCATAAGCCTCATTTCTCCTTATGATATTTGTGGATGTCCAGTTCAGATATGTTCAGTAGCCTATTTCATCAACATTGCAAAGTATACTTTAGTAGCAAAGTATACTTTGAGGGAGAAATTTTCAATTTTATGATCAATTTATTAATTTTTATTATACTGAATTTATTACATTATCACAGCCAATTTGGCTGTGATAATGTAATAAATTCAGTATAATAATTCTGCATACTTTTAATCATGAACTATATGCATTTGTTAGTTCTATATGAAATAATGCATTTCAGGAAAAATAAATGATTACTCCCTCAAAGTATACTTTGCTAGTAAAGTATACTTTGCAATGTTGGTGAAATCGGCTACCGATATATTCTACAACCACAATTTAAAAGGCAATGAGTCTAAGATATGTTTTATATTTCTGAATCCATAGTTATCTACATGTGAATGTATATGTTAATGAGTAAGTAATCCATGCAGTAATATTACAGTAATTTTTCCTCAATAATACAATTAATATGTTCAACAATTCAGCAAAAACAAGGAACCCACTTTTCACATTGTGAAATCTAAAATGGATGCCACTTAGCGTTCAGTAGAAACTAATTCCGTGATAAAGGCCTTGTGCCGAAACTTCGGAGAATAGAGTTCCTGGTTTTTGCTAAATTGTTGAGTAATATTACAGTTATGGCACGACGGAGAAACTCTTACAAACATTTCAAAGTAAATGACTATACACAGAAGCATGTACAGACGACTGGAACTTAACCAGAAAGGGGTATTGTTATTAGAAAGCAAAGGTGCAGATCCTGACGAGATCTTCTGGATCTATACTGTTGGCAACAACATTAGGATAGAGGTATGTAGTGTTGAATGGATTGACCCATTTCATGTTGAGGAAATGCCATTTTGATTGGGTTAAAAATCATAAATATTTTATAGAAATGTGCTTAGAAGGATATGACGCGACCACCATTTGAACCGTCTCGTCGAGACGGTTCAAATGAGTGGTCACAACATATACTTTCATTGAGAAATAAATAAAAATAAAATATTTTAAAAGATTATACCCGTAAAAGGTGTATTCCGCATGTAATGGATTAAAGAACAAATAAATATGCCCCGCTTGCTATCACATAGGGGGCATAAATATATAAATTTGGAGCAGTTTGGACACAATTCAGCAACTTTTTTCTCTTGAAAATGTTAGAAAAAAAAGAGGACAGCCTCTAAAAAGAGGAAAAAAAACATCCCGGCAAATTAAATATCTTAATATATCACATAGTGACATATGGGCTAGCAGCACGAGCCTGCCCTGGTGTGTCATTGCATAGGGGGCATGAAATGACAAATTAACTAGAAAATGTGGTCTGTCGACACACTTCAGAAACTCTTACAAAAACTTCCAAAAAATAAACGGACCGACAGACAGGGCGAAACCTATAGGGCATCACCGAATCTCGGCAGGGCCCTAAATATATATGATATCACTAGGATACATACGGGCTAGCAGCACGAGCCTGTCATTGCGGGCCATTGCCACGATGTCCGCGGCCGGGGACACCGAGAGCAGGCAGTCCTGCAGCCACTTATGTCGCCGGTCATCAGTCACCTCACTGTCAGTGTCTGCCTCTTCCATCGGCTCCTCTCTATTAACGGCTTCTTCATCGTTCCATGCCTCCCAATCCTCGTTCCAACCATCGCCTTCTTTTTCTGCAAATTCAAACATGTGTTTTGGGCCCGTGCTGTAGCCTATTTCACCAACATTGCAAAGTAGTATACTTTTCTAGCAAAGTATACTTTGAGGGAGTAATCAATTATTTGTCCTGAAATGCATTATTTCATATAGAACTAACGACTGCATATATTTGATGATTAAAAGTATGTAGAATAATTATACTGAATGTATTACATTATCACAGCCAAATTGGCTGTGATAATGTAATAAATTCAGTATAATAAAAATTAATAAATTTATTCTAAAATTGAAAATTTCTCCCTCAAGGTATACTTTGCAATTTTGATGAAATCGGCTACTGATCATGTGCTCCATTCACATGCTTGAAATCAGGAAGATTGATTGATCGAGGCAGAACTACATGCAACATGTTTTCTGAGACCGTGCTTATCTTAACACGTACGGTAAAAACCCTAAATATTCGGACACCACTTATTCGAGGAAACGCATAAAATATATGGTTTCCTCACAACACTGAGCGTGCCAATATTTACTCACAATAACAATGTATGTTGATACAATTTGCGGTTTCCCAAAGCAAATTGTGTCCGAATATTTAGTGTTATTACAGTAGTTTAAATCAGGAAGGCTGATTGATCGAGACAGAACTACATGTATATTGTTCTCATCATGCTCGGAATAAGGAACTTTCACTGATCGAGACTGAGCTGTGCCAATCAAACTCTGATTTCCAGCAATTTGAGAATGAGGTTCGAATGGTGTAAAACAAGAAAATATGCAGGGATTCCGCTGGGGAAAATAAAAAAATCGCCACTTCAAAAAATTGGCGATAAAAAATTACAATTGTCGAAAAAAAAAAAAAAAATTTTTTTTTTCGAAAATTGTAATTTTTTATCGCCAATTGCGAAAGTGGCGATAGCGGAATCCCTGAATATGGCCTGTCAGTACACAAAAGCCCTGCTGGCAGATTGGACGAGCTCCAGTAAACTTCTTCAGTGGACCCACACACAAGGTGCATGATCACGTGGTTACAACAGCAACAACAAGGGCTGAAAGTGTTGCAAGCGCGTCCACTCGAAAGTAAGTATTATTTGATAGTTTCCTTAATAGGCAATGGATTTTTATGAAATGTGGCGCAGCAAACGCGTCTTCATGAGCTGCATTTGGTGGTCCCGGGAGTTTGGCACATAGTATGTTGTTTTTGCGAAAAAGACACGGAAATAGATTCTTCGCCAAAACGACAGAAGTTTGGGCCAAAGAACCGAGACCACCAAATGCAGCTTAACAACACGCGTTTGATGCGCCATATTTCATCAAAACCCGTTACATAGTTAGGAAAAAATAAAAGCATACGTACATTGAACTGGAGGGCTTCTGGAAGTTTCAGTACTTGTTGTTGTTGTTGTAACCACGTGATCATACACCGTGAAACACGGACTAACAAACACTATATGCCTCACGGCTCTACCGAGACTGGGGCATAAAAAGGTGTAAGTGTTCAACCATTACAACCATACAGACCATAAAACCAATCAGTACAAACACTGTGGGTCCAGATGAGCTGCTAGTAACAGGCCGCCTCATCAGGATCTGCAGCACTTGTCAATATTGTTCAATTGTAAAGAAAAATCAATAAAGGATATTTAAAGTAGAGGTGATTTAGAGGTTCCAGCAACAGCTGAGGTATCATAGTGATGGACAGGAAGATTTAGATTTACATTTACAAGCATGGGTCCCGTTTCACTAAACTTTGTATGACTAAAATGTTCGTAGGAGCAAAAATATGATAGTCTGTAAATTTCACATTAACACTGTTTTCTTGTAAACACTTAATGAATTTACATTTATTGAGCATAGGCTGCATATGCAGCCTATGCTCAATAAATGTAAATCCATCAATTGATATTTCCAGACGATCCTAAATTTGCACTTACAAACATTTTAGTCGTACGAAGTTTAGTGAAACGGGCACCAGGTCTTGAACACCGAGATCTATGCCCAAAATCAGTCCGAGTGAATGGCCAAGCTGTGACACCACCAGAATCTAACTGCTTTGAGCACAGGATTTTGAAGGAACAACCCAATTCATGCTGAATACACAAACAGAGCTCCAAATAAGATGTGTATTGGCGTATTTTACGCAAATATTTTAGCCGAATACGCATTGATTATCGAAAGTGGGAGTGCAAAATACGCACAGCAATGTGAAAATATGCATTGATTTTCAAATTGAGCAGTGAAAATACTGTCAGAAAGTTGAAAATTCACTTAGTTGAGCTGCAAAAAGCATTGCAAAACTCAAATAAGTGAATGTTTACATTTGTTATATTGTTTTCATCATGTGTTCCCTATTTAGTAATGAAGAAAATAAAAAAAACATTTGTGAAAGTAAAATACGCAATGATTTTGAAATCAGGGGGTATAGTACGCTTTAGACACAAAGCTTATCTGGAGCTCTGCACATATATGGTGTATGAACGAATAAAAATAATTGTTGCCATTTTCTCCAAAGTATACCAGTATGTTGCGAACTCATTTGAACCGTTTCAGCGTAAGGTTCCAATGAGTGGTAATAACAAATGTGTCTGTGCGTATTAAATTAAGGTAATTATTTTTTACTTTTTGTGCAAAAAGTTGTGTAGCCATCCATAGTGATGTGTGCATATTAAATTAAGGTAATTTTTTTTTTTACTTTTTGTGCAAAAAGTTGTGTAGCCATAGTGATGACAAGTGTCAATTCTTATGTTTGTGTTCCAGTACAAGTCAAAGGTGTGTTAGGTTGATTATAAGAAACCATCATTGGCCAACATTCGCTCATATCGGACAGGCCATGTGCTTTTGTAGTTAACCCTTAGACCGCTACACACAACAAATGTCGTCTGCTGTTGCTTTTATATCTGGCCTTATTTCTCAATAAAAACATGGTTTTTGACAGCACTTCAGAATCATTTCCAATGAAAATGATTCTAAAGTGCTGTCAAAGCATGTGGTAAATTATTATAATGTGCTGGCAAAGGATGTTTTGGATGATAAAAATGGAAAATAGAAAATAAACAGCAGACGGCAAAAATTAAGATAGCGGTGTAAGGGTTAAGAAGATGTGCTATATCTCGTGAAAAATATTTACAAAATAGAATTCCGCATTTGATTTGAAAATAGTGTCAACATTCGACGTCATTTACAGAAAACATCAGTTTCTGTATGAATAATTGCATATGTTCTTAGGTACAAAATAACATGGCTTGTCTCATATATACCTGTGCTGACTGTTGGTTTCTCCACAGACGCTGGTACAAGATCTTTCAATGATGGAAACAGATAATCTCGGACGCCATTCACATCAGAGAGGCTGCTAAATGTCAACAGGTGGCATGACATTGCCGCTATATCACTATGTCACTCCGCAGTATGAGGTGTTGTACTCTCGAGTCTTGTATCACAATGGTATCAATGATTCATTTTGGGCTTCATTTATGGCTGTGACTGGAGAAATGGGATTTGTGACCAGTGTAACTTATAATGAAATAGCACACTATTCCTGTAGGACAAGGAAACAGAAAAATAATTTTCTAAAAATTAAAGTCTAAAAAGGAGCATAACTCTGGATGTATCAGTGTGACAGTGAAAATTGTTACGTTACGCACTCCTGCACTTGATGGTAGGGTTGTATATCAAATTTGAAGAAAATCAGCCAAAAACTGTAGATGTACTCACTGTAGTTCGCCAGACAAGGCAAAAATAATATTTTCAGAGTCGAAAAAGGGGCATAACTGCGGATGGATCAGTGGGACAGTGAAAATGTGTACGTGATGCACTCCTGCACTCGATGGTAGGGCTGTAGGCCGAATATGAAGAGAAACGGCCAAAAACTGTAGTAGTACGTCGGACAGGGAAAATTGTCTACGGGCAGACGGACACGGTAGACACAATATGCCACTGACAACTATCATCGCGGCGGCATAATAAGAATAGTTATTATCGATATAGTGACATCAATTTTATCACCAGTGTAGACCCAGAATAGATCATGGTGATTGTTTAGTTGGAGGATCCACGACAGAAAAAACGGTGAAAACGGCATTAAAGGAAAATGCCAACTCAGTAGGCAGTAGTTTTACGGGGGTCGTGGGTTGAACCCCACATCGGGCGACACCTTTTCCCCATAGACATATTCATTGGTGTCAGAAGTAAACAGGTTTGTGTCTGGGTGTATTTTGGGCTGCAGGCTATGCTCCTCATGAAGCTGCGAGGTTGATGCCAGGCTCCCAACGGATAAGAAGGGGAGGAGTGTAGTGACCGTGTGTGGTGGCGAGATGATCGCCCAATTAGCTCAGTGGGTAAGAGCGCCGTGCTAGTATTCCGGGGGTCGTGGGTTTGAACCCCACATAGGCGAAATTTTATCCCCTTAGAAATACTTCAGGGGTGATGGTGTCGTTACCGGGACCAATGCACATTATGAATTGACTAAATCAGCCAATCTGATTGGTTAATTTTGTCGATCAGCCGACAGGTAGGTTGCGGTCATTGGCACTTTGTGATATGAACGGCAACCCACCATGATATCCAACTCGGCAACTCCGATATAATATTTACACTAAAGTGTGACGGCAGCCATCTTTTCGACCAACGGAAGTGACGTGTTTTACCTTGGGTCGGCTCGCTAATTGTAAGTTACTAATCTGCGTGAAAGCCGAGAACCATGCAAACAACAGGGTTCCCCGCCTTCACGTGCATTGGTAACATACAATTAGCGAACCAGGCCCAAGGTACATCACGTCACTTCCGTTGGTTGAAAATATGGCTGCCGTCACACCTTATTGTAAATATTATATCAGAGTTGCGGAGTTGGATATTACGGTAGGTTGTCGTTCATATGGTACGTCGCGGTAACGACACCATTACGGATTACACCTAAAGGGACTTCTTTGGAAAACTGAACAACCCAATCAAAATACAGGCACCGTTTTCCTTAAATAAAAAGACACCAAAGACAGCACAACGGATAAAAAATGGACCATAAACAATATCCAAGTGATCCTTGCTTTGGACGTGACAGGTGAACTTAATCGTGCAAGACCTATCTATGTCTGGTTGAATGTTCGAAAAACATACATATTGTTTATTGAAGGTCACAGTAAATGGGAAAGTGCTAACATATTTGATAAATTAGCGATTTAAAATAAATTTTAAAAATTCTGTCATCGTCAAATAACCGGAACCGGAAATAGACTACTTTTTTAGTTTTTCCTTTCACTGGCAGTGTCTATTCACGGGATCGTCAGGCGAATAACTTTTACATTTTATGTCACGGTTTACAGGCGGATTCGTCGTGCAACACTTCGTGGAATATGAGAACAGTGTACACCCGGTCCTTCAAAAATCTGCCGTCTGTTACTGGTGTTACCAAGAAGATCCATTTTGTCTAATAATGCACAGTGCCACATGTGAAGCATGGACGTATCTTAATTAACCAAGTTCTGTCTCTGATTATTTTAACATGCAGTTATTCAAATATAAACGTACTTTCTCTATATTGTCATTTTGCATACTTATAGTATGCACTTGTATCGGACGTACATGACGACTAGGGCTATACGGACGGTTTATGTCGCCATGTAAACATGTTTAACCCACTTTGCCCACTGACCGTTCCATTTTGCACAATTGTCGTCATGGTTGTGTGTGACGTCTTTCAATGTTTTAATTTTTCATCTCATGTGGTCTTTATCTGTTCATTCATTGGCGTGTGTGTTCTTTGACGCATTAATTGCATTCACTTTATGTGTTACATATTTATGATGTTTATTGTATTGGGGAAACAGTACACCGCTAGTCTTAGAGTATACCGTGGTGCCTGTTGAAGACACTGTGATTATCGCTGTAGCTTTGCATATCTTATGTGGTCCTAATTGGTTGACTTTAGTTTACCTGGACCCTTCGGTTTCCTTTGTGCATACTATTTCTATTTTAGTAAAACAAACGGAAACATAAATTAAATGTATTTAAAAGTACCATTTTAAATATTTAATTATTAGTTGATTTGATATTAAAATTTAATATATTAATTGTGTCCATAAGCCCATGATCTGTATGCTTCCAACTTTGATATAGCGAAGTGCGATTATATGTATGTAATGCAATTATTACAAGATATGATTGTTAATTAGTTATCTTATATATAAGGGTGTGAATTGGCTCGCAAAATTTTCAACCCGGGCATGTGAGTCCAAAAGATGTGTCAAGCCCATGGCCGTTGGTCCGTTTTCCTTTCCGAATTTAGTATTACATGTAGTTGCAATGCAGTCGAAATGTGTGCTTTAAATTGAGGAGGTTATGAGACGGTTAATTTAACTTAGCTAGTTAATTCTCCTACCACACTGTGCCAGTATATCAGACCGTGTTAAGGGCTGGGTATGAGTACATATGATATATGGAGACTCAGTCGTAACAGTGTTATCCTATATAATGATGATATTTGGGGGTTGGTCAAGGCAAGGCAGATCAAGCAGGGAATGATCCATAAGGGGTTGTGTTATGCAAGATATGGTACGATATGTTTTGGGGCCCACCTAAGGTCTTTTTGCGGCATGTCGATATATACAAAATGCTATTATTCGAATTTAATTGCGCAACATACCGTTTATCTGTTGTTATTTGGCTAGATGACAATTCGTTACACTTATTCTGAAGACGAGAGAAACATAGAACATAGTACACGCCGGTACGGCATTTTCCCATATGCAGTGAGTGACATGTGTGTGCAAGTATCAGGCTGGCAGTTGTTTAGCCTTCCGAGCCAAATATTGCAGCTTATAGTTTCGTGGAATTGATAATCAATGTTCATGTACCATACCGCCGGCCATGGTCCGCAATTTTAAAATTTGATTTTATACGTTGCATATCACAGTCAATGGTGTTTAATCTAGAGTATAGCAGGCGGCCAATTCCGATCTAAAATGCATTACTCCGCGAGATGTTTGGTGGGGAAACCGGATTATCCGGGAAAAACCAACTGACACCGGCAAGTATAATGACGTCCTCACATATATACGTCCGTGAAGAGCTGTGATCGAACAGCTACCGGGTGTCACAAATGCTAGCGTTTTACTGCCGGTCTAAAACGGCATCAACTATGGATTGTTATTATAGTAATATTGTTCTAAACTGTTTGCATTGTTTGTGGATACCAAATGCGAATTTAAATAATTTCTATCAGCCAACGTATATGTCCGATTCTTTTCCATAGAGCCATACTTGTTGTGTTCGTTATAATTGAGATCAATTGAGATCAAGTGAATATTAGTCTCGGAACACAAAGGGGTTGTCCTATTTTCTAGCTCCACGGAGTGAAGCGAGTATGCTAAGGGGATCCGTGGGCATGCCACCCAGGACAATTATTGAAATCTAGATGTCCAGAAATGCACTTTCCTGTGTTTTACGACATTTAAATTCAGACTCCAACTGGTGGTAAACTGTGATCTATGTATACTCCGTCGTTGAACACAGGGGGGGTTGCAACCCCGGAACCCCCTACCTTCAGACCCGGCCCTGCAAACATGTTTTGCATTCTTTTCCACTGGGGCCACTCGGTCTACATCGTACACCAGGTGGCCGCGCTGTTGTTCCTGGCTTCTGTTTGCAGACTACCTCTCATGATGATGACGTGCCCACAAGCTAGGTTACCACGTGACCACATTTTCCAAATCCACATAGAACAGTTTGCAAGGTTGTATGAATCATATTGTATTTTGAATATAATGTGTCTGCTTATCAGAATTATTAATTATTTTAAATCGGGTGTTATTTGAGCGCGGTCATTTGGTTTTGTGTTACAGCTTTATACGTCTTAATGTCATCGCTTCTCCATCTGAATGACATAGCCGTGTGGGTAGCGACAACGTCTAGTTGTTTCGAATCTAGCTCACATATGTTTTGTTTAGTGCTTTTTTTAATACGCGCAAACTGATGCCAATTAGACGTAATTTTGAGTAAGCTGCTCCGTTAATAGGCATTCACTTCACGAAATGGCTGCTACTACGCCAGTGAAATCGTCGGAGAAGTTGGACTTCGGATCTATATTATATTGTTTTCAAGGTTGGACACACGCCAAATGGTTTGTTTGGTGTTTTTTTCAACCAACGGAAGTGACGTTATTTACCTTTTACCCGGTTTTGCTAATTGTAATTTACTAATCCGCGTGAAGACTGGAAATAATTTGTTCAAGGTAAATGCCGTCACTTCAGGTGATTTAAAAAAATAAACAAGATGGCGGCCGTTTTACCTTGAAAACAATACAGATCCTTCATTGGATAGCAATCATTATCGACATTCTCATCAATTGCATATGGCAACGCTAATTGAAAACTGTTGACCAATGTCGATTTAGTGCTTATATACATTGTATTTTGTCGTCTGCTGTTTGTGTTCTGTTTTCCACTTTTTTCACATCAACAACATGGTTTAGCAGAACTATAAAATCATTCCCAATGGAAAACATTTTAAAGTGCTGTCAAACCATGTTTTTATTGAGATAGAAAAAAAAATCACAGCAGCAGACGACAATGTTTGTTTCCCGCATTCCAAGGGTTCAAATAGAATAGAAATAGCCACAATGCGTTTGTTCTCCGAGAATAATGTTCACTTGATCTCAATTATAACGAACGAACACAGCAAATATGATTCTATGGAAAAGAATCGGAAATATCAGTTGGCAGATATAAATTATTTAAAAGCGCATTTAGTACCCACAAACAATGTAAACAGTTAATAGTAAAGCATGTTCGCTGTGTATGATCGACGTGTCTGTTTTTTGTCATAATACACGGTTGGTTGACGGGTCTGCAAACATAATTTAGCGATATGTGTAGGCAATGTACACGTACCCTATACAGCTTTAGATTGCATAATTATTGGCCTTTCGAATCGGTGCCGTGACCAGGATAACAAATTGCAATTTAGAAATTTGGAAAATTGGAAAAAAAGATCAACGTCTCCAATTTGGATGAAATTTGGCATCCCGACAGGGTGTGGGTCGCTGAATACGCTGAATATCACACTTCTGTAAACGGCTTCTGGTTCAAGGCGGCAATATCTATGCGTGTACTAAGTTTCAGCCGAATCGGATTCGGAAAGTTTCCAAATTTTATATAAATATAATTTGGATCACAGAACAAGATGGCGTTGACAGACAGTCGTTATCTCAAATAGTAAAACCGCAAATCGTGATTCAGTTTGCAAAAGTTCGACGGCATTGGCGCCTTTACTATTTGAGATAGCGACTGTCTGTTAACGCCAACTTTTTCTGTGATCCAAATTCTATCGGCATGCCAATCTTCAGCCGGATCGGACAACGTTGACAATTTGGAAACATTCCGAGTCCGATTCGGCTGAAACTTAGTAAACTTTTGCAAACTGAATCACGATTTGAAACCGATTGAAACTTGGCACACGCATACATATTGCCGCCTTGAATCAGTAGCCGTTTACAGAGGTGTGATATCTCAATTAGGAAGGCTGTAATCGCCGTGGAAAGTTTGAAACTTTCGACGTCATTTACGGCGTCGTTAATTGAGATGATTTGATAATATGCCAATTTTCAGCCGGATCGGACGACGTTGAAATGTTGGCAACTTTCTGAAATAGATTCGGCTGAAACTCTCCACACGGATAGATATTGCCTCGCTGAAACAGAATCCGTTTACAGAAGTGTGATATCTCAATTCGTAAAGCTGTAATCGCCGTACACATTTTAAAACTTTCGACGTCATGTCATTTACGGCGTCATTAATGAAGAGATCGATTTTTCGTGAACGGCATCGTGTTTAGAGACACAAATCCAATCCGGATGCCAATTATCAGCTCAATCGGATTACGGCATTTACGGCTTTATTAATTAACATATCCAATTTTCGTAAACAACAAAAATGTGGTTTGACAGCAATGGAAAAGATTCTAAAGTTCTACCAAACCATGTTGTTGATGTGAACAATGGAAAATAGAACGAAAAATGTATGATTTAAAACGGCCTACAAAACCACGCGTTCATGTTTTCATTTATTGAAAATGTGTCATGTGTTCATCATGACGTTTTGCGTTAGTTTCTTCTTGACATGGGTTTATCTGTATCCATAGGGTATCTTGTTCTCTGCTTACAACCATTTACTTGTGACTTCCAATCTCCCGATAAATCATTTTTCCTACTAATTTCCGGACATCACCTATTTTCGTACGCGTGACGTCACGGTAAAAATACGATTTTTTTTCTGGCAAACTGTGCGCTATGCGCCCGATTTGAATAAGTTATCTGATTAGGAAAGTGGCGTACCGTGTAGTACCAGGACCCTTGTAGTGTGTAGCTGTAGCTCCCGATGCTAAAACACATTTAACAGTACGTGCCTTCACATGGGTCCACGATACATCAGTATTCTCCACTTTATCTGTTAGTCGTGACGAGTCACATAATTATGTTCACCGCTTACCTACCAATGTTATTTCGGGACGCCTTGACAATCGATGAACCTTAAATGTGGCTGTGACTGGATAATTGGAATTTACGAGTTTTGCGACCATTGCAGATCCAGGTCAGGTCAGGTCAGCCTGTTTATCGCATCCGCATAGTCTGATCAGGATCTGCACAGTTCAGAAAATATTAGGTAAAAAGGGTGTATTATCATATCGTAGCCTCGTTTTCGTGTATTACAACTGTATTGATAGAGTGCACGTGCATGCAAGTCACTATCATAGAGCACATGTATCTTGGTGCTAAAAAATAAACATGTATCAAAGTGGTATCAAAGTGGGAGAATATCCATACGATTGCAGAAATTGTGTTCATCCTATCTGGTCGAGAGTTCGAACCTCACAAAACGCATTACATTTGTCGATATTATTGTGTTCTGTTTATGACTTGTTGCTGGAGATGGACATAGGTGAAACGGCGAGGGCTATCACTATGGCTGTATGACCTCAATGTGATATGATCTGCGAGAAAATACTCCCAGATTCTTCATGTAGACACATATGAAATGTGCATTTAGTTATTAGTTTTCTTCAAATGATACTAGCGTTCTACATGTGAACTATTTCATACTTAGTTAATGTAATTTGTAAGAGAAACACATACATTACTATAAACAAATTTATAATAAAATATAAGCAAAAAAAAATATAATATAAATACATGTATTTATGGAAAACTAAGATTCGAACTCACTACCTACGGCATTGAAGTCCGTCGCTGTAACCCCTCGGCTACGTAAGACTTGAAGAGATATATCAAAATTAGTATTGAAAAAGAAAACAGGCACGGGTATATTTTTTATAGATGCAGCTTGGAACAATTTAACCCTTACACTGCTGAATTATATTTTGTCGAGTAACATAGGGGGAGTCATAATTATACCCGGTAGTATGAGAGTGTTTATTCGGTGTGTTTGAGGTCCCACGTATATCAAAAAACCTTATTTTTTTGTGATTTTTGTAAACAAATGAAAAAAATGAAAAGAATTAAAAAAAAAAAAAAAATGAAATATTTTGAAAAAGAATAAATTTGAATATTTATTATGAGAGAAAAATTATGAGCGAAAATTTTCCAATTAAAGAAATGACACAAAAGAGCATAAGAGAAAAAATTATGAGCGAAAAAATTATGGAGTGTGTAAAAAGTACGAAGCGTTATATTTGTATGTATTGTGATCGAGAATATACTACCTCAAAAGGTTTGGGTGTACATAGAAGGAGAAAAACAGACTGTACACCAACTAAGGTTAGATGTGATTGGTGTAATAAGGCGATGTGTTGTACTAACACCTTGAACATACATAATATTAATGCGTGTAGAAGCGTTCCAGAGGAGATAAAACAAGAGGTAATGAATCAACGCACTCTTACGAAGGGATATGAAATTGAGTTATAAACAACCACCATTGTTGACCGTGCTATTAGGTGGTGTAGTTGGCCGTGCTGCTACCTTATCATCCAACTGTATTTTAAATTTACCCCAATCAGTATTCTCTCGCTTTGGGAGTTTAGCATGCGCTTTAATCCTAATCTAATTTTTTAACTCTTCATATCGAATCATTTCATCCATAATTAAGTCAAATTCGGTAGCTGATATATCATTATCACTTAACGCCCTAGATACTAGAACATCAATACTATTTTTCTTAGATCTCGCTAGAATTGATATCCTATCATGTTTTTTAGCTCCATTATCTAGCTTTCTACTAACTAACCTAAGAAACAAACATAACGAGCCAGTAACGGCAGAAGCCCCACTTAAAACCGCCGCAAGTGGTATTGCTACAACCGTAGATAAAGTTGCTACTGCCCCAGCGCCACCAAGTATAGAAATAGATGATAAAGCGGCGTTAGATCCTTCAAGTATATTTGATGCTCGGTGGTATTTTTTAGAAATTCGGTGTCTATTCCTCTCATTTGTAGCTAAAATATCCCTCATTTCAGCAATGCTATCTAATCTAAACACCCGATGATAATCTAAGTAATTTTCTATAGTATTGCTAGTATTTGTAATATTATTTTGATTCATTTTTTAGTATATGGCAAAATATATACGCGATATATATAAGTCTTTTATTATTATAATCTAATACCACGAAATCTAGTTTCTAGATATTTAAACATTGTTGTCATTTCGTTTGGAACAAATGCCCTAAGATATATTAGCAAACCATAAAAATCCATATCTCCACGATATAATGTTACACCAGGAATGCTTCCAATGTTAAACTTCCCATCAATATCTTTTATAGTAGCTGTAAAGTCTGTAGTTCCATCTGGAGGCATATGAAAGTCAGATCTAAACAGAGCCGCCGTTCCACCATCATAAACATAACCCCAAGCGTCTAGTATACCACCTAGTGGAGGGCCTAAGTCTGATACATTTAATCTAGCACCTGGGTCTATACCATAATGTACGAGAACTGCATTGGGGTTTTGAATATGCATAGAAAACCGGTTACTACCTATACCCCAATAGAAGGCTGATGCGGTTTGCCTCATTCTATTTCTACAAATAAAGAACACGGTTGATGTGTTTCTATTAACACAACATAAAGACCCACCATTTATATTACTAGCCGAGAGATCGCACCCATTTTCTCCATTAAAATTTAAGAATGGTTGATTAAACGTGTCTAGTTCTAAAACTGGCGGTTGATTTCCACTTACGAAGGAGTTTTTACCGGAAATATCTAAAACGCTAGCTAGTTCGCCATTATTTGCATATATTGTATTTCTAACGGTTGGAATAAGTCCAAGGATCATATCAGTATATGGAATACCTGGAAGGGCTGCCTCTATTCTAGCTAATTTTTCAATTTCATTCTTATACAAGGAATACTCTTTAAAATTAACTGGATCACCAAGTTCGATTGCGTCTGGTAAGTTATTTATTTTATGATTATCCATATTAATATCGCCAGTCATAGTTCCAGCAGCGATTGGTAGAAAATTAACACCAACCCCAACTTCAGCCATCTCGGTTCTAATGTTTGCATAAATTGTTTCGGCGGTTGCGTAAACTTCGGTTTTAACAGCGCCATCCGCACGAATAATTTATTTAGAAAGAACGTCGACGGAGGTTACTAGATCGGTTCTCAGTTTATTATCTGCATCATTAAACTCCCCTCTGTGTGCTGCGGACGTTAATACTGACGCGCTATCAACACCATCTCTTAAATCGTTAATAGCAGTATTTAAATTAGTTCTAAGTGAAATATTATCGTCAATAGCCTCTGTGCGAATATCGTTATGTATTGCTAACATATCGGTTCTAAGGTCGGTTGTTGTTGAAACACCCTCTATTAGTTGTACTATTGCAGTATCTACAAGAGTTTTATGGTCGGCAATACCCTCTGTAAACTCGTGTCTAAGAATACCGGCCGTTGCAACATCCTCTTCACGTAGGGTTTCGGCCAATGTGACCGCCTCTTCTCTTAAAGTAGTAGTCATCGCACGCGCCTGTGCTCTACTAAGATTATCACCAGCCGTTAGATCATCACGTATACTATTTTCTAGTGTCAACAGTTTGTCATCAGTGAGGGCTTTTTCTGTATTAATAAAATTTGTTGTCCACTCGTGTATTTGTGTTCTAACCGTCTCTATAGAGCTTGATACATTAGTGTTCATCTCATCTTTAAGATCATCTAGTAGCTCGTCTATATTATCGCTGAGCCTTTTTGCTCCATAAATACTCATACTTAATTTGAGAAGATTACGAATTATACAAATAGTAATTTAATTTTAACAACTTAATTAAATTATTTCGAGTTCTACAGAAATTGGTTGGTCATGATTATCAATTACAGCACCAGTGGCGCTGGTCATAGAAAACTCTAACTCAGGTATGAATCCACCAATCAAAGTTTTATATATACGAGTCGCATATAGGATAGTAAAACTATCACCAAAAACACCTAGTGGTGGTGAGATTTTGGTTAATATTGTAGAGTTTTTCCCATCCAAGATATTTTCGCTGGCAGATAATTGTTTTAAGTTAATATCCAAATATTTCGGCCACATATTCAATTGTCCTGTATAGGTTCCATGTCCATAAGGAGTAATACGATCTGGGTTAGGTCCAGATATAGGTGGTAAATCAGATTTAAGAATACCTAACCCGATTCTAATATCTTCTGTCATTACAAAAAATAAATCCTCGGGTACGGTTAATGTAGAAATCCCCGAATCATAATCTATACTAATAGTGTTAGTGGCAACAGGTGTGATGGTAAAAGTTCCATCATCATTTAGAGTTGATATTGTCAGTTCACCTCCTAACGATACAATAACTTTAGCTCCTTTAAGTCCGCGGGCGAAGGAGAATTTTTTTTCTTCCCAAAACCCAACACCGGTATTTGGATCACCATCGTCTTCCCAAAAAGTATTATACCACCCTATCCACACTGTTGTTGACCTTATACCAAGTTGTTTATCATCAGTAGAATTATCTATTGGATGTTGTAGATGAATAGGCCCATTTAAAATATTACTTATGGTGTGTACGGGCATCTTTTTTTTAAATCTATTTGTATATTCTAATTTTTATAAAAATTAATATATAAAAATAAAATGGCGTTTCAGTATAATCCTCAAGCTAAGTATAAAGCTGGAGCTGCGTATAATACAAAAGTAGGGATAAGTTTCCTACTACGTGTATTAACACGACCTACAATAAGGGCTAGCAAAGATGCACATTTCGATGTAAGATATCCAAATGTATTTGAGAATTATGTATTACCAGATATTACTAACAAAACTGGTATAACAGATTGGGGAACAAATCCTATGCAATTCTGGCAGAATCAGTTAAACTTTGCTGTATGGTGTGCTACAAGTGATGTGGAGTGTCTTATATAGATCATATAGGTCACAATCGAGACAAATTTAGTGCCAGTATTTTTAGGTTTCATGTCTATTACACCATCCGAAGAATTATAACCGAATTGAAAGCACCGTTACCAACAGAACCAGAGTGGAATCCGATAATCAATATTTACAGTAGAAAAGAGTACGAACGAATATGTGACGAATTTAAAGTCTCGAAGGATACAAACTGGAAACAAAATATAGATAAGAAAAGTGGAGGATTGTGTAATGTTTTTCTTAGTGATTTAGAGCACGGTACACAATATACTCGTAGACGGGAAAGAACGGCATATAGGGGAGGAATTATGGGTGGGTATTCTTGGGGTTATGATGACCCACCATCCAGATCAATTACAAAATGGACAAAACCTAATATAGAGCCAAACATGTCATTTGATGGGGAAATTCCTACACCACATGCAGAGAGTTATTATAAAAAATGCACATGGGTGTATCCAAAACGAGCGCATATAGACTATATTCAACAAAATGATCAAGTCAGTAGCGCGTGGGGGCAATTTATTTTAGACAAAAGTTCTGGGTTCACAGAAGCTGGAGTAGTTAGGCTGAACGAATCTATAAGAACTTACGTAAGAATAATCCTTGGAGTACAGGCGGAAGGTAAAAGCTCTATAATTGGGACAGGTACCGCATTTGACACTCAGAAACAATTTTTAGTTTTAGTAGAAGCTGAGATAAATAAACCAGTAGATTTACCAACCTCTATAACAGAATATCAAACTGCTATAGATAACGCTGGATCAGCTCTAGACTATGTTGTCGGTATGGGGTTGTATATGATACTTAGCAATATGGTAATGGTATTAGGTAAGACTGTAGGATATAACAATAATATATTAATAGCCACACGAAGTAATTCTAGCGAGGACGGTCGCGGTAGATTGGGATGTAATGAGAAAATAAATCCACAAACACCAGATAGAAAAATTACAAAACCTATTAAGACCTCACTTAAATATATACCTAACACACTTGACACAAGAAATACCGACTTTCAGTCAGAAACTAAACCTAAAAAGTCTGTAAACTTTGAAATGGATAATGATGTAAAAGTAGCCGAAAACCCCACCAATTCGGTGACCAGTATTACTACCGAGAAGGTGGCAATTATTTCCGGTAACGTTTTAGCGTTTTCAATATTATATCTAGAAATATGGCAGCAATAGAGCCAACAATAACTAGAAGGAAAACCCATAAATTACTTGCGGCAACGAATGCTAAGTTACCTAATTTCGTAAGTATCCACCAAACGGCAGATCCTATAATACCTGGTAGTGCTAGCAAGGCCTTCTTAGCCAAATTTAACAACCAACTGCCTAAACGTTGTAAAATCCTTCTTAAAAAGGCTTTTATTCTCTCTACTATACCTGGAGTAGGTGTAGTAGGTGGAGGAGGTGGAGGAGGTGGAGGAGGTGGAGGTGGAGGAGGAGGTGGAGGAGGAACTGGTGCTGGCGGAACAGGAGGTGGATGAGGAACTGGTGCTGGCGGAAGAGGAGGTGGAGGAGGAACTGGTGCTGGCGGAACAGGTGCAGGTACGACAGGGCCTCGGAATCCAGTTACAAGACCAATTATACCAGTAATAAGACCACCTATCACAACAAACACACCAGTGATAATACTTGCCACGGTGACACCCCTTACACTGAAGAGAGCTGTCAACCTATTTCTGATATTCATCCTAGCTAATCCACCACTAACATTAGCCCTAAATTCCCGTAGTATCCTACCTGCTGCACCAAAATTGTTACGTAGTTTTTGTCTTACCCCATTCCTTATCTTTTACATTCTAGATATATTCTCCCTAATAGGTGCACGCTCTTCCTCAGTATCTGCAGCATCTAACTTCTGAATTTCCATAGCTATATCGACATTAGTAGCTCTAAGCTTAGAGTTATTTTTATCCCTGGCGCTTCTGTTATCAATCATCCCGCTATTAAACTTATCAGCAGCCTCTGTATGTAATGGATCTCCTCGCACTAAAACTAACTCTTCACTGCCACTTATTTGTAAAACAGCATTTTCTAACTGTTCGGATGTGAATCCCGAAGTTTCGGAGTCAGTAAGACTGATTGCGTCATCTATTTTAATTTTTAGTCCCTCAAAAGCAATCGCATTCCGATTATCTGTCGCTTCTTGTGACGATGTAGGTACTGTACCTCCTTGATCCCCAAATTGTCAATCTAACCCCAACCCATTGTTCATAAAACCTACACCATTTTCTCGGGCTAAATAATTTGGAGTATTCAAACTCCCATTAGGCCTGGTAAGAAATGCCTTAGGACTTTATTTTAGAACCAACTTACCTTCCACAACATCAAACTCGTCAATAGGTATCGTTCTAACTTGACGCACGTTCCATAACTCTTTGAGACGTCTAAAGTAATCGGAGACAGCTATCTTGATACGACGTTTACGCTGTCTCCTAGCTGTATTGCTCCCCATATCAAAATCTTCAACAAGGATCATCAGCAGTATGCTCAGGGCCATGATTTGGAATATCCTTAAACATGTCTGATGCTTTATTTATTCGCGGGTCATCATAGTCGGTATCTACTCCAGGGTTGAGAAGGCCGGTGTCTGTTTCTTCACTATGTTGAATTAATGACGTGGTTTCATCTCCAAAATCATCTACAACATCATCATTATTATATATATTGTCTCTGTTATAATCTTCAAGTTCAAATCCTCCTTCTGCCAGTTTATAGTAGTAAAAATTATTTATATATAAATTACAAAATTTTTAAATCCAAATTATATATACATAATATTTGTTCACACCCGTTACAAAATGTCCTACGGATTTAAACTAGAACCATTCAGAAAATTGCGCGAATCTAACGCGGAAAAGGGTATTAGACAGAGTGTTGTTATAACGAATAATCCGTCTACGATAGATCAGAACCAACAATTGTTGGTACGATTTCCTAATCTAGGGAGTTTTGATGTTGTTGTACCTGGCACGTGTAGACTAGCTTTTACTATAACAATTAATGCTGGACATGTAGATAGAATAGTAGTGCAAAATCTAGGCAGAGCTGTTGTAAAGAAAACTACTATAAAAATCAGTGGTAATGAGGTATTATCCCTAGATGATTCAGATATTTTTAATTGTTATAGAGATTTTTGGAAGACACATACTGATAGGAAAAACAGTGTATATCAAGGAAATGACCTGTCTACCAATCGCAATGTAAATAAACATAGAGTCGGTGCTGCAGATAAGGCTGTAAATGCAGAGGATGCTGCTGTTGCTGATGTGTATGGTAATAGATTTTATATTCCTCTAGATTTCGAAATTTTGGAAACTGGTATGCCATTTTACCAAAGCGGTCTAGGTGATAAGTTAGAATATGAGCTAACATTCAACGATTATAATAGAGTAGTTGAATCTCAAACGGCAGATGGCACATACAATATCGATGGTATATCGCTAGAATTTGACACAGTTACTAACAAAGAACTAGCACAGGCCATACAAAATAGGTATGATGGGCGTGTTAGCGTGCTGTACGACAGAGTTCTTCGACATAGCAGAATTATGAAGAACAAATCAGATACTATTTGGAATTTTAACGTTAATGTCCCGGCAAAGTCTATGAAGGGAGTACTACTACTTTTTGAGGATGCAGCGGCAGATGGTGCTAGAAACTCTGAATTTTTCTATAACCCAAAAATTACGAAAGTTGAAACTACGGTGGAGGGTGTGCCTAACCAGTTGTTTAGCCAGGGAATGTCTGGTTATCATCAATGGGAAGAGATTAAGAAAATGTTTGGTGGAGGCCAAAATAAAACGGCTCAAATAAGTCTAGCTAATCGTGAGCTTCAGACTAGTGATGTTACAGTTGGACAGTTTTTAACAACCAAGTATGCACTGTGGCTTGATATGAGAATTAGTGATGACGATCAACTCCACGGATCTGGGCGTAGAATCGTTAACGCTAGTGAAGGTGTAACGCTTCAAATACACAAGAAGGCCGATGGTGTAGGTGCTATTACTGTTTACGTATATATAGTGACTGATGGTCAGATAATGATAGAAAATGGTCGTCTTAGTAGCGTACAATATTAAGTTAACGTTTTATAAAAATTAATTTATAAAAAATAGATTATAGAGTAACCTACCTACATAATTTGGCGATGAAAACTAATTTGATACAAACCCCTCGATAATATGTGGACAAACTGGTTGTGGTAAAACCGTATTCGTTCTTAATCTTTTAGAACGCGAATATTTTAGAGTGTTCGATCATATAGTAGTGTTATGCCCTACAATTAAGTGGAATATTAGTTATAAAGAAAGAAAATGGATACAAACTGATCCAGAAATTTAATTGGTAGACCCTAAAGAAAATATTAATAAATGGTTAAAAGTTTTTTCACAACTTTTTAGTGGAACGCAAACATTATTCATTTTAGACGACTGTTCTGCTAAAACTGATATTAATAGTAAACGAGATATGCTATCCGAACTAGCATTTTCTGGTAGACACGTTGGTCATAGTGTATGGGTGTTAACACAAAAATACAATTCAATATCTAAAGATTTAAGGGAACAAACTAGATGGACCGCGCTTTTCCATTGTAAAGATAGAGATTCTGTAGATAATACGCTTCGTGAAAATGATGTAATATGTTCTAAGGAAGAACGTGCTGAGGTAAGACAAAAATTAAGAGACACTAAACATTCTTTAGTATTATTAAAAACTGATCAACCAACCTCTTACGAAATTATTAATTAATTTAAGAAATAATTAATAAACACAATTATAGATCGGACGGTGATGATTAATTATGTCTAACGAATTACTTCAGCCTACACAAATTCAAATTGAAGAAATGTTACAATCAATCTGCACGGAAGCTCAAACACAAATTAAGGAACCGACAGAAATAGTGAATAATGGTGATACTGGGAAGTTTAAGAAAAAACATAGACGTAAAAAAAAAGCACGAAACCTCGGAAGAATTTAAATTAAGATGTTCACAAGACCAACCGTCAACAAATTTTACTCCAGATATTAACAACAGTGTTGTTGGAAGTACAGAAGAAATTAAGTATCAATCTGCAATGAGGTTAAAGTTAGAGGTTATCGTCGCTGGTGGTCAATCTCAATTTTATCTGAATAAGAAATATACAACGGACGATATTAGTAAACTTAGTACCGCCGAAATAGCTAATTTACACGCATTATATGAAGAAAAACTAGGATTGTTAATGACGTCTACGCTAGGTGATGCAATTTTAAACACGCTAGTTTCTTGCGCAGAATACGTAATTCCACCTAACTATACTGAAGAATTGAAGACAGAACTTAAAAACGATCCTTTTATAGATGGTGGTATGAGAATGGTGTGTTCTTACGCTTATCATTCTTTAGGAGTATATTTAGCACCAATTTCTGCAGTTCTTAAAACGGCAAAACATTATAATCCACCACCAAAAAAAGTAATTTCTAAACAACCGGTTATAGAATTAGAGTTAGATGGAGTTGTTGCCTGAAAATGTTTGAAAATGTTTGAAAAAGTTTGAAAAAGTTTGAAAAAGTTTGAAAAAGTTTGAAATGTTTAATATAGAACCAAATATTTTATAGTATGGAACCTTTGACAATTAAAACCGACCAAGAACCTCCAGTATTAGTAGCCGAAACCCCCATCAATTTGGGGACGGATCTTACGATATTAAAAGTTACAAAAAACCCTAAATGTATAGCTGCTGGAAAAGCGTCAGCTTAGAATATGAAACTTAAGATAAATTGGACTCTGAAAATTGTACTACTAAAAGTGGTCTAGAACCCCCATCTAGTTATAGCCCAGCAACACCTCCAAATTCACTACTATCGGTAGTTTATAATTTCTTACTACTTCCAACAACACAGTTGTTAATTGGTGGAGCTATCATGGTTGTGGTTGTGATGTTTATTTTGCATAGAAAATATAATAAAATCCCTCAATTAATAAAACCTCCGTTGTCACCACGATTTGATGTTTTTGCCCCAGGCAAACATATACCTATACCAACACCTACTCTCCCAACAAGGATGGAACCTGCGAGGGATATGGATTAATTTGATAATAAATTATTTTTTATAAAATATAATGTATATTTAAAAATATATACATTATGTTTCAAGTGTATAACGATTTACAAACGATGTCTACAGCAATATACGATCTAAAGTTTGTAGTAAATGCTTTATATCACGCAGCCGTCTTAGCCGGACTTACTATCTCGTATTCAGCTCTGCTCAGAATGTTTATTAAAGGGCCAGCTCCTAGGATGAACATATTTCTATATGATATTGGAATGATTACTACAGAAATGACTTTGGCCACAATTACCAGAGATTTCCTTACAAAAGAAGGAATTCTTCCCGCGATTATCTGGGTTTAAATAATTTAAGAAAAACTACAATTAGTTAGTTATACAATTATATAGATATGGCTGGAGCAATTTTTAAAGCTATATTTGGACTTGCTGTAACGACAGGTGTAAACGCTGGCGCGTTTTCTGGATCAAATTATTTGTTCTCACAACTTAGGTCTAATGAGGCGGCACTAGAGGCTAAAAAACATAATGCCGCCATGGAGAAATTTACAAAAGATACTGAAGAATATAATAAGTCCCGATCTACGCAAGCTGATTGGAACCAATATATGTATAATAAACAAAACAGGGGGGCTAGTGAGGATAGTGGTATGTCAACCGCTATGGAGGAATATGCTTATACGCGAGCAGCTGGTAAAACAAACGCTCTATCTAATAAAGTAAGTGATAGCACACCTCCAAAAATTTCGAACTATTATATACCCGGTAAATGGCAATCATATCTTGAAATTCTTTTTGTAGTGATAGGTGTCTCGCTGATTTACTTTACCATCAATCATACGAGTATATTTAACTTTCTAAATAGTTAGTGGTGTTGTGTGTATTCCATCCGGTAATACGTATCTTTTATCGTAATACGCTGAAAGCCCTAACTCTATCTGCGAATATGTTTTCATAGACCCATCTTTCATTCTAAATCCTATATTTTTAGCGGTATCTATGATACTTTTCCCGTCTTCCGTAAGACCACATAATACGTTCTTATATCTATCCCAATTCAAATTGTTAGTACGTTTTGATACCCCTTTAGCTGAGTGTTTTACCCCACCTTTCTTTTCTTCCGATGGAATTGCTTCCACTATATAACATTTGCCAGATAATGCTATAGCCCTATCCCCAGTGAACTCGAGTTTGAAAAGTCCTGGTTCTCTCTCGCTCCATTTATCCCACGATAACCATTTATTTTTTTATTTTTCGAACGATTTCAGTAGATTTGGTTTAATAATATCTTCTATTTTTTTTGCGCTTACACCTACGTACATACTACCAGTATCCATTTGTATTAATTCGAAATCAGCTCTGTCCACGTACTTGTCTAAGAATCCGTAATAGAATTCCAACATTCTAAGTTTAGCTAGCTGATACACTGCTATTCCACAATGGAAAGGCCTTTTAACAGCACATCTTGGTTTTCTGGTAGATATTTCGTAAGCGTTACCTATCTCTTCTAAATCTTCGAAGCATGCTGATCGTAAAGTATTATCTACACACTTTTCATCGCGAGTATATGTTGTATTCAAATGACGCTCAGTAGCTTCTATCATTTTACCGCAACACGAGTTTCCTACTAGTTTCATTATATCTGCTACTGGTTTCTTACTTTGATCTATATCTCCGCTTCTTCTAGCTTCAGTAACCTCATCTACGAACCATGCGAATGGTTTTCCGGCTATATAATCTATTATTATGTGTACACCAGTTATTTCAAGCCCTTGTTTTACGTACCACTTTAACAGCGGTGCATACAGTAGCACTTTCTTGGACGACATTGTTCCTACTAATGTTTTACCATCACCTCTCTTTCTAGATGTATCCGTTAAATATTTTATCATATGTTATGGAACTTCTTCCTCTTTGACCTCCCTATTTATAAATAATGGAGACATTTCTGAAAACTTATCTTTCAGTGTTGGCGGAACTTCTATATCTACTTCGGCACACCCGAACCATTTATTAAGTTGTTTATTAATTTTTTTTAACGTTTTTGGATCGTGTGGTGTAGTAATGTGGCGAATAGTTTCTTTACCACATGGCATATCTTTGTTAAGCGTTGATAGGTAAAGCGCATTTGCATCATACCCCCACACTGCCTGGCATGTCTTACCCTCACCGGACAGTGTTGACCTAATTCTAGAGACACCAGCTTCAGCGTACCTGGAGAATACTATAGACGGTCCTCCGACCAAGGCTCCTTGTAACATCTTATAAGTTTCTTCTTGAGGAGCATATAGTTTTACGTCTTCAGAACTAAGAGTACCTCTTAATAGATATTGTATCGCAACACCAGGTAGGGTTACAGCGTCTTTAACAATATCTACACCCTTGTGTTGGTAGAATTTACACATTTTCTCGAGCGCTTCTAAGAACGGCCCTACATCCAGATCGTTATAATATTTTAACCAGTCTGAACGTTTTCATATTATTTTTTTTGAAAATATCCCTACATTCCTGTAGCTGTTGCGCATTAATTAAATTAACACCTTTTAGTTTAGAAAACCATTGCTCTATATCTGGTAGCCCAGGATAATATAATTTATCTGTAGAATCGAACCATTCGTAAGGGAAAAAGGACTTTTCACCCTCACACCCATACGCTTTTACCCAAGCGTCGTAACTTACGCAAGGACCTAGATAAAGTATTACGTCTAAAAACCTAAACTCTGGAGTAAATATAAATATAGTAGAATAGCTCTTTTACCTACCATTACTTTGGTTGTAGTGTCTGCTAGTTTGCCGACTAAATATTTTTTTATGAGATTAATATCGTATCTACTACTGTTAAACCCTATCACAGGAACCTGACATATCCAGCGTTCTATCTCCTCTATCTGTCTGGTTCTCATGTTGGTCATGTCGCTTGGGCGATATTTTATACCTACTTCTTCTCGAATGGCACACCCTCTAGCTGATAAATCTTCTATAAATCTGGAAACTAACTTCTTAGGATCTGTATCACATATGTGACTTATCGTACCTGAAAGATTATCTCCTACGCTAACGCTTATTGGAATGTGCTCAGTCTCGTACTCTGATTTTTCGTAGGTGGTGTTATTTTGTTCAGCACTTAGATATGCCTCAAAATCATATACTATCTGATATGGGTATAGCGTTGTGTCTGTGTATAGATTCACTTTCTTGTTAGTTCTATTGAAGTCGTGCTCCCACATTATCACTAGATTGTATCCTGAGTTCTTTATAGCATTATCTCGCTGATACGTTTTCCTCAGATCTATTTTTTTTGTTGGTTGTTTAGAGTGTAGTTCGCACCCGTGCCAGTGGCAACCGTGATATTGGTAAACCGTATCATTTTGTTTACAATACCCATCTACTGGAGCTCCAGCTATCCAGCGTTCTCCTCCACACCCACATTGTTCGTGATGTATGTGTATATTCTCTTTCTCTTCTATAGATCTTATCCAATCTAGTGCTCCGTAACTATTTTGACTTTTTGGGTAAAACGCCTTCTCGTAGGCAGATCTTGGACGATCTAACTCTTTCCCGTCACATATTACAGTAGTTTTCCCTCTCATACAACTATTAGCGTGTCTTTTAAGGTTGCTAGCTTTAGTGACTACCTGTTTACATTCGTAACACATATAAACGCGAGATAGTTTATCTATTTGTTATTAGAAATGCGTGATTGTTGAATACACCTATTGTCATTTTCTTTGTACCGACTTCTTCATAGTGGGCGACTACTTTTTTTAAATACCACGTACCCTCTTCAGTTGGTTCGTATACTTCTATCCCTAACTTAAAATGCTCTTCCAATTTTTTAAATTCGGCGATAGCTGTTGGTTGTGGTTTATTACCGTAAAAACGTTTTAGCTAGCTTGTCACCTTCTGTGGTACATTTATCAGCTCTAGCTCCTAATTGTACGGCTAAACATCTAAAAATACATAGATCATCTTTATATATATCTAGTGAATGCATACCTTTCTTATTTCGTAGCCAGTCTGGTAGATGACCTCCCACAACTATCTTAGAGGTTAGACAGACCCAGATCTATACCAAATTTACTTTGAAATATTCTTACAGTCACACCTACCCGTACGCGTGACGTCACGGTGAAAATACGATTAGGAAAGTGGCGTACCGTGTAGTACCAGGACCCTTGTAGTGTGTAGTTGTAGCTCCCGATGCTAAAACACATTTAACAGTACGTGCCTTCACATGGGTCCACGATACATCAGTATTCTCCACTTTATCTGTTAGTCGTGATACTAGCGTTCTACATGTAAACTATTTCATATTTAGTTAATGTACTTTGTAAGAGAAACACATACATGTATATAAAAAAAAATATAATAAAATATAAGCAAATAAAAAAAAAAAATATATATATATGTATATATATTTATGAAAAACTAAGATTCGAACTCACTACCTACGGCATTGAAGTCCGTCGCTGTAACCCCTCGGCTACATAAGACTTGAAGAGATATATCAAAATTAGTATTGAAAAGGAAAACAGGCACGGTATATTTTATACATGTAGATGCAGCTTGGAAAAATGTAACCCTTACACTGCTGAATTATATTTTGTCGTCCGCTATTTTCGTTCTATTTTCCATTGTTCACATCAACAACATGGTTTGGTAGAACTTTAGAATCTTTTCCATTGCTGTCAAACCACATTTTGTTGTTTACGAACATTGGATATGTTAATTAATAAAGCCGTAAATGGCGTACTCCGATTGAGCTGAAAATTGGCATCCCGATTGGATTTGTGTCGCTAAACACGATGCCGTTCACGAAAAATCGATATCTTCATTAACGACGCCGTAAATGACGTCGAAAGTTTTAAACTGTGTACGGCGATTACAGCTTTACGAATTGAGATATCACACTTCTGTAAACGGATTCTGGTTCAGCGAGGCAATATCTATCCGTGTGGAGAGTTTCAGCCGAATCTAGTTCAGAAAGTTGCCAACATTTCATCGTGGTTCGATCCGGCTGAAAATTGGCATATCGATAGAATTTGGCTCGATAAACACGATGCCGTTCACGAAAAATCGATACGGCGATTACAGCCTTCCTAATTGAGATATCACACCTCTGTAAACGGCTACTGATTCAAGGCGGCAATATGTATGCGTGTGCCAAGTTTCAACCGAATCGGACGCGGAAAGTTTCCACGTTTTCAACGTCGTCAGATCCGGTTGAAAATTGGCATGCCGATAGAATTTGGATCTCAGAACAAGATGGCGCTTACAGAAAGTCGCTATCTCACACAGTAAAGCCGTGAATCGTGATTCGGTTTGCAAACTTTCGACGCCACTGGCGCCTTTCCTGTATGAGATAGCGACTTTCTGTAAACGCCATCTTGTTCTGAGGTCCAAATTCTATCGGCATGCCAATTTTCAAGCCGGATCTGACGACGTTGAAAACGTGGAAACTTTCCGCGTCCGATTCGGTTGAAACTTGGCACACGCATACATATTGCCGCCTTGAATCAGTAGCCGTTTACAGAGGTGTGATATCTCAATTAGGAAGGCTGTAATCGCCGTGTAAAGTTTGAAACTTTCGACGTCATTTACGGCGTCGTTAATTGAGATATCGATTTTTCGTGAACGGCATCGTGTTTATCGAGCCAAATTCTATCGATATGCCAATTTTCAGCCGGATCGGACGACGTTGAAATGTTGGCAACTTTCTGAACTAGATTCGGTGGCTGAAACTCTCCACACGGATAGATATTGCCTCGCTGAACCAGAATCCGTTTACAGAAGTGTGATATCTCAATTCGTAAAACTGTAATCGCGATACAAAGTTTGAAACTTTCGACGTCATTTACGGCGTCGTTAATGAAAGAGATCGATATTTCGTGAAACGGCATCGTGTTTTGTTTTACGACACAAATCCAATCCGGATGCCAATTATCAGCTCAATCGGATTACGGCATTTACGGCTTTATTAATTAACATATCCAATTTTCGTAAACAACAAAAATGGTTTGACAGCAATGGAAAAGATTCTAAAGTTCTACCAAACCATGTTGTTGATGTGAACAATGGAAAATAGAACGAAAATAGCGGACGACACAATATAATTCAGCAGTGTAACGGTTAAATTGACATTGATCAACCGTTGTCAATTTGCGTGGCATATGTTCCACTAACATGTTCGCTAAAAAGCGGGCAGTAAATGTATGATTAAATGTTATGATTTAAAACGGCCTACAAAACCACGCGTCATGTTTTCATTTTTATTTTTTTGAAAAGAAAAATGTCATGTGTTCATCATGACGTTTTGCATTAGTTTCTTCTTGACATGGGTTTATCTGTATCCATAGGGTATCTTGTTCTCTGCTTACAACCATTTACTTGTGACTTCCAATCTCCCGATAAATCATTTTTCCTACTAATTTCCGGACATCACCTATTTTCGTACGCGTGACGTCACGTGAAAATACGATTTTTTTTCTGGCAAACTGTGCGCTATGCGCCCGATTTGAATAAGTTATCTGATTAGGAAAGGGGCGTACCGTGTAGTACCAGGACCATTGTAGTGTGTAGCTGTAGCTCCCGATGCTAAAACACATTTAACAGTACGTGCCTTCACATGGGTCCACGATACATCAGTATTCTCCACTTTATCTGTTAGTCGTGACGAGTCACATAATTATGTTCACCGCTTGCCTACCAATGTTATTTCGGGACGCCTTGACAATCGATGAACCTTAAATGTGGCTGTGACTGGATAATTGGAATTTACGAGTCTTGCGATCATTGCAGATCCAGGTCAGGTCAGACTGTGCATCGCATCCGCACAGTCTGATCAGGATCTGCACAGTTCAGAAAATATTAGGTAAAAAGGGTGTATTATCATATCGTAGCCTCGTTTTCGTGTATTACAACTGTATTGATAGAGTGCACGTGCATGAAAGTCACTATCATAGAGCACATGTATCTTGGTGCTCAAAAATAAACATGTATTGTGGCTCAGTGGTATCAAAGTGGGAGAATATCCATACGATTGCAGAAATTGTGTTCATCCTATCTGGTCGAGAGTTCGAACCTCACAAAACGCATTGCATTTGCCGATATTATTGTGTTCTGTTTATGACTTGTTGCTGGAGATGGACATAGGTGAAACGGCGAGGGGCTATCACTATGGCTGTATGACCTCAATGTGACATGATCTGCGAGAAAATACTCCCAGATTCTTCATGTAGACACATATGAAATGTGCATTTAGTTATTAGTTTTCTTCAAATGATACTAGCGTTCTACATGTGAACTATTTCATACTTAGTTAATGTAATTTGTAAGAGAAACACATACATGTATAAAAAAAAATATAATAAAATATAAGCAAATAAAAAAAATTATATATATATGTATATATATTTATGAAAAACTAAGATTCGAACTCACTACCTACGGCATTGAAGTCCGTCGCTGTAACCCCTCGGCTACATAAGACTTGAAGAGATATATCAAAATTAGTATTGAAAAGGAAAACAGGCACGGGTATATTTTTTATACATGTAGATGCAGCTTGGAAAAATGTAACCCTTACACTGCTGAATTATATTTTGTCGTCCGCTATTTTCGTTCTATTTTCCATTGTTCACATCAACAACATGGTTTGGTAGAACTTTAGAATCTTTTCCATTGCTGTCAAACCACATTTTGTTGTTTACGAACATTGGATATGTTAATTAATAAAGCCGTAAATGGCGTACTCCGATTGAGCTGAAAATTGGCATCCCGATTGGATTTGTGTCGCTAAACACGATGCCGTTCACGAAAAATCGATATCTTCATTAACGACGCCGTAAATGACGTCGAAAGTTTTAAACTGTGTACGGCGATTACAGCTTTACGAATTGAGATATCACACTTCTGTAAACGGATTCTGGTTCAGCGAGGCAATATCTATCCGTGTGGAGAGTTTCAGCCGAATATAGTTCAGAAAGTTGCCAACATTTCATCGTGGTTCGATCCGGCTGAAAATTGGCATATCGATAGAATTTGGCTAGATAAACACGATGCCGTTCACGAAAAATCGATATCTCAATTAACGACGCCGTAAATGACGTCGAAAGTTTCAAGCTTTACACGGCGATTACAGCCTTCCTAATTGAGATATCACACCTCTGTATTAGTTTCTTCTTGACATGGGTTTATCTGTATCCATAGGGTATCTTGTTCTCTGCTTACAACCATTTACTTGTGACTTCCAATCTCCCGATAAATAATTTTTCCTACTAATTTCCGGACATCACCTATTTTCGTACGCGTGACGTCACGGTGAAAATACGATTTTTTTCTGGCAAACTGTGTGCTATGCGCCCGATTTGAATAAGTTATCTGATTAGGAAAGTGGCGTACCGTGTAGTACCAGGACCATTGTAGTGTGTAGCTGTAGCTCCCGATGCTAAAACACATTTAACAGTACGTGCCTTCACATGGGTCCACGATACATCAGTATTCTCCACTTTATCTGTTAGTCGTGACGAGTCACATAATTATGTTCACCGCTTGCCTACCAATGTTATTTCGGGACGCCTTGACAATCGATGAACCTTAAATGTGGCTGTGACTGGATAATTGGAATTTACGAGTCTTGCGACCATTGCAGATCCAGGTCAGGTCAGACTGTGCATCGCATCCGCACAGTCTGATCAGGATCTGCACAGTTCAGAAAATATTAGGTTATAAAAAGGGTGTATTATCATATCGTAGCCTCGTTTTCGTGTATTACAACTGTATTGATAGAGTGCACGTGCATGAAAGTCACTATCATAGAGCACATGTATCTTGGTGCTCAAAAATAAACATGTATTGTGGCTCAGTGGTATCAAAGTGGGAGAATATCCATACGATTGCAAGATAGAAATTGTGTTCATCCTATCTGGTCGAGAGTTCGAACCTCACAAAACCGCATTGCATTTGCCGATATTATTGTGTTCTGTTTATGAACTTGTTGCTGGAGATGGACATAGGTGAAACGGCGAGGGAGGGGCTATCACTATGGCTGTATGACCTCAATGTGACATGATCTGCGAGAAAATACTCCCAGATTCTTCATGTAGACACATATGAAATGTGCATTTAGTTATTAGTTTTCTTCAAATGATACTAGCGTTCTACATGTGAACTATTTCATACTTAGTTAATGTAATTTGTAAGAGAAACACATACATGTATATAAAAAAAAATATAATAAAATATAAGCAAATAAAAAAAATAAATATATATATGTATATATATTTATGAAAAACTAAGATTCGAACTCACTACCTACGGCATTGAAGTCCGTCGCTGTAACCCCTCGGCTACATAAGACTTGAAGAGATATATTAAAATTAGTATTGAAAAGGAAAACAGGCACGGGTATATTTTTTATACATGTAGATGCAGCTTGGAAAAATGTAACCCTTACACTGCTGAATTATATTTTGTCGTCCGCTATTTTCGTTCTATTTTCCATTGTTCACATCAACAACATGGTTTGGTAGAACTTTAGAATCTTTTCCATTGCTGTCAAACCACATTTTGTTGTTTACGAACATTGGATATGTTAATTAATAAAGCCGTAAATGGCGTACTCCGATTGAGCTGAAAATTGGCATCCCGATTGGATTTGTGTCGCTAAACACGATGCCGTTCACGAAAAATCGATATCTTCATTAACGACGCCGTAAATGACGTCGAAAGTTTTAAACTGTGTACGGCGATTACAGCTTTACGAATTGAGATATCACACTTCTGTAAACGGATTCTGGTTCAGCGAGGCAATATCTATCCGTGTGGAGAGTTTCAGCCGAATATAGTTCAGAAAGTTGCCAACATTTCATCGTGGTTCGATCCGGCTGAAAATTGGCATATCGATAGAATTTGGCTCGATAAACACGATGCCGTTCACGAAAATCGATATCTCAATTAACGACGCCGTAAATGACGTCGAAAGTTTCAAGCTTTACACGGCGATTACAGCCTTCCTAATTGAGATATCACACCTCTGTAAACGGCTACTGATTCAAGGCGGCAATATGTATGCGTGTGCCAAGTTTCAACCGAATCGGACGCGGAAAGTTTCCACGTTTTCAACGTCGTCAGATCCGGTTGAAAATTGGCATGCCGATAGAATTTGGATCTCAGAACAAGATGGCGCTTACAGAAAGTCGCTATCTCACACAGTAAAGCCGTGAATCGTGATTCGGTTTGCAAACTTTCGACGCCACTGGCGCCTTTCCTGTATGAGATAGCGACTTTCTGTAAACGCCATCTTGTTCTGAGGTCCAAATTCTATCGGCATGCCAATTTTCAGCCGGATCTGACGACGTTGAAAACGTGGAAACTTTCCGCGTCCGATTCGGTTGAAACTTGGCACACGCATACATATTGCCGCCTTGAATCAGTAGCCGTTTACAGAGGTGTGATATCTCAATTAGGAAGGCTGTAATCGCCGTGTAAAGTTTGAAACTTTCGACGTCATTTACGGCGTCGTTAATTGAGACATCGTGTTTATCGAGCCAAATTCTATCGATATGCCAATTTTCAGCCGGATCGGACGACGTTGAAATGTTGGCAACTTTCTGAACTAGATTCGGCTGAAACTCTCCACACGGATAGATATTGCCTCGCTGAACCAGAATCCGTTTACAGAAGTGTGATATCTCAATTCGTAAAGCTGTAATCGCGATACAAATTTTGAAACTTTCGACGTCATTTACGGCGTCGTTAATGAAGAGATCGATATTTCGTGAACGGCATCGTGTTTAGCGACACAAATCCAATCCGGATGCCAATTATCAGCTCAATCGGATTACGGCATTTACGGCTTTATTAATTAACATATCCAATGTTCGTAAACAACAAAATGTGGTTTGACAGCAATGGAAAAGATTCTAAAGTTCTACCAAACCATGTTGTTGATGTGAACAATGGAAAATAGAACGAAAATAGCGGACGACACAATATAATTCAGCAGTGTAACGGTTAAATTGACATTGATCAACCGTTGTCAATTTGCGTGGCATATGTTCCACTAACATGTTCGCTAAAAAGCGGGCAGTAAATGTATGATTAAATGTATGATTTAAAACGGCCTACAAAACCACGCGTTCATGTTTTCATTTATTGAAAATGTGTCATGTGTTCATCATGACGTTTTGCATTAGTTTCTTCTTGACATGGGTTTATCTGTATCCATAGGGTATCTTGTTCTCTGCTTACAACCATTTACTTGTGACTTCCAATCTCCCGATAAATCATTTTTCCTACTAATTTCCGGACATCACCTATTTTCGTACGCGTGACGTCACGGTGAAAATACGATTTTTTTCTGGCAAACTGTGCGCTATGCGCCCGATTTGAATAAGTTATCTGATTAGGAAAGTGGCGTACCGTGTAGTACCAGGACCATTGTAGTGTGTAGCTGTAGCTCCCGATGCTAAAACACATTTAACAGTACGTGCCTTCACATGGGTCCACGATACATCAGTATTCTCCACTTTATCTGTTAGTCGTGACGAGTCACATAATTATGTTCACCGCTTGCCTACCAATGTTATTTCGGGACGCCTTGACAATCGATGAACCTTAAATGTGGCTGTGACTGGATAATTGGAATTTACGAGTCTTGCGACCATTGCAGATCCAGGTCAGGTCAGACTGTGCATCGCATCCGCACAGTCTGATCAGGATCTGCACAGTTCAGAAAATATTAGGTAAAAAGGGTGTATTATCATATCGTAGCCTCGTTTTCGTGTATTACAACTGTATTGATAGAGTGCACGTGCATGAAAGTCACTATCATAGAGCACATGTATCTTGGTGCTCAAAAATAAACATGTATTGTGGCTCAGTGGTATCAAAGTGGGAGAATATCCATACGATTGCAGAAATTGTGTTCATCCTATCTGGTCGAGAGTTCGAACCTCACAAAACGCATTGCATTTGCCGATATTATTGTGTTCTGTTTATGACTTGTTGCTGGAGATGGACATAGGTGAAACGGCGAGGGGCTATCACTATGGCTGTATGACCTCAATGTGACATGATCTGCGAGAAAATACTCCCAGATTCTTCATGTAGACACATATGAAATGTGCATTTAGTTATTAGTTTTCTTCAAATGATACTAGCGTTCTACATGTGAACTATTTCATACTTAGTTAATGTAATTTGTAGGAGAGACACATACATGTATATAAATATATATAAATATAAGCAAATAAAAAAAAAATATATATATGTATATATATTTATGAAAAACTAAGATTCGAACTCACTACCTACGGCATTGAAGTCCGTCGCTGTAACCCCTCGGCTACATAAGACTTGAAGAGATATATCAAAATTAGTATTGAAAAGGAAAACAGGCACGGGTATATTTTTTATACATGTAGATGCAGCTTGGAAAAATGTAACCCTTACACTGCTGAATTATATTTTGTCGTCCGCTATTTTCGTTCTATTTTCCATTGTTCACATCAACAACATGGTTTGGTAGAACTTTAGAATCTTTTCCATTGCTGTCAAACCACATTTTGTTGTTTACGAACATTGGATATGTTAATTAATAAAGCCGTAAATGGCGTACTCCGATTGAGCTGAAAATTGGCATCCCGATTGGATTTGTGTCGCTAAACACGATGTCGCTCACGAAAAATCGATATCTTCATTAACGACGCCGTAAATGACGTCGAAAGTTTTAAACTGTGTACGGCGATTACAGCTTTACGAATTGAGATATCACACTTCTGTAAACGGATTCTGGTTCAGCGAGGCAATATCTATCCGTGTGGAGAGTTTCAGCCGAATCTAGTTCAGAAAGTTGCCAACATTTCATCGTGGTTCGATCCGGCTGAAAATTGGCATATCGATAGAATTTGGCTCGATAAACACGATGTTGCCGTTCACGAAAAATCGATATCTCAATTAACGACGCCGTAAATGACGTCGAAAGTTTCAAACTTTACACGGCGATTACAGCCTTCCTAATTGAGATATCACACCTCTGTAAACGGCTACTGATTCAAGGCGGCAATATGTATGCGTGTGCCAAGTTTCAACCGAATCGGACGCGGAAAGTTTCCACGTTTTCAACGTCGTCAGATCCGGTTGAAAATTGGCATGCCGATAGAATTTGGATCTCAGAACAAGATGGCGCTTACAGAAAGTCGCTATCTCACACAGTAAAGCCGTGAATCGTGATTCGGTTTGCAAACTTTCGACGCCACTGGCGCCTTTCCTGTATGAGATAGCGACTTTCTGTAAACGCCATCTTGTTCTGAGGTCCAAATTCTATCGGCATGCCAATTTTCAGCCGGATCTGACGACGTTGAAAACGTGGAAACTTTCCGCGTCCGATTCGGTTGAAACTTGGCACACGCATACATATTGCCGCCTATTTTCGTTCTATTTTCCATTGTTCACATCAACAACATGGTTTGGTAGAACTTTAGAATCTTTTCCATTGCTGTCAAACCACATTTTGTTGTTTACGAACATTGGATATGTTAATTAATAAAGCCGTAAATGGCGTACTCCGATTGAGCTGAAAATTGGCATCCCGATTGGATTTGTGTCGCTAAACACGATGCCGTTCACGAAAAATCGATATCTTCATTAACGACGCCGTAAATGACGTCGAAAGTTTTAAACTGTGTACGGCGATTACAGCTTTACGAATTGAGATATCACACTTCTGTAAACGGATTCTGGTTCAGCGAGGCAATATCTATCCGTGTGGAGAGTTTCAGCCGAATCTAGTTCAGAAAGTTGCCAACATTTCATCGTGGTTCGATCCGGCTGAAAATTGGCATATCGATAGAATTTGGCTCGATAAACACGATGCCGTTCACGAAAAATCGATATCTCAATTAACGACGCCGTAAATGACGTCGAAAGTTTCAAACTTTACACGGCGATTACAGCCTTCCTAATTGAGATATCACACCTCTGTAAACGGCTACTGATTCAAGGCGGCAATATGTATGCGTGTGCCAAGTTTCAACCGAATCGGACGCGGAAAGTTTCCACGTTTTCAACGTCGTCAGATCCGGCTGAAAATTGGCATGCCGATAGAATTTGGACCTCAGAACAAGATGGCGTTTACAGAAAGTCGCTATCTCATACAGGAAAGGCGCCAGTGGCGTCGAAAGTTTGCAAACCGAATCACGATTCACGGCTTTACTGTGTGAGATAGCGACTTTCTGTAAGCGCCATCTTGTTCTGAGATCCAAATTCTATCGGCATGCCAATTTTCAACCGGATCTGACGACGTTGAAAACGTGGAAACTTTCCGCGTCCGATTCGGTTGAAACTTGGCACACGCATACATATTGCCGCCTTGAATCAGTAGCCGTTTACAGAGGTGTGATATCTCAATTAGGAAGGCTGTAATCGCCGTGTAAAGTTTGAAACTTTCGACGTCATTTACGGCGTCGTTAATTGAGATATCGATTTTTCGTGAACGGCATCGTGTTTATCGAGCCAAATTCTATCGATATGCCAATTTTCAGCCGGATCGGACGACGTTGAAATG